>CAXKVX010000887.1:0-527500 GCA_964058865.1 Eleocharis quinqueflora | reverse complement strand
TTCTCAAAGAATTATAAGTGCTTTGTGGTGTTTTCTTGATTGGTTACCACCCATAAATGAAGTACTCTGATCATAAACACTTCTCAAAAAAGTATAAGTGCTTTTGTGTTGTTTTCTTGAAAGGTTATGATCACCCATAAATGAAGTACTGTGATTAGAAACACTTCTAATTGAAGCATAAATGGTTTGTGGTGTTTTCTTGATTGGTTACCACCCATAAATGAAGTACGCTGATTAGAAACACTTCCCAAAGAAGGATATGTGCTTTGTGCTGTTTTCTTGAATGGTTATCACCCATAAATCAAGTACTTTGATTAGAAACACTTCTCATAGAAGCATAACTGGTTAGTGGTGTTTTCTTGATTGGTTACCACCCATAAATGAAGTACTCTCATTAGAAACACTTCTCAAAGAATTATAAGTGCTTTGTGGTGTTTTCTTGATTGGTTACCACCCATAAATGAAGTACTCTGATCAGAAACACTTCTCAAAAAAGTATAACTGCTTTGTGGTGTTTTCTTTATTGGTTACCACCCATAAATGAAGTACTCTCATTAGAAACACTTCTCAAATAAGTATAAGTGTTTTGTGGTGTTTTCTTGATTGGTTACCACCCATAAATGAAGTACTCTGATTAGAAACACTTCTCAAAGAAGTATAAGTGCTTGGTGTTGTTTTCTTGAATGGTTATCACCCATAAATGAAGTACGCTGATTAGAAACACTTCTCAAAAAAGTATAAGTTCTTTTGTGTTGTTTTCTTGAAAGGTTATGATCACCCATAAATGAAGTACTGTGATTAGAAACACTTCTCATTGAAGCATAAATGGTTTGTGGTGTTTTCTTGATTGGTTACCACCCATAAATGAAGTACGCTGATTAGAAACACTTTCCAAAGAAGGATATGTGCTTTGTGCTGTTTTCTTGAATGGTTATCACCCATAAATGAAGTACTTTGATAAGAAACACTTCTCATAGAAGCATAACTGGTTAGTGGTGTTTTCTTGATTGGTTACCACCCATAAATGAAGTACTCTCATTAGAAACACTTCTCAAAGAATTATAAGTGCTTTGTGGTGTTTTCTTGATTAGTTACCACCCATAAATGAAGTACTCTGATCAGAAACACTTCTCAAAAAAGTATAAGTGCTTTTGTGTTGTTTTCTTGAAAGGTTATGATCACCCATAAATAAAGTACTGTGATTAGAAACACTTCTCATTGAAGCATAAATGGATTGTGGTGTTTTCTAGATTGGTTACCACCCGTAAATGAAGTACTGTGATTAGAAACACTTCTCAAAGAAGTATAAGTGCTTTGTATTGTTTTCTAGGATGGTTATCACTCATAAATGAAGTACTGTGATTAGAAACACTTCTCATTGAAGCATAAATGGTTTGTGGTGTTTTCTAGATTGGTTACCACACATAAATGAAGTACACTGATTAGAAACACTTCTCAAAGAAGTATAAGTGATTTGTGCTGTTTTCTTGAATGATTATCACCCATAATTGAAGTACTTTGATTAAAAACACTTCTCAAAGAAGCATAACTGGTTTGTGGTGTTTTCTTGATTGGTTACCACCCATAAATGAAGTACTCTCATTAGAAACACTTCTCAAAGAATTATAAGTGCTTTGTAGTGTTTTCTTGATTGGTTACCACCCATAAATGAAGTACTCTGATCAGAAACACTTCTCAAAAAAGTATAAATGCTTTGTGGTGTTTTCTTTATTGGTTACCACACATAAATGAAGTACTCTCATTAGAAACACTTCTCAAATAAGTATAAGTGTTTTGTGGTGTTTTCTTGATTGGTTACCACCCATAAATGAAGTACTCTGATTAGAAACACTTCTCAAAGAAGTATAAGTGCTTGGTGTTGTTTTGTTGAATGGTTATCACCCATAAATGAAGTACGCTGATTAGAAACACTTCTCAAAAAAGTATAAGTGCTTTTGTGTTGTTTTCTTGAATGGTTATGATCACCCATAAATGAAGTACTGTGATTAGAAACACTTCTCATTGAAGCATAAATGGTTTGTGGTGTTTTCTTGATTGGTTACCACCCATAAATGAAGTACGCTGATTAGAAACACTTCTCAAAGAAGGATATGTGCTTTGTGCTGTTTTCTTGAATGGTTATCACCCATAAATGAAGTACTTTGATTAGAAACACTTCTCATAGAAGCATAACTGGTTTGTGGTGTTTTCTTGATTGGTTACCACCCATAAATGAAGTACTCTCATTAGAAACACTTCTCAAAGAATTATAAGTGCTTTGTGGTGTTTTCTTGATTGGTTACCACCCATAAATGAAGTACTCTGATCAGAAACACTTCTCAAAAAAGTATAAGTGCTTTTGTGTTGTTTTCTTGAAAGGTTATGATCACCCATAAATGAAGTACTGTGATTAGAAACACTTCTCATTGAAGCATAAATGGTTTGTGGTGTTTTCTTGATTGGTTACCACCCATAAATGAAGTACGCTGATTAGAAACACTTCCCAAAGAAGGATATGTGCTTTGTGCTGTTTTCTTGAATGGTTATCACCCATAAATGAAGTACTTTGATTAGAAACACTTCTCATAGAAGCATAACTGGTTAGTGGTGTTTTCTTGATTGGTTACCACCCATAAATGAAGTACTCTCATTAGAAACACTTCTCAAAGAATTATAAGTGCTTTGTGGTGTTTTCTTGATTAGTTACCACCCATAAATGAAGTACTCTGATCAGAAACACTTCTCAAAGAAGTATAAGTGCTTTGTATTGTTTTCTAGGATGGTTATCACTCATAAATGAAGTACTGTGATTAGAAACACTTCTCATTGAAGCATAAATGGTTTGTGGTGTTTTCTAGATTGGTTACCACACATAAATGAAGTACACTGATTAGAAACACTTCTCAAAGAAGTATAAGTGATTTGTGCTGTTTTCTTGAATGATTATCACCCATAATTGAAGTACTTTGATTAAAAACACTTCTCAAAGAAGCATAACTGGTTTGTGGTGTTTTCTTGATTGGTTACCACCCATAAATGAAGTACTCTCATTAGAAACACTTCTCAAAGAATTATAAGTGCTTTGTAGTGTTTTCTTGATTGGTTACCACCCATAAATGAAGTACTCTGATCAGAAACACTTCTCAAAAAAGTATAAATGCTTTGTGGTGTTTTCTTTATTGGTTACCACACATAAATGAAGTACTCTCATTAGAAACACTTCTCAAATAAGTATAAGTGTTTTGTGGTGTTTTCTTGATTGGTTACCACCCATAAATGAAGTACTCTGATTAGAAACACTTCTCAAAGAAGTATAAGTGCTTGGTGTTGTTTTGTTGAATGGTTATCACCCATAAATGAAGTACGCTGATTAGAAACACTTCTCAAAAAAGTATAAGTGCTTTTGTGTTGTTTTCTTGAATGGTTATGATCACCCATAAATGAAGTACTGTGATTAGAAACACTTCTCATTGAAGCATAAATGGTTTGTGGTGTTTTCTTGATTGGTTACCACCCATAAATGAAGTACGCTGATTAGAAACACTTCTCAAAGAAGGATATGTGCTTTGTGCTGTTTTCTTGAATGGTTATCACCCATAAATGAAGTACTTTGATTAGAAACACTTCTCATAGAAGCATAACTGGTTTGTGGTGTTTTCTTGATTGGTTACCACCCATAAATGAAGTACTCTCATTAGAAACACTTCTCAAAGAATTATAAGTGCTTTGTGGTGTTTTCTTGATTGGTTACCACCCATAAATGAAGTACTCTGATCAGAAACACTTCTCAAAAAAGTATAAGTGCTTTTGTGTTGTTTTCTTGAAAGGTTATGATCACCCATAAATGAAGTACTGTGATTAGAAACACTTCTCATTGAAGCATAAATGGTTTGTGGTGTTTTCTTGATTGGTTACCACCCATAAATGAAGTACGCTGATTAGAAACACTTCCCAAAGAAGGATATGTGCTTTGTGCTGTTTTCTTGAATGGTTATCACCCATAAATGAAGTACTTTGATTAGAAACACTTCTCATAGAAGCATAACTGGTTAGTGGTGTTTTCTTGATTGGTTACCACCCATAAATGAAGTACTCTCATTAGAAACACTTCTCAAAGAATTATAAGTGCTTTGTGGTGTTTTCTTGATTAGTTACCACCCATAAATGAAGTACTCTGATCAGAAACACTTCTCAAAAAAGTATAAGTGCTTTGTATTGTTTTCTAGGATGGTTATCACTCATAAATGAAGTACTGTGATTAGAAACACTTCTCATTGAAGCATAAATGGTTTGTGGTGTTTTCTAGATTGGTTACCACACATAAATGAAGTACACTGATTAGAAACACTTCTCAAAGAAGTATAAGTGATTTGTGCTGTTTTCTTGAATGATTATCACCCATAATTGAAGTACTTTGATTAAAAACACTTCTCAAAGAAGCATAACTGGTTTGTGGTGTTTTCTTGATTGGTTACCACCCATAAATGAAGTACTCTCATTAGAAACACTTCTCAAAGAATTATAAGTGCTTTGTAGTGTTTTCTTGATTGGTTACCACCCATAAATGAAGTACTCTGATCAGAAACACTTCTCAAAAAAGTATAAATGCTTTGTGGTGTTTTCTTTATTGGTTACCACACATAAATGAAGTACTCTCATTAGAAACACTTCTCAAATAAGTATAAGTGTTTTGTGGTGTTTTCTTGATTGGTTACCACCCATAAATGAAGTACTCTGATTAGAAACACTTCTCAAAGAAGTATAAGTGCTTGGTGTTGTTTTGTTGAATGGTTATCACCCATAAATGAAGTACGCTGATTAGAAACACTTCTCAAAAAAGTATAAGTGCTTTTGTGTTGTTTTCTTGAATGGTTATGATCACCCATAAATGAAGTACTGTGATTAGAAACACTTCTCATTGAAGCATAAATGGTTTGTGGTGTTTTCTTGATTGGTTACCACCCATAAATGAAGTACGCTGATTAGAAACACTTCTCAAAGAAGGATATGTGCTTTGTGCTGTTTTCTTGAATGGTTATCACCCATAAATGAAGTACTTTGATTAGAAACACTTCTCATAGAAGCATAACTGGTTTGTGGTGTTTTCTTGATTGGTTACCACCCATAAATGAAGTACTCTCATTAGAAACACTTCTCAAAGAATTATAAGTGCTTTGTGGTGTTTTCTTGATTGGTTACCACCCATAAATGAAGTACTCTGATCAGAAACACTTCTCAAAAAAGTATAAGTGCTTTTGTGTTGTTTTCTTGAAAGGTTATGATCACCCATAAATGAAGTACTGTGATTAGAAACACTTCTCATTGAAGCATAAATGGTTTGTGGTGTTTTCTTGATTGGTTACCACCCATAAATGAAGTACGCTGATTAGAAACACTTCCCAAAGAAGGATATGTGCTTTGTGCTGTTTTCTTGAATGGTTATCACCCATAAATGAAGTACTTTGATTAGAAACACTTCTCATAGAAGCATAACTGGTTAGTGGTGTTTTCTTGATTGGTTACCACCCATAAATGAAGTACTCTCATTAGAAACACTTCTCAAAGAATTATAAGTGCTTTGTGGTGTTTTCTTGATTAGTTACCACCCATAAATGAAGTACTATGATCAGAAACACTTCTCAAAAAAGTATAAGTGCTTTTGTGTTGTTTTCTTGAAAGGTTATGATCACCCATAAATGAAGTACTGTGATTAGAAACACTTCTCATTGAAGCATAAATGGATTGTGGTGTTTTCTAGATTGGTTACCACCCGTACATGAAGTACTGTGATTAGAAACACTTCTCAAAGAAGTATAAGTGCTTTGTATTGTTTTCTAGGATGGTTATCACTCATAAATGAAGTACTGTGATTAGAAACACTTCTCATTGAAGCATAAATGGTTTGTGGTGTTTTCTAGATTGGTTACCACACATAAATGAAGTACTCTGATTAGAAACACTTCTCAAAGAAGTATAAGTGATTTGTGCTGTTTTCTTGAATGATTATCACCCATAATTGAAGTACTTTGATTAAAAACACTTCTCAAAGAAGCATAACTGGTTTGTGGTGTTTTCTTGATTGGTTACCACCCATAAATGAAGTACTCTCATTAGAAACACTTCTCAAAGAATTATAAGTGCTTTGTAGTGTTTTCTTGATTGGTTACCACCCATAAATGAAGTACTCTGATCAGAAACACTTCTCAAAAAAGTATAAATGCTTTGTGGTGTTTTCTTTATTGGTTACCACACATAAATGAAGTACTCTCATTAGAAACACTTCTCAAATAAGTATAAGTGTTTTGTGGTGTTTTCTTGATTGGTTACCACCCATAAATGAAGTACTCTGATTAGAAACACTTCTCAAAGAAGTATAAGTGCTTGGTGTTGTTTTGTTGAATGGTTATCACCCATAAATGAAGTACGCTGATTAGAAACACTTCTCAAAAAAGTATAAGTGCTTTTGTGTTGTTTTCTTGAATGGTTATGATCACCCATAAATGAAGTACTGTGATTAGAAACACTTCTCATTGAAGCATAAATGGTTTGTGGTGTTTTCTTGATTGGTTACCACCCATAAATGAAGTACGCTGATTAGAAACACTTCTCAAAGAAGGATATGTGCTTTGTGCTGTTTTCTTGAATGGTTATCACCCATAAATGAAGTACTTTGATTAGAAACACTTCTCATAGAAGCATAACTGGTTTGTGGTGTTTTCTTGATTGGTTACCACCCATAAATGAAGTACTCTCATTAGAAACACTTCTCAAAGAATTATAAGTGCTTTGTGGTGTTTTCTTGATTGGTTACCACCCATAAATGAAGTACTCTGATCAGAAACACTTCTCAAAAAAGTATAAGTGCTTTTGTGTTGTTTTCTTGAAAGGTTATGATCACCCATAAATGAAGTACTGTGATTAGAAACACTTCTCATTGAAGCATAAATGGTTTGTGGTGTTTTCTTGATTGGTTACCACCCATAAATGAAGTACGCTGATTAGAAACACTTCCCAAAGAAGGATATGTGCTTTGTGCTGTTTTCTTGAATGGTTATCACCCATAAATGAAGTACTTTGATTAGAAACACTTCTCATAGAAGCATAACTGGTTAGTGGTGTTTTCTTGATTGGTTACCACCCATAAATGAAGTACTCTCATTAGAAACACTTCTCAAAGAATTATAAGTGCTTTGTGGTGTTTTCTTGATTAGTTACCACCCATAAATGAAGTACTCTGATCAGAAACACTTCTCAAAAAAGTATAAGTGCTTTGTATTGTTTTCTAGGATGGTTATCACTCATAAATGAAGTACTGTGATTAGAAACACTTCTCATTGAAGCATAAATGGTTTGTGGTGTTTTCTAGATTGGTTACCACACATAAATGAAGTACACTGATTAGAAACACTTCTCAAAGAAGTATAAGTGATTTGTGCTGTTTTCTTGAATGATTATCACCCATAATTGAAGTACTTTGATTAAAAACACTTCTCAAAGAAGCATAACTGGTTTGTGGTGTTTTCTTGATTGGTTACCACCCATAAATGAAGTACTCTCATTAGAAACACTTCTCAAAGAATTATAAGTGCTTTGTAGTGTTTTCTTGATTGGTTACCACCCATAAATGAAGTACTCTGATCAGAAACACTTCTCAAAAAAGTATAAATGCTTTGTGGTGTTTTCTTTATTGGTTACCACACATAAATGAAGTACTCTCATTAGAAACACTTCTCAAATAAGTATAAGTGTTTTGTGGTGTTTTCTTGATTGGTTACCACCCATAAATGAAGTACTCTGATTAGAAACACTTCTCAAAGAAGTATAAGTGCTTGGTGTTGTTTTGTTGAATGGTTATCACCCATAAATGAAGTACGCTGATTAGAAACACTTCTCAAAAAAGTATAAGTGCTTTTGTGTTGTTTTCTTGAATGGTTATGATCACCCATAAATGAAGTACTGTGATTAGAAACACTTCTCATTGAAGCATAAATGGTTTGTGGTGTTTTCTTGATTGGTTACCACCCATAAATGAAGTACGCTGATTAGAAACACTTCTCAAAGAAGGATATGTGCTTTGTGCTGTTTTCTTGAATGGTTATCACCCATAAATGAAGTACTTTGATTAGAAACACTTCTCATAGAAGCATAACTGGTTTGTGGTGTTTTCTTGATTGGTTACCACCCATAAATGAAGTACTCTCATTAGAAACACTTCTCAAAGAATTATAAGTGCTTTGTGGTGTTTTCTTGATTGGTTACCACCCATAAATGAAGTACTCTGATCAGAAACACTTCTCAAAAAAGTATAAGTGCTTTTGTGTTGTTTTCTTGAAAGGTTATGATCACCCATAAATGAAGTACTGTGATTAGAAACACTTCTCATTGAAGCATAAATGGTTTGTGGTGTTTTCTTGATTGGTTACCACCCATAAATGAAGTACGCTGATTAGAAACACTTCCCAAAGAAGGATATGTGCTTTGTGCTGTTTTCTTGAATGGTTATCACCCATAAATGAAGTACTTTGATTAGAAACACTTCTCATAGAAGCATAACTGGTTAGTGGTGTTTTCTTGATTGGTTACCACCCATAAATGAAGTACTCTCATTAGAAACACTTCTCAAAGAATTATAAGTGCTTTGTGGTGTTTTCTTGATTAGTTACCACCCATAAATGAAGTACTATGATCAGAAACACTTCTCAAAAAAGTATAAGTGCTTTTGTGTTGTTTTCTTGAAAGGTTATGATCACCCATAAATGAAGTACTGTGATTAGAAACACTTCTCATTGAAGCATAAATGGATTGTGGTGTTTTCTAGATTGGTTACCACCCGTACATGAAGTACTGTGATTAGAAACACTTCTCAAAGAAGTATAAGTGCTTTGTATTGTTTTCTAGGATGGTTATCACTCATAAATGAAGTACTGTGATTAGAAACACTTCTCATTGAAGCATAAATGGTTTGTGGTGTTTTCTAGATTGGTTACCACACATAAATGAAGTACTCTGATTAGAAACACTTCTCAAAGAAGTATAAGTGATTTGTGCTGTTTTCTTGAATGATTATCACCCATAATTGAAGTACTTTGATTAAAAACACTTCTCAAAGAAGCATAACTGGTTTGTGGTGTTTTCTTGATTGGTTACCACCCATAAATGAAGTACTCTCATTAGAAACACTTCTCAAAGAATTATAAGTGCTTTGTAGTGTTTTCTTGATTGGTTACCACCCATAAATGAAGTACTCTGATCAGAAACACTTCTCAAAAAAGTATAAATGCTTTGTGGTGTTTTCTTTATTGGTTACCACACATAAATGAAGTACTCTCATTAGAAACACTTCTCAAATAAGTATAAGTGTTTTGTGGTGTTTTCTTGATTGGTTACCACCCATAAATGAAGTACTCTGATTAGAAACACTTCTCAAAGAAGTATAAGTGCTTGGTGTTGTTTTGTTGAATGGTTATCACCCATAAATGAAGTACGCTGATTAGAAACACTTCTCAAAAAAGTATAAGTGCTTTTGTGTTGTTTTCTTGAATGGTTATGATCACCCATAAATGAAGTACTGTGATTAGAAACACTTCTCATTGAAGCATAAATGGTTTGTGGTGTTTTCTTGATTGGTTACCACCCATAAATGAAGTACGCTGATTAGAAACACTTCTCAAAGAAGGATATGTGCTTTGTGCTGTTTTCTTGAATGGTTATCACCCATAAATGAAGTACTTTGATTAGAAACACTTCTCATAGAAGCATAACTGGTTTGTGGTGTTTTCTTGATTGGTTACCACCCATAAATGAAGTACTCTCATTAGAAACACTTCTCAAAGAATTATAAGTGCTTTGTGGTGTTTTCTTGATTGGTTACCACCCATAAATGAAGTACTCTGATCAGAAACACTTCTCAAAAAAGTATAAGTGCTTTTGTGTTGTTTTCTTGAAAGGTTATGATCACCCATAAATGAAGTACTGTGATTAGAAACACTTCTCATTGAAGCATAAATGGTTTGTGGTGTTTTCTTGATTGGTTACCACCCATAAATGAAGTACGCTGATTAGAAACACTTCCCAAAGAAGGATATGTGCTTTGTGCTGTTTTCTTGAATGGTTATCACCCATAAATGAAGTACTTTGATTAGAAACACTTCTCATAGAAGCATAACTGGTTAGTGGTGTTTTCTTGATTGGTTACCACCCATAAATGAAGTACTCTCATTAGAAACACTTCTCAAAGAATTATAAGTGCTTTGTGGTGTTTTCTTGATTAGTTACCACCCATAAATGAAGTACTATGATCAGAAACACTTCTCAAAAAAGTATAAGTGCTTTTGTGTTGTTTTCTTGAAAGGTTATGATCACCCATAAATGAAGTACTGTGATTAGAAACACTTCTCATTGAAGCATAAATGGATTGTGGTGTTTTCTAGATTGGTTACCACCCGTACATGAAGTACTGTGATTAGAAACACTTCTCAAAGAAGTATAAGTGCTTTGTATTGTTTTCTAGGATGGTTATCACTCATAAATGAAGTACTGTGATTAGAAACACTTCTCATTGAAGCATAAATGGTTTGTGGTGTTTTCTAGATTGGTTACCACACATAAATGAAGTACTCTGATTAGAAACACTTCTCAAAGAAGTATAAGTGATTTGTGCTGTTTTCTTGAATGATTATCACCCATAATTGAAGTACTTTGATTAAAAACACTTCTCAAAGAAGCATAACTGGTTTGTGGTGTTTTCTTGATTGGTTACCACCCATAAATGAAGTACTCTCATTAGAAACACTTCTCAAAGAATTATAAGTGCTTTGTAGTGTTTTCTTGATTGGTTACCACCCATAAATGAAGTACTCTGATCAGAAACACTTCTCAAAAAAGTATAACTGCTTTGTGGTGTTTTCTTTATTGGTTACCACACATAAATGAAGTACTCTCATTAGAAACACTTCTCAAATAAGTATAAGTGTTTTGTGGTGTTTTCTTGATTGGTTACCACCCATAAATGAAGTACTCTGATTAGAAACACTTCTCAAAGAAGTATAAGTGCTTGGTGTTGTTTTTTTGAATGGTTATCACCCATAAATGAAGTACGCTGATTAGAAACACTTCTCAAAAAAGTATAAGTGCTTTTGTGTTGTTTTCTTGAATGGTTATGATCACCCATAAATGAAGTACTGTGATTAGAAACACTTCTCATTGAAGCATAAATGGTTTGTGGTGTTTTCTTGATTGGTTACCACCCATAAATGAAGTACGCTGATTAGAAACACTTCTCAAAGAAGGATATGTGCTTTGTGCTGTTTTCTTGAATGGTTATCACCCATAAATGAAGTACTTTGATTAGAAACACTTCTCATAGAAGCATAACTGGTTTGTGGTGTTTTCTTGATTGGTTACCACCCATAAATGAAGTACTCTCATTAGAAACACTTCTCAAAGAATTATAAGTGCTTTGTGGTGTTTTCTTGATTGGTTACCACCCATAAATGAAGTACTCTGATCAGAAACACTTCTCAAAAAAGTATAAGTGCTTTTGTGTTGTTTTCTTGAAAGGTTATGATCACCCATAAATGAAGTACTGTGATTAGAAACACTTCTCATTGAAGCATAAATGGATTGTGGTGTTTTCTAGATTGGTTACCACCCGTAAATGAAGTACTGTGATTAGAAACACTTCTCAAAGAAGTATAAGTGCTTTGTATTGTTTTCTAGGATGGTTATCACTCATAAATGAAGTACTGTGATTAGAAACACTTCTCATTGAAGCATAAATGGTTTGTGGTGTTTTCTAGATTGGTTGCCACACATAAATGAAGTACTCTGATTAGAAACACTTCTCAAAGAAGTATAAGTGATTTGTGCTGTTTTCTTGAATGATTATCACCCATAATTGAAGTACTTTGATTAAAAACACTTCTCAAAGAAGCATAACTGGTTTGTGGTGTTTTCTTGATTGGTTACCACCCATAAATGAAGTACTCTCATTAGAAACACTTCTCAAAGAATTATAAGTGCTTTGTAGTGTTTTCTTGATTGGTTACCACCCATAAATGAAGTACTCTGATCAGAAACACTTCTCAAAAAAGTATAACTGCTTTGTGGTGTTTTCTTTATTGGTTACCACACATAAATGAAGTACTCTCATTAGAAACACTTCTCAAATAAGTATAAGTGTTTTGTGGTGTTTTCTTGATTGGTTACCACCCATAAATGAAGTACTCTGATTAGAAACACTTCTCAAAGAAGTATAAGTGCTTGGTGTTGTTTTTTTGAATGGTTATCACCCATAAATGAAGTACGCTGATTAGAAACACTTCTCAAAAAAGTATAAGTGCTTTTGTGTTGTTTTCTTGAATGGTTATGATCACCCATAAATGAAGTACTGTGATTAGAAACACTTCTCATTGAAGCATAAATGGTTTGTGGTGTTTTCTTGATTGGTTACCACCCATAAATGAAGTACGCTGATTAGAAACACTTCTCAAAGAAGGATATGTGCTTTGTGCTGTTTTCTTGAATGGTTATCACCCATAAATGAAGTACTTTGATTAGAAACACTTCTCATAGAAGCATAACTGGTTTGTGGTGTTTTCTTGATTGGTTACCACCCATAAATGAAGTACTCTCATTAGAAACACTTCTCAAAGAATTATAAGTGCTTTGTGGTGTTTTCTTGATTGGTTACCACCCATAAATGAAGTACTCTGATCAGAAACACTTCTCAAAAAAGTATAAGTGCTTTTGTGTTGTTTTCTTGAAAGGTTAAGATCACCCATAAATGAAGTACTGTGATTAGAAACACTTCTCATTGAAGCATAAATGGTTTGTGGTGTTTTCTTGATTGGTTACCACCCATAAATGAAGTACGCTGATTAGAAACACTTCCCAAAGAAGGATATGTGCTTTGTGCTGTTTTCTTGAATGGTTATCACCCATAAATGAAGTACTTTGATTAGAAACACTTCTCATAGAAGCATAACTGGTTAGTGGTGTTTTCTTGATTGGTTACCACCCATAAATGAAGTACTCTCATTAGAAACACTTCTCAAAGAATTATAAGTGCTTTGTGGTGTTTTCTTGATTAGTTACCAACCATAAATGAAGTACTCTGATCAGAAACACTTCTCAAAAAAGTATAAGTGCTTTTGTGTTGTTTTCTTGAAAGGTTATGATCACCCATAAATGAAGTACTGTGATTAGAAACACTTCTCATTGAAGCATAAATGGTTTGTGGTGTTTTCTTGATTGGTTACCACCCATAAATGAAGTACGCTGATTAGAAACACTTCCCAAAGAAGGATATGTGCTTTGTGCTGTTTTCTTGAATGGTTATCACCCATAAATGAAGTACTTTGATTAGAAACACTTCTCATAGAAGCATAACTGGTTAGTGGTGTTTTCTTGATTGGTTACCACCCATAAATGAAGTACTCTCATTAGAAACACTTCTCAAAGAATTATAAGTGCTTTGTGGTGTTTTCTTGATTAGTTACCAACCATAAATGAAGTACTCTGATCAGAAACACTTCTCAAAAAAGTATAAGTGCTTTTGTGTTGTTTTCTTGAAAGGTTATGATCACCCATAAATGAAGTACTGTGATTAGAAACACTTCTCATTGAAGCATAAATGGTTTGTGGTGTTTTCTTGATTGGTTACCACCCATAAATGAAGTACGTTGATTAGAAACACTTCCCAAAGAAGGATATGTGCTTTGTGCTGTTTTCTTGAATGGTTATCACCCATAAATGAAGTACTTTGATTAGAAACACTTCTCATAGAAGCATAACTGGTTAGTGGTGTTTTCTTGATTGGTTACCACCCATAAATGAAGTACTCTCATTAGAAACACTTCTCAAAGAATTATAAGTGCTTTGTGGTGTTTTCTTGATTAGTTACCACCCATAAATGAAGTACTCTGATCAGAAACACTTCTCAAAAAAGTATAAGTGCTTTTGTGTTGTTTTCTTGAAAGGTTATGATCACCCATAAATGAAGTACTGTGATTAGAAACACTTCTCATTGAAGCATAAATGGTTTGTGGTGTTTTCTTGATTGGTTACCACCCATAAATGAAGTACGCTGATTAGAAACACTTCCCAAAGAAGGATATGTGCTTTGTGCTGTTTTCTTGAATGGTTATCACCCATAAATGAAGTACTTTGATTAGAAACACTTCTCATAGAAGCATAACTGGTTAGTGGTGTTTTCTTGATTGGTTACCACCCATAAATGAAGTACTCTCATTAGAAACACTTCTCATAGAAGCATAACTGGTTAGTGGTGTTTTCTTGATTGGTTACCACCCATAAATGAAGTACTCTCATTAGAAACACTTCTCAAAGAATTATAAGTGCTTTGTGGTGTTTTCTTGATTAGTTACCACCCATAAATGAAGTATTCTGATCAGAAACACTTCTCAAAAAAGTATAAGTGCTTTTGTGTTGTTTTCTTGAAAGGTTATGATCACCCATAAATGAAGTACTGTGATTAGAAACACTTCTCATTGAAGCATAAATGGATTGTGGTGTTTTCTAGATTGGTTACCACCCGTAAATGAAGTACTGTGATTAGAAACACTTCTCAAAGAAGTATAAGTGCTTTGTATTGTTTTCTAGGATGGTTATCACTCATAAATGAAGTACTGTGATTAGAAACACTTCTCATTGAAGCATAAATGGTTTGTGGTGTTTTCTAGATTGGTTGCCACACATAAATGAAGTACTCTGATTAGAAACACTTCTCAAAGAAGTATAAGTGATTTGTGCTGTTTTCTTGAATGATTATCACCCATAATTGAAGTACTTTGATTAAAAACACTTCTCAAAGAAGCATAACTGGTTTGTGGTGTTTTCTTGATTGGTTACCACCCATAAATGAAGTACTCTCATTAGAAACACTTCTCAAAGAATTATAAGTGCTTTGTAGTGTTTTCTTGATTGGTTACCACCCATAAATGAAGTACTCTGATCAGAAACACTTCTCAAAAAAGTATAACTGCTTTGTGGTGTTTTCTTTATTGGTTACCACACATAAATGAAGTACTCTCATTAGAAACACTTCTCAAATAAGTATAAGTGTTTTGTGGTGTTTTCTTGATTGGTTACCACCCATAAATGAAGTACTCTGATTAGAAACACTTCTCAAAGAAGTATAAGTGCTTGGTGTTGTTTTTTTGAATGGTTATCACCCATAAATGAAGTACGCTGATTAGAAACACTTCTCAAAAAAGTATAAGTGCTTTTGTGTTGTTTTCTTGAATGGTTATGATCACCCATAAATGAAGTACTGTGATTAGAAACACTTCTCATTGAAGCATAAATGGTTTGTGGTGTTTTCTTGATTGGTTACCACCCATAAATGAAGTACGCTGATTAGAAACACTTCTCAAAGAAGGATATGTGCTTTGTGCTGTTTTCTTGAATGGTTATCACCCATAAATGAAGTACTTTGATTAGAAACACTTCTCATAGAAGCATAACTGGTTTGTGGTGTTTTCTTGATTGGTTACCACCCATAAATGAAGTACTCTCATTAGAAACACTTCTCAAAGAATTATAAGTGCTTTGTGGTGTTTTCTTGATTGGTTACCACCCATAAATGAAGTACTCTGATCAGAAACACTTCTCAAAAAAGTATAAGTGCTTTTGTGTTGTTTTCTTGAAATGTTATGATCACCCATAAATGAAGTACTGTGATTAGAAACACTTCTCATTGAAGCATAAATGGTTTGTGGTGTTTTCTTGATTGGTTACCACCCATAAATGAAGTACGCTGATTAGAAACACTTCCCAAAGAAGGATATGTGCTTTGTGCTGTTTTCTTGAATGGTTATCACCCATAAATGAAGTACTTTGATTAGAAACACTTCTCATAGAAGCATAACTGGTTAGTGGTGTTTTCTTGATTGGTTACCACCCATAAATGAAGTACTCTCATTAGAAACACTTCTCAAAGAATTATAAGTGCTTTGTGGTGTTTTCTTGATTAGTTACCAACCATAAATGAAGTACTCTGATCAGAAACACTTCTCAAAAAAGTATAAGTGCTTTTGTGTTGTTTTCTTGAAAGGTTATGATCACCCATAAATGAAGTACTGTGATTAGAAACACTTCTCATTGAAGCATAAATGGTTTGTGGTGTTTTCTTGATTGGTTACCACCCATAAATGAAGTACGCTGATTAGAAACACTTCCCAAAGAAGGATATGTGCTTTGTGCTGTTTTCTTGAATGGTTATCACCCATAAATGAAGTACTTTGATTAGAAACACTTCTCATAGAAGCATAACTGGTTAGTGGTGTTTTCTTGATTGGTTACCACCCATAAATGAAGTACTCTCATTAGAAACACTTCTCAAAGAATTATAAGTGCTTTGTGGTGTTTTCTTGATTAGTTACCAACCATAAATGAAGTACTCTGATCAGAAACACTTCTCAAAAAAGTATAAGTGCTTTTGTGTTGTTTTCTTGAAAGGTTATGATCACCCATAAATGAAGCACTGTGATTAGAAACACTTCTCATTGAAGCATAAATGGTTTGTGGTGTTTTCTTGATTGGTTACCACCCATAAATGAAGTACGCTGATTAGAAACACTTCCCAAAGAAGGATATGTGCTTTGTGCTGTTTTCTTGAATGGTTATCACCCATAAATGAAGTACTTTGATTAGAAACACTTCTCATAGAAGAATAACTGGTTAGTGGTGTTTTCTTGATTGGTTACCACCCATAAATGAAGTACTCTCATTAGAAACACTTCTCAAAGAATTATAAGTGCTTTGTGGTGTTTTCTTGATTAGTTACCACCCATAAATGAAGTACTCTGATCAGAAACACTTCTCAAAAAAGTATAAGTGCTTTTGTGTTGTTTTCTTGAATGGTTATGATCACCCATAAATGAAGTACTGTGATTAGAAACACTTCTCATTGAAGCATAAATGGTTTGTGGTGTTTTCTTGATTGGTTACCACCCATAAATGAAGTACGCTGATTAGAAACACTTCTCAAAGAAGGATATGTGCTTTGTGCTGTTTTCTTGAATGGTTATCACCCATAAATGAAGTACTTTGATTAGAAACACTTCTCATAGAAGCATAACTGGTTTGTGGTGTTTTCTTGATTGGTTACCACCCATAAATGAAGTACTCTCATTAGAAACACTTCTCAAAGAATTATAAGTGCTTTGTGGTGTTTTCTTGATTGGTTACCACCCATAAATGAAGTACTCTGATCAGAAACACTTCTCAAAAAAGTATAAGTGCTTTTGTGTTGTTTTCTTGAAAGGTTATGATCACCCATAAATGAAGTACTGTGATTAGAAACACTTCTCATTGAAGCATAAATGGTTTGTGGTGTTTTCTTGATTGGTTACCACCCTTAAATAAAGTACGCTGATTAGAAACACTTCCCAAAGAAGGATATGTGCTTTGTGCTGTTTTCTTGAATGGTTATCACCCATAAATGAAGTACTTTGATTAGAAACACTTCTCATAGAAGCATAACTGGTTAGTGGTGTTTTCTTGATTGGTTACCACCCATAAATGAAGTACTCTCATTAGAAACACTTCTCAAAGAATTATAAGTGCTTTGTGGTGTTTTCTTGATTAGTTACCACCCATAAATGAAGTACTCTGATCAGAAACACTTCTCAAAAAAGTATAACTGCTTTTGTGTTGTTTTCTTGAAAGGTTATGATCACCCATAAATGAAGTACTGTGATTAGAAACACTTCTCATTGAAGCATAAATGGTTTGTGGTGTTTTCTAGATTGGTTACCACCCATAAATGAAGTACGCTGATTAGAAACACTTCCCAAAGAAGGATATGTGCTTTGTGCTGTTTTCTTGAATGGTTATCACCCATAAATGAAGTACTTTGATTAGAAACACTTCTCATAGAAGCATAACTGGTTAGTGGTGTTTTCTTGATTGGTTACCACCCATAAATGAAGTACTCTCATTAGAAACACTTCTCAAAGAATTATAAGTTCTTTGTGGTGTTTTCTTGATTAGTTACCACCCATAAATGAAGTACTCTGATCAGAAACACTTCTCAAAAAAGTATAAGTGCTTTTGTGTTGTTTTCTTGAAAGGTTATGATCACCCATAAATGAAGTACTGTGATTAGAAACACTTCTCATTGAAGCATAAATGGATTGTGGTGTTTTCTAGATTGGTTACCACCCGTAAATGAAGTACTGTGATTAGAAACACTTCTCAAAGAAGTATAAGTGCTTTGTATTGTTTTCTAGGATGGTTATCACTCATAAATGAAGTACTGTGATTAGAAACACTTCTCATTGAAGCATAAATGGTTTGTGGTGTTTTCTAGATTGGTTACCACACATAAATGAAGTACTCTGATTAGAAACACTTCTCAAAGAAGTATAAGTGATTTGTGCTGTTTTCTTGAATGATTATCACCCATAATTGAAGTACTTTGATTAAAAACACTTCTCAAAGAAGCATAACTGGTTTGTGGTGTTTTCTTGATTGGTTACCACCCATAAATGAAGTACTCTCATTAGAAACACTTCTCAAAGAATTATAAGTGCTTTGTAGTGTTTTCTTGATTGGTTACCACCCATAAATGAAGTACTCTGATCAGAAACACTTCTCAAAAAAGTATAACTGCTTTGTGGTGTTTTCTTTATTGGTTACCACACATAAATGAAGTACTCTCATTAGAAACACTTCTCAAATAAGTATAAGTGTTTTGTGGTGTTTTCTTGATTGGTTACCACCCATAAATGAAGTACTCTGATTAGAAACACTTCTCAAAGAAGTATAAGTGCTTGGTGTTGTTTTTTTGAATGGTTATCACCCATAAATGAAGTACGCTGATTAGAAACACTTCTCAAAAAAGTATAAGTGCTTTTGTGTTGTTTTCTTGAATGGTTATGATCACCCATAAATGAAGTACTGTGATTAGAAACACTTCTCATTGAAGCATAAATGGTTTGTGGTGTTTTCTTGATTGGTTACCACCCATAAATGAAGTACGCTGATTAGAAACACTTCTCAAAGAAGGATATGTGCTTTGTGCTGTTTTCTTGAATGGTTATCACCCATAAATGAAGTACTTTGATTAGAAACACTTCTCATAGAAGCATAACTGGTTTGTGGTGTTTTCTTGATTGGTTACCACCCATAAATGAAGTACTCTCATTAGAAACACTTCTCAAAAAATTATAAGTGCTTTGTGGTGTTTTCTTGATTGGTTACCACCCATAAATGAAGTACTCTGATCAGAAACACTTTTCAAAAAAGTATAAGTGCTTTTGTGTTGTTTTCTTGAAAGGTTATGATCACCCATAAATGAAGTACTGTGATTAGAAACACTTCTCATTGAAGCATAAATGGTTTGTGGTGTTTTCTTGATTGGTTACCACCCATAAATGAAGTACGCTGATTAGAAACACTTCCCAAAGAAGGATATGTGCTTTGTGCTGTTTTCTTGAATGGTTATCACCCATAAATGAAGTACTTTGATTAGAAACACTTCTCATAGAAGAATAACTGGTTAGTGGTGTTTTCTTGATTGGTTACCACCCATAAATGAAGTACTCTCATTAGAAACACTTCTCAAAGAATTATAAGTGCTTTGTGGTGTTTTCTTGATTAGTTACCACCCATAAATGAAGTACTCTGATCAGAAACACTTCTCAAAAAAGTATAAGTGCTTTTGTGTTGTTTTCTTGAATGGTTATGATCACCCATAAATGAAGTACTGTGATTAGAAACACTTCTCATTGAAGCATAAATGGTTTGTGGTGTTTTCTTGATTGGTTACCACCCATAAATGAAGTACGCTGATTAGAAACACTTCTCAAAGAAGGATATGTGCTTTGTGCTGTTTTCTTGAATGGTTATCACCCATAAATGAAGTACTTTGATTAGAAACACTTCTCATAGAAGCATAACTGGTTTGTGGTGTTTTCTTGATTGGTTACCACCCATAAATGAAGTACTCTCATTAGAAACACTTCTCAAAGAATTATAAGTGCTTTGTGGTGTTTTCTTGATTGGTTACCACCCATAAATGAAGTACTCTGATCAGAAACACTTCTCAAAAAAGTATAAGTGCTTTTGTGTTGTTTTCTTGAAAGGTTATGATCACCCATAAATGAAGTACTGTGATTAGAAACACTTCTCATTGAAGCATAAATGGTTTGTGGTGTTTTCTTGATTGGTTACCACCCTTAAATAAAGTACGCTGATTAGAAACACTTCCCAAAGAAGGATATGTGCTTTGTGCTGTTTTCTTGAATGGTTATCACCCATAAATGAAGTACTTTGATTAGAAACACTTCTCATAGAAGCATAACTGGTTAGTGGTGTTTTCTTGATTGGTTACCACCCATAAATGAAGTACTCTCATTAGAAACACTTCTCAAAGAATTATAAGTGCTTTGTGGTGTTTTCTTGATTAGTTACCACCCATAAATGAAGTACTCTGATCAGAAACACTTCTCAAAAAAGTATAACTGCTTTTGTGTTGTTTTCTTGAAAGGTTATGATCACCCATAAATGAAGTACTGTGATTAGAAACACTTCTCATTGAAGCATAAATGGTTTGTGGTGTTTTCTAGATTGGTTACCACCCATAAATGAAGTACGCTGATTAGAAACACTTCCCAAAGAAGGATATGTGCTTTGTGCTGTTTTCTTGAATGGTTATCACCCATAAATGAAGTACTTTGATTAGAAACACTTCTCATAGAAGCATAACTGGTTAGTGGTGTTTTCTTGATTGGTTACCACCCATAAATGAAGTACTCTCATTAGAAACACTTCTCAAAGAATTATAAGTTCTTTGTGGTGTTTTCTTGATTAGTTACCACCCATAAATGAAGTACTCTGATCAGAAACACTTCTCAAAAAAGTATAAGTGCTTTTGTGTTGTTTTCTTGAAAGGTTATGATCACCCATAAATGAAGTACTGTGATTAGAAACACTTCTCATTGAAGCATAAATGGATTGTGGTGTTTTCTAGATTGGTTACCACCCGTAAATGAAGTACTGTGATTAGAAACACTTCTCAAAGAAGTATAAGTGCTTTGTATTGTTTTCTAGGATGGTTATCACTCATAAATGAAGTACTGTGATTAGAAACACTTCTCATTGAAGCATAAATGGTTTGTGGTGTTTTCTAGATTGGTTACCACACATAAATGAAGTACTCTGATTAGAAACACTTCTCAAAGAAGTATAAGTGATTTGTGCTGTTTTCTTGAATGATTATCACCCATAATTGAAGTACTTTGATTAAAAACACTTCTCAAAGAAGCATAACTGGTTTGTGGTGTTTTCTTGATTGGTTACCACCCATAAATGAAGTACTCTCATTAGAAACACTTCTCAAAGAATTATAAGTGCTTTGTAGTGTTTTCTTGATTGGTTACCACCCATAAATGAAGTACTCTGATCAGAAACACTTCTCAAAAAAGTATAACTGCTTTGTGGTGTTTTCTTTATTGGTTACCACACATAAATGAAGTACTCTCATTAGAAACACTTCTCAAATAAGTATAAGTGTTTTGTGGTGTTTTCTTGATTGGTTACCACCCATAAATGAAGTACTCTGATTAGAAACACTTCTCAAAGAAGTATAAGTGCTTGGTGTTGTTTTTTTGAATGGTTATCACCCATAAATGAAGTACGCTGATTAGAAACACTTCTCAAAAAAGTATAAGTGCTTTTGTGTTGTTTTCTTGAATGGTTATGATCACCCATAAATGAAGTACTGTGATTAGAAACACTTCTCATTGAAGCATAAATGGTTTGTGGTGTTTTCTTGATTGGTTACCACCCATAAATGAAGTACGCTGATTAGAAACACTTCTCAAAGAAGGATATGTGCTTTGTGCTGTTTTCTTGAATGGTTATCACCCATAAATGAAGTACTTTGATTAGAAACACTTCTCATAGAAGCATAACTGGTTTGTGGTGTTTTCTTGATTGGTTACCACCCATAAATGAAGTACTCTCATTAGAAACACTTCTCAAAAAATTATAAGTGCTTTGTGGTGTTTTCTTGATTGGTTACCACCCATAAATGAAGTACTCTGATCAGAAACACTTTTCAAAAAAGTATAAGTGCTTTTGTGTTGTTTTCTTGAAAGGTTATGATCACCCATAAATGAAGTACTGTGATTAGAAACACTTCTCATTGAAGCATAAATGGTTTGTGGTGTTTTCTTGATTGGTTACCACCCATAAATGAAGTACGCTGATTAGAAACACTTCCCAAAGAAGGATATGTGCTTTGTGCTGTTTTCTTGAATGGTTATCACCCATAAATGAAGTACTTTGATTAGAAACACTTCTCATAGAAGCATAACTGGTTAGTGGTGTTTTCTTGATTGGTTACCACCTATAAATGAAGTACTCTCATTAGAAACACTTCTCAAAGAATTATAAGTGCTTTGTGGTGTTTTCTTGATTAGTTACCACCCATAAATGAAGTACTCTGATCAGAAACACTTCTCAAAAAAGTATAAGTGCTTTTGTGTTGTTTTCTTGAAAGGTTATGATCACCCATAAATGAAGTACTGTGATTAGAAACACTTCTCATTGAAGCATAAATGGTTTGTGGTGTTTTCTTGATTGGTTACCACCCATAAATGAAGTACGCTGATTAGAAACACTTCTCAAAGAATTATAAGTGCTTTGTGGTGTTTTCTTGATTGGTTACCACCCATAAATGAAGTACTCTGATCATAAACACTTCTCAAAAAAGTATAACTGCTTTGTGGTGTTTTCTTTATTGGTTACCACCCATAAATGAAGTACTCTCATTAGAAACACTTCTCAAATAAGTATAAGTGTTTTGTGGTGTTTTCTTGATTGGTTACCACCCATAAATGAAGTACGCTGATTAGAAACACTTCCCAAAGAAGGATATGTGCTTTGTGCTGTTTTCTTGAATGGTTATCACCCATAAATGAAGTACTTTGATTAGAAACACTTCTCATAGAAGCATAACTGGTTTGTGGTGTTTTCTTGATTGGTTACCACCCATAAATGAAGTACTCTCATTAGAAACACTTCTCAAAGAATTATAAGTGCTTTGTGGTGTTTTCTTGATTGGTTACCACCCATAAATGAAGTACTCTGATCAGAAACACTTCTCAAAAAAGTATAACTGCTTTGTGGTGTTTTCTTTATTGGTTACCACCCATAAATGAAGTACTCTCATTAGAAACACTTCTCAAATAAGTATAAGTGTTTTGTGGTGTTTTCTTGATTGGTTACCACCCATAAATGAAGTACTCTGATTAGAAACACTTCTCAAAGAAGTATAAGTGCTTGGTGTTGTTTTCTTGAATGGTTATCACCCATAAATGAAGTACGCTGATTAGAAACACTTCTCAAAAAAGTATAAGTGCTTTTGTGTTGTTTTCTTGAATGGTTATGATCACCCATAAATGAAGTACTGTGATTAGAAACACTTCTCATTGAAGCATAAATGGTTTGTGGTGTTTTCTTGATTGGTTACCACCCATAAATGAAGTACGCTGATTAGAAACACTTCTCAAAGAAGGATATGTGCTTTGTGCTGTTTTCTTGAATGGTTATCACCCATAAATGAAGTACTTTGATTAGAAACACTTCTCATAGAAGCATAACTGGTTTGTGGTGTTTTCTTGATTGGTTACCACCCATAAATGAAGTACTCTGATTAGAAACACTTCTCAAAGAAGTATAAGTGCTTGGTGTTTGTTTTCTTGAATGGTTATCACCCATAAATGAAGTACTCTGATCAGAAACACTTCTCAAAAAAGTATAAGTGCTTTTGTGTTGTTTTCTTGAAAGGTTATGATCACCCATAAATGAAGTACTGTGATTAGAAACACTTCTCATTGAAGCATAAATGGTTTGTGGTGTTTTCTTGATTGGTTACCACCCATAAATGAAGTATGCTGATTAGAAACACTTCCCAAAGAAGGATATGTGCTTTGTGCTGTTTTCTTGAATTGTTATCACCCATAAATGAAGTACTTTGATTAGAAACACTTCTCATAGAAGCATAACTGGTTAGTGGTGTTTTCTTGATTGGTTACCACCCATAAATGAAGTACTCTCATTAGAAACACTTCTCAAAGAATTATAAGTGCTTTGTGGTGTTTTCTTGATTGGTTACCACCCATAAATGAAGTACTCTGATCAGAAACACTTCTCAAAAAAGTATAACTGCTTTGTGGTGTTTTCTTTATTGGTTACCACCCATAAATGAAGTACTCTCATTAGAAACACTTCTCAAATAAGTATAAGTGTTTTGTGGTGTTTTCTTGATTGGTTACCACCCATAAATGAAGTACTCTGATTAGAAACACTTCTCAAAGAAGTATAAGTGCTTGGTGTTGTTTTCTTGAATGGTTATCACCCATAAATGAAGTACGCTGATTAGAAACACTTCTCAAAAAAGTATAAGTGCTTTTGTGTTGTTTTCTTGAAAGGTTATGATCACCCATAAATGAAGTACTGTGATTAGAAACACTTCTCATTGAAGCATAAATGGTTTGTGGTGTTTTCTTGATTGGTTACCACCCATAAATGAAGTACTCTGATTAGAAACACTTCTCAAAAAAGTATAAGTGCTTTGTGGTGTTCTCTTGAATGGTTATCACCCATAAATGAAGTACGCTGATTAGAAACACTTCACATAGAAGTATAAGTGCTTTGTGATGTTTTCTTGAATGGTTATCACCCATAAATGAAGTACTTTGATTCGAAACACTTCTCATAGAAGTATGAATGCTTTGTGGGGTTTTCTTGATTTGTTACCATCCATAAATGAAGTAATCTGATTAGAAACACTTCTCATTGTAGTATAAGTGCTTTGTGGGGTTTTCTTGTATGGTTATAACCCATAAATGAAGTACTTTGATTAGAAACACTTCTCATAGAAGCATACTTCGATTAGAAACACTTCTAATAGAACTATGAATGCTTTGTGGTCTTTTCTTGAATGGTTATCACCCATAAATGAAGTACTTTGATTAGAAACACTTCTCATAGAAGCATAAATGCTTTGTGGTGTTTTCTTGATTGGTTACTATCCATAAATGAAGTACTCTGATTAGAAACACTTCTCATAGTAGTATAAGTGCTTTGTGAGGTTTTCTTGAATCGTTATAACCCATAAATGAAGTACTTTGATTAGAAACACTTATCATAGAAGCATACTTCGATTAGAAACACTTCTAATAGAAGTATGAATGCTTTGTGGACTTTTCTTGATTGGTTATCACCCACAAATGAAGCACTCTGATTAGAAAAACTTCTCATAGAAGTATAAGTGTTTTGTGGTGTTTTCTTGAATGGTTATCACCCATTAATGAATTACTCAGATTAGAAACGTTTCTCATAGAAATATTATTGATTTGTGGTGTTTTCTTGAATGGTTACCATCCATAAATGGAGTACTCTGATTAGAAACACTTCTCAATGAAGTATAAGTGCTTTGTGCTGTTTTTTGAATGGTTATCACCCATAAGTGAAGTACTGTGATTAGAAACACTTCTCATTGAAGCATAAATGATTTGTGGTGTTTTCTTGATTAGTTACCACCCATAAATGAAGTACACTGATTAGAAACACTTCTGAAAGAAGTATGAATGATTTGTGTTGTTTTCTTGATTGGTTACCACCCATAAATGAAGTACTTTGATTAGAAACATTTCTCGTAGAAGCATAAGTGCTTTGTGGTGTTTTCTTGAAGGATTATCACCCATAAATGAAGTACTTTGATTAGAAACACTTCCCAAAGAAGTATATGTGCTTTTGCTGTTTTCTTGAATGGTTATCACCCATAAATGAAGTACTTTGATTAAAAACACTTCTCAAAGAAGCATAACTGGTTTGTGGTGTTTTCTTGATTGGTTACCACCCATAAATGAAGTACTCTCATAAGAAACACTTCTCAAAGAATTATAAGTGCTTTGTAGTGTTTTCTTGATTGGTTACCACCCATAAATGAAGTACTCTGATCAGAAACACTTCTCAAAAAAGTATAAGTGCATTTGTGGTGTTTTCTTGATTGGTTACCACCCATAATTGAAGTACTGTGATTATAAACACTTCACAAAGAAGTATAAGTGCTTTGTGGTGTTTTCTTGATTGGTTACCAACCATAAATGAAGTACTCTGATTAGAAACACTTCTCAAAAAAGTATAAGTGCTTTTGTGTTGTTTTCTTGAATGGTTATGATCACCCATAAATGAAGTACTGTGATTAGAAACACTTCTCATTGAAGCATAAATGGTTTGTGGTGTTTTCTTGATTGGTTACCACCCATAAATGAAGTACGCTGATTAGAAACACTTCTCAAAGAAGGATATGTGCTTTGTGCTGTTTTCTTGAATGGTTATCACCCATAAATGAAGTACTTTGATTAGAAACACTTCTCATAGAAGCATAACTGGTTTGTGGTGTTTTCTTGATTGGTTACCACCCATAAATGAAGTACTCTCATTAGAAACACTTCTCAAAGAATTATAAGTGCTTTGTGGTGTTTTCTTGATTGGTTACCACGCATAAATGAAGTACTCTGATCAGAAACACTTCTCAAAAAAGTATAAGTGCTTTTGTGTTGTTTTCTTGATTGGTTACCACCCATAAATGAAGTACTCTGATCAGAAACACTTCTCAAATAAGTATAAGTGTTTTGTGGTGTTTTCTTGATTGGTTACCACCCATAAATGAAGTACTCTGATTAGAAACACTTCTCATTGAAGCATAAATGGTTTGTGGTGTTTTCTTGATTGGTTACCACCCATAAATGAAGTATGCTGATTAGAAACACTTCCCAAAGAAGGATATGTGCTTTGTGCTGTTTTCTTGAATTGTTATCACCCATAAATGAAGTACTTTGATTAGAAACACTTCTCATAGAAGCATAACTGGTTAGTGGTGTTTTCTTGATTGGTTACCACCCATAAATGAAGTACTCTGATCAGAAACACTTCTCAAATAAGTATAAGTGTTTTGTGGTGTTTTCTTGATTGGTTACCACCCATAAATGAAGTACTCTGATTAGAAACACTTCTCAAAGAAGTATAAGTGCTTGGTGTTGTTTTCTTGAATGGTTATCACCCATAAATGAAGTACGCTGATTAGAAACACTTCTCAAAAAAGTATAAGTGCTTTTGTGTTGTTTTCTTGAATGGTTATGATCACCCATAAATGAAGTACTGTGATTAGAAACACTTCTCATTGAAGCATAAATGGTTTGTGGTGTTTTCTTGATTGGTTACCACCCATAAATGAAGTACGCTGATTAGAAACACTTCTCAAAGAAGGATATGTGCTTTGTGCTGTTTTCTTGAATGGTTATCACCCATAAATGAAGTACTTTGATTAGAAACACTTCTCATAGAAGCATAACTGGTTTGTGGTGTTTTCTTGATTGGTTACCACCCATAAATGAAGTACTCTCATTAGAAACACTTCTCAAAGAATTATAAGTGCTTTGTGGTGTTTTCTTGATTGGTTACCACCCATAAATGAAGTACTCTGATCAGAAACACTTCTCAAAAAAGTATAAGTGCTTTTGTGTTGTTTTCTTGAAAGGTTATGATCACCCATAAATGAAGTACTGTGATTAGAAACACTTCTCATTGAAGCATAAATGGTTTGTGGTGTTTTCTTGATTGGTTACCACCCATAAATGAAGTACGCTGATTAGAAACACTTCCCAAAGAAGGATATGTGCTTTGTGCTGTTTTCTTGAATGGTTATCACCCATAAATGAAGTACTTTGATTTGAAACACTTCTCATAGAAGCATAACTAGTTAGTGGTGTTTTCTTGATTGGTTACCACCCATAAATGAAGTACTCTCATTAGAAACACTTCTCAAAGAATTATAAGTGCTTTGTGGTGTTTTCTTGATTGGTTACCACCCATAAATGAAATACTCTGATTAGAAACACTTCTCAAAAAAGTATAAGTGCTTTTGTGTTGTTTTCTTGAAAGGTTATGATCACCCATAAATGAAGTACTGTGATTAGAAACACTTCTCATTGAAGCATAAATGGATTGTGGTGTTTTCTAGATTGGTTACCACCCGTAAATGAAGTACTGTGATTAGAAACACTTCTCAAAGAAGTATAAGTGCTTTGTATTGTTTTCTAGGATGGTTATCACTCATAAATGAAGTACTGTGATTAGAAACACTTCTCATTGAAGCATAAATGGTTTGTGGTGTTTTCTAGATTGGTTACCACCCATAAATGAAGTACTCTGATTAGAAACACTTCTCAAAGAAGTATAAGTGATTTGTGCTGTTTTCTTGAATGATTATCACCCATAATTGAAGTACTTTGATTAAAAACACTTCTCAAAGAAGCATAACTGGTTTGTGGTGTTTTCTTGATTGGTTACCACCCATAAATGAAGTACTCTCATTAGAAACACTTCTCAAAGAATTATAAGTGCTTTGTAGTGTTTTCTTGATTGGTTACCACCCATAAATGAAGTACTCTGATCAGAAACACTTCTCAAAAAAGTATAAATGCTTTGTGGTGTTTTCTTTATTGGTTATCACACATAAATGAAGTACTCTCATTAGAAACACTTCTCAAATAAGTATAAGTGTTTTGTGGTGTTTTCTTGATTGGTTACCACCCATAAATGAAGTACTCTGATTAGAAACACTTCTCAAAGAAGTATAAGTGCTTGGTGTTGTTTTCTTGAATGGTTATCACCCATAAATGAAGTACGCTGATTAGAAACACTTCTCAAAAAAGTATAAGTGCTTTTGTGTTGTTTTCTTGAATGGTTATGATCACCCATAAATGAAGTACTGTGATTAGAAACACTTCTCATTGAAGCATAAATGGTTTGTGGTGTTTTCTTGATTGGTTACCACCCATAAATGAAATACGCTGATTAGAAACACTTCCCAAAGAAGGATATGTGCTTTGTGCTGTTTTCTTGAATGGTTATCACCCATAAATGAAGTACTTTGATTAGAAACACTTCTCATAGAAGCATAACTGGTTAGTGGTGTTTTCTTGATTGGTTACCACCCATAAATGAAGTACTCTCATTAGAAACACTTCTCAAAGAATTATAAGTGCTTTGTGGTGTTTTCTTGATTGGTTACCACCCATAAATGAAGTACTCTGATCAGAAACACTTCTCAAAAAAGTATAACTGCTTTGTGGTGTTTTCTTTATTGGTTACCACCCATAAATGAAGTACTCTCATTAGAAACACTTCTCAAATAAGTATATGTGTTTTGTGGTGTTTTCTTGATTGGTTACCACCCATAAATGAAGTACTCTGATTAGAAACACTTCTCAAAGAAGTATAAGTGCTTGGTGTTGTTTTCTTGAATGGTTATCACCCATAAATGAAGTACGCTGATTAGAAACACTTCTCAAAAAAGTATAAGTGCTTTTGTGTTGTTTTCTTGAATGGTTATGATCACCCATAAATGAAGTACTGTGATTAGAAACACTTCTCATTGAAGCATATATGGTTTGTGGTGTTTTCTTGATTGGTTACCACCCATAAATGAAGTACGCTGATTAGAAACACTTCTCAAAGAAGGATATGTGCTTTGTGCTGTTTTCTTGAATGGTTATCACCCATAAATGAAGTACTTTGATTAGAAACACTTCTCATAGAAGCATAACTGGTTTGTGGTGTTTTCTTGATTGGTTACCACCCATAAATGAAGTACTCTCATTAGAAACACTTCTCAAAGAATTATAAGTGCTTTGTGGTGTTTTCTTGATTGGTTACCACCCATAAATGAAGTACTCGGATTAGAAACACTTCCCAAAGAAGTATAAGTGCTTTGTGCTGTTTTCTTGAATGGTTATCACCCATAAATGAATTACTTTGATTAGAAACACTTCTCAATGAAGTATAAGTGCTTTGTGCTATTTTCTTGAATGGTTATGAACCATAAATGAATTACTTTGATTAGAAACACATCTCATACAACCATAAGCTTTGTGGTGTTTTCTTGATTGGTTACCACCCATAAATGAAGTACTCTGATTAGAAACACTTCTCAAAGAAGTATAAGTGCTTGGTGTTGTTTTCTTGAATGGTTATCACCCATAAATGAAGTACTGTGATTAGAAACACTTCTCATTGAAACATAAATGGTTTGTGGTGTTTTCTTGAATCGTTATCACCCAGAAATGAAGTACTCTGATTAGAAACACTTCTCAATGAAGTATATGTGCATTGTGCTATTTCCTTGAATGGTTGTCATCCATAAATGAAGTACTTTGATTAGAAGCACATCTCATAAAAGCATAAATGCTTTGTGGTGTTTTCTTGATTGGTTACCACCCGTAAATGTAGTACTCTGATTAGAAACACTTCTCATAGAAGCATAACTGGTTTGTGGTGTTTTCTTGATTGGTTACCACCCATAAATGAAGTACTCTCATTAGAAACACTTCTCAAAGAATTATAAGTGCTTTGTGGTGTTTTCTTGATTGGTTACCACCCATAAATGAAGTACGCTGATTAGAAACACTTCTCAAAGAAGGATATGTGCTTTGTGCTGTTTTCTTGATTAGTTATCACCCATAAATGAAGTACTTTGATTAGAAACACTTCTCATAGAAGCATAACTGGTTTGTGGTGTTTTCTTGATTGGTTACCACCCATAAATGAAGTACTCTAATTAGAAACACTTCTCAAAGAATTATAAGTGCTTTGGGGTGTTTTCTTGATTGGTTACCACCCATAAATGAAGTACTCTGATTAGAAACACTTCTCAAAAAAGTATAAGTGCTTTTGTGTTGTTTTCTTGAATGGTTATGATCACCCATAAATGAAGTACTTTGATTAGAAACACTTCTCATTGAAGCATAAATGGTTTGTGGTGTTTTCTTGATTGGTTACCACCCATAAATGAAGTACGCTGATTAGAAACACTTCAAATAGAAGTATAAGTGCTTTGTGATGTTTTCTTGAATGGTTATCACCCATAAATGAAGTACTTTGATTGGAAACACTTCTCATAGAAGCATGAATGCTTTGTGGTGTTTTCTTGATTGGTTATCATTCATAAATGAAGTACTCTGATTAGAAACACTTCTCATAGTATTATAAGTGCTTTGTGGGTTTTCTTCAATGGTTATAATCCTTAAATGAAGTACTTTGATTAGAAACACTTCACATAGAAGCATACTTTGACTAGAAACACTTCTAATAGAAGTATGAATGCTTTGTGGTGTTTTCTTGATTGGTTACCACCCATAAATGAAGCACTCTGATTAGGAAAACTTTTCATAGAAGTGTAAGTGCTTTGTAGTGTTTTCATAAATGGTTATTACCCATAAATGAAGTACTTTGATAAGAAACACTTCTCATAGAAGCATAAATGATTTGTTGTATTTTATTTATTGGTTACCACCCGTAAATGAAGTACTCTGATTAGAAACACTTCTCATAGTACTATAAGTGTTTTGTGATATTTTCTTGAATGGTTATCACCTATAAATGAAGTACTTTGATTAGAAACAGTTCTCATAGAAGCGTGAATGCTTTGTGGTGTTTTCTTGATTGGTTACCACCCATAATTGAACTACTGTGATTATAAACACTTCACAAAGAAGTATAAGTGCTTTGTGGTGTTTTCTTGATTGGTTACCAACCATAAATGAAGTATTCTGATTAGAAACACTTCTCAAAAAAGTATAAGTGCTTTTGTGTTGTTTTCTTGAATGGTTATGATCACCCATAAATGAAGTACTTTGATTAGAAACACTTCTCATTGAAGCATAAATGGTTTGTGGTGTTTTCTTGATTGGTTACCACCCATAAATGAAGTACTCTGATTAGAAACACTTCAAATAGAAGTATAAGTGCTTTGTGATGTTTTCTTGAATGGTTATCACCCATAAATGAAGTACTTTGATTGGAAACACTTCTCATAGAAGCATGAATGCTTTGTGGTGTTTTCTTGATTGGTTATCATTCATAAATGAAGTACTCTGATTAGAAACACTTCTCATAGTATTATAAGTGCTTTGTGGGGTTTTCTTCAATGGTTATAATCCTTAAATGAAGTACTTTGATTAGAAACACTTCTCATAGAAGCATATTTTGACTAGAAACACTTCTAATAGAAGTATGAATGCTTTGTGGTGTTTTCTTGATTGGTTACCACGCATAAATGAAGTACTCTCATTAGAAACACTTCTCAAAGAATTATAAGTGCTTTGTGGTGTTTTCTTGATTGGTTACCACCCATAAATGAAGTACTCTGATTAGAAACACTTCTCAAAAAAGTATAAGTGCTTTTGTGTTGTTTTCTTGAATGGTTATGATCACCCATAAATGAAGTACTTTGATTAGAAACACTTCTCATTGAAGCATAAATGGTTTGTGGTGTTTTCTTGATTGGTTACCACCCATAAATGAAGTACGCTGATTAGAAACACTTCAAATAGAAGTATAAGTGCTTTGTGATGTTTTCTTGAATGGTTATCACCCATAAATGAAGTACTTTGATTGGAAACACTTCTCATAGAAGCATGAATGCTTTGTGGTGTTTTCTTGATTGGTTATCATTCATAAATGAAGTACTCTGATTAGAAACACTTCTCATAGTATTATAAGTGCTTTGTGGGGTTTTCTTCAATGGTTATAATCCTTAAATGAAGTACTTTGATTAGAAACACTTCTCATAAAAGCATACTTTGACTAGAAACACTTCTAATAGAAGTATGAATGCTTTGTGGTGTTTTCTTGATTGGTTACCACCCATAAATGAAGCACTCTGATTAGGAAAACTTTTCATAGAAGTGTAAGTGCTTTGTGGTGTTTTCATGAATGGTTATCACCCATAAATGAAGTACTTTGATAAGAAACACTTCTCATAGAAGCATAAATGATTTGTTGTATTTCCTTGATTGGTTACCACCCGTAAATGAAGTACTCTGATTAGAAACACTTCTCATAGTACTATAAGTGTTTTGTGATATTTTCTTGAATGGTTATCACCCATAAATGAAGTACTTTGATTAGAAACAGTTCTCATAGAAGCGTGAATGCTTTGTGGTGTTTTCTTGATTGGTTACCCCCCATAATTGAAATACTGTCATTATAAACACTTCACAAAGAAGTATAAGTGCTTTGTGGTGTTTTCTTGATTGGTTACCACCCATAAAGGAAGTACTTTGATTAGAAACACTTCTCATAGAATCATAACTAGTTAGTGGTGTTTTCTTGATTGGTTACCACCCATAAATGAAGTACTCTGATTAGAAACACTTCCCAAAGAATTATAAGTGCTTTGTGGTGTTTTCTTGATTGGTTACCATCCATAAATGAAGTACTCTGATTAGAAACACTTCTCATAGAAGTATAAGTGTTTTCTGGTGTTTTCTTGAATGGTTCTCACCCTTAAATGAAGTACTTTGATTAGAAACATTTCTCAAAGAAGTATAAGTGCTTTGTGTTATTTTCTTGAATGGTTATCACCCATAAATGAAGTACTGTGATTAGAAACACTTCTCATTGAAGCATAAATGGATTGTGGTGTTTTCTAGATTGGTTACCACCCATAAATGAAGTACTGTGATTAGAAACACTTCTCAAAGAAGTATAAGTGCTTTGCGTTGTTTTCTAGGATGGTTATCACCCATAAATGAAGTACTGTGATTAGAAACACTTCTCATTGAAGCATAAATGGTTTGTGGTATTTTCTAAATTGGTTACCACCCATAAATGAAGTACTCTGATTAGAAACACTTCTCAAAGAAGTATAAGTGCTTTGTGATTTTTCTTGAATGGTTATCACCCATAAATTAAGTACTTTGATTATAAACATTTCTCATAGAAGCCTGAATGCTTTGTGGTGTTTTCTTGATTGGTTACCATTCATAAATAAAGTACTCTGATTAGAAACACTTCTCATTGTATTATTAGTGCTTTGTGGAGTTTTCTTGAATGGTTATCACCCATAAATGAAGGACTTTGATTAGAAACACTTCTCATAGAAGCAAACTTCGATTAGAAACAATTCTAAAAGAAGTATGAATGCTTTGTGGTCTTTTCTTGATTGGTTATTACCCATAAATGAAGTACTCTGATTAGTAACACTTCTCATAGAAGCATACTTTGATTAGAAACACTTCTCATAGAAGTATGAATGCTTTGTGGTGTTTTCTTGATTGGTTACCACTCATAAATGAAGCACTCTGATTTGAAAAACTTCTCATAGAAGTATAAGTGCTTTGTGGTGTTTTTATGAATGGTTATCACCCATAAATGAAGTACTCTGATTGGAAACACTTCTCATATAAGAATAAATGTTGGTGGTGTTTTGTTGATTGGTTACCACCCATAAATGAAGTACTCTGATTAGAAACACTTCTCAAAGAAGTATAAGTGGTTTGTGCTGTTTTCTTGAATGATTATCACCCATAAATGAAGTACTTTGATTATTAACACTTCTCATAGAAGCATGAGTGTTTTGTAGTGTTTTCTTGATTGGTTACTACCCATAAATGAAGTACTTTGATTAGAAACACTTCTCATTGAAGCAAAAATCGTTTGTGGTGTTTTCTTGATTGGTTACCAACCATAAATGAAGTACGCTGATTAGAAACACTTCCCAAAGAAGGATATGTGCTTTGTGCTGATTTCTTGAATAGTTATCACCCATAAATGAAGTACTTTGATTAAAAACACTTCTCAAAGAAGGATAACTGGTTTGTGGTGTTTTCTTGATTGGTTACCACCCATAAATGAAGTACTCTCATTAGAAACACTTCTCAAAGAATTATAAGTGCTTTGTGGTGTTTTCTTGATTGGTTACCACCCATAAATGAAGTACTCTGATCAGAAACACTTCTCATAGAAGTATAAGTGTTTTCTGGTGCTTTGTGGTGTTTTCTTGATTGGTTATCATTCATAAATGAAGTACTCTGATTAGAAACACTTCTCATAGTATTATAAGTGCTTTGTGGGGTTTTCTTCAATGGTTATAATCCTTAAATGAAGTACTTTGATTAGAAACACTTCACATAGAAACATACTTTGACTAGAAACACTTCTAATAGAAGTATGAATGCTTTGTGGTGTTTTCTTGATTGATTACCACCCATAAATGAAGCACTCTGATTAGGAAAACTTTTCATAGAAGTGTAAGTGCTTTGTGGTGTTTTCATTAATGGTTATCACCCATAAATGAAGTACTTTGATAAGAAACACTTCTCATAGAAGCATAAATGATTTGTTGTATTTCCTTGATTGGTTACCACCCGTAAATGAAGTACTCTGATTAGAAACACTTCTCATAGTACTATAAGTGTTTTGTGATATTTTCTTGAATGGTTATCACCCATAAATGAAGTACTTTGATTAGAAACAGTTCTCATAGAAGCGTGAATGCTTTGTGGTGTTTTCTTGATTGGTTACCCCCCATAATTGAAATACTGTAATTATAAACACTTCACAAAGAAGTATAAGTGCTTTGTGGTGTTTTCTTGATTGGTTACCACCCATAAAGGAAGTACTTTGATTAGAAACACTTCTCATAGAATCATAACTAGTTAGTGGTGTTTTCTTGATTGGTTACCACCCATAAATAAAGTACTTTGATTAGAAACACTTCTCATAGAATCATAACTAGTTAGTGGTGTTTTCTTGATTGGTTACCACCCATAAATGAAGTACTCTGATTAGAAACACTTCCCAAAGAATTATAAGTGCTTTGTGGTGTTTTCTTGATTGGTTACCATCCATAAATGAAGTACTCTGATTAGAAACACTTCTCATAGAAGTATAAGTGTTTTCTGGTGTTTTCTTGAATGGTTCTCACCCTTAAATGAAGTACTTTGATTAGAAACATTTCTCAAAGAAGTATAAGTGCTTTGTGTTATTTTCTTGAATGGTTATCACCCATAAATGAAGTACTGTGATTAGAAACACTTCTCATTGAAGCATAAATGGATTGTGGTGTTTTCTAGATTGGTTACCACCCATAAATGAAGTACTGTGATTAGAAACACTTCTCAAAGAAGTATAAGTGCTTTGTGATTTTTCTTGAATGGTTATCACCCATAAATTAAGTACTTTGATTATAAACACTTCTCATAGAAGCCTGAATGCTTTGTGGTGTTTTCTTGATTGGTTACCATTCATAAATAAAGTACTCTGATTAGAAACACTTCTCATTGTATTATTAGTGCTTTGTGGAGTTTTCTTGAATGGTTATCACCCATAAATGAAGGACTTTGATTAGAAACACTTCTCATAGAAGCAAACTTCGATTAGAAACAATTCTAATAGAAGTATGAATGCTTTGTGGTCTTTTCTTGATTGGTTATTACCCATAAATGAAGTACTCTGATTAGTAACACTTCTCATAGAAGCATACTTTGATTAGAAACACTTCTCATAGAAGTATGAATGCTTTGTGGTGTTTTCTTGATTGGTTACCACTCATAAATGAAGCACTCTGATTTGAAAAACTTCTCATAGAAGTATAAGTGCTTTGTGGTGTTTTTATGAATGGTTATCACCCATAAATGAAGTACTCTGATTGGAAACACTTCTCATATAAGAATAAATGTTGGTGGTGTTTTGTTGATTGGTTACCACCCATAAATGAAGTACTCTGATTAGAAACACTTCTCAAAGAAGTATAAGTGGTTTGTGCTGTTTTCTTGAATGATTATCACCCATAAATGAAGTACTTTGATTATTAACACTTCTCATAGAAGCATGAGTGTTTTGTAGTGTTTTCTTGATTGGTTACTACCCATAAATGAAGTACTTTGATTAGAAACACTTCCCAATGAAGGATATGTGCTTTGTGTTGTTTTCTTGAATGGTTATGATCACCCATAAATGAAGTACTGTGATTAGAAACACTTCTCATTGAAGCAAAAATCGTTTGTGGTGTTTTCTTGATTGGTTACCAACCATAAATGAAGTACGCTGATTAGAAACACTTCCCAAAGAAGGATATGTGCTTTGTGCTGATTTGTTGAATAGTTATCACCCATAAATGAAGTAATTTGATTAAAAACACTTCTCAAAGAAGGATAACTGGTTTGTGGTGTTTTCTTGATTGGTTACCACCCATAAATGAAGTACTCTCATTAGAAACACTTCTCAAAGAATTATAAGTGCTTTGTGGTGTTTTCATGATTGGTTACCACCCATAAATGAAGTACTCTGATCAGAAACACTTCTCATAGAAGTATAAGTGTTTTCTGGTGCTTTGTGGTGTTTTCTTGATTGGTTATCATTCATAAATGAAGTACTCTGATTAGAAACACTTCTCATAGTATTATAAGTGCTTTGTGGGGTTTTCTTCAATGGTTATAATCCTTAAATGAAGTACTTTGATTAGAAACACTTCACATAGAAGCATACTTTGACTAGAAACACTTCTAATAGAAGTATGAATGCTTTGTGGTGTTTTCTTGATTGATTACCACCCATAAATGAAGCACTCTGATTAGGAAAACTTTTCATAGAAGTGTAAGTGCTTTGTGGTGTTTTCATTAATGGTTATCACCCATAAATGAAGTACTTTGATAAGAAACACTTCTCATAGAAGCATAAATGATTTGTTGTATTTTCTTTATTGGTTACCACCCGTAAATGAAGTACTCTGATTAGAAACACTTCTCATAGTACTATAAGTGTTTTGTGATATTTTCTTGAATGGTTATCACCCATAAATGAAGTACTTTGATTAGAAACAGTTCTCATAGAAGCGTGAATGCTTTGTGGTGTTTTCTTGATTGGTTACCCCCCATAATTGAAATACTGTAATTATAAACACTTCACAAAGAAGTATAAGTGCTTTGTGGTGTTTTCTTGATTGGTTACCAACCATAAATGAAGTACTCTGATTAGAAACACTTCTCAAAAAAGTATAAGTGCTTTGTGATGTTTTCTTGAATGGTTATCACCCACAAATGAAGTACTTTGATTGGAAACACTTCTCATAGAAGCATGAATGCTTTGTGGTGTTTTCTTGATTGGTTATCATTCATAAATGAAGTACTCTGATTAGAAACACTTCTCATAGTATTATAAGTGCTTTGTGGGGTTTTCTTCAATGGTTATAATCCTTAAATGAAGTACTTTGATTAGAAACACTTCTCATAGAAGCATACTTTGACTAGAAACACTTCTAATAGAAGTATGAATGCTTTGTGGTGTTTTCTTGATTGGTTACCACCCATAAATGAAGTACTCTCATTAGAAACACTTCTCAAAGAATTATAAGTGCTTTGTGGTGTTTTCTTGATTGGTTACCACCCATAAAGGAAGTACTCTGATTAGAAACACTTCTCAAAAAAGTATAAGTGCTTTTGTGTTGTTTTCTTGAATGGTTATGATCACCCATAAATGAAGTACTTTGATTAGAAACACTTCTCATTGAAGCATAAATGGTTTGTGGTGTTTTCTTGATTGGTTACCACCCATAAATGAAGTACGCTGATTAGAAACACTTCAAATAGAAGTATAAGTGCTTTGTGATGTTTTCTTGAATGGTTATCACCCATAAATGAAGTACTTTGATTGGAAACACTTCTCATAGAAGCATGAATGCTTTGTGGTGTTTTCTTGATTGGTTATCATTCATAAATGAAGTACTCTGATTAGAAACACTTCTCATAGTATTATAAGTGCTTTGTGGGGTTTTCTTCAATGGTTATAATCCTTAAATGAAGTACTTTGATTAGAAACACTTCTCATAAAATCATACTTTGACTAGAAACACTTCTAATAGAAGTATGAATGCTTTGTGATGTTTTCTTGATTGGTTACCACCCATAAATGAAGCACTCTGATTAGGAAAACTTTTCATAGAAGTGTAAGTGCTTTGTGGTGTTTTCATGAATGGTTATCACCCATAAATGAAGTACTTTGATAAGAAACACTTCTCATAGAAGCATAAATGATTTGTTGTATTTCCTTGATTGGTTACCACCCGTAAATGAAGTACTCTGATTAGAAACACTTCTCATAGTACTATAAGTGTTTTGTGATATTTTCTTGAATGGTTATCACCCATAAATGAAGTACTTTGATTAGAAACAGTTCTCATAGAAGCGTGAATGCTTTGTGGTGTTTTCTTGATTGGTTACCCCCCATAATTGAAATACTGTGATTAGAAACAGTTCTCATAGAAGTATAAGTGCTTTGTGGTGTTTTCTTGATTGGTTACCACCCATAATTGAAGTACTGTGATTATAAACACTTCACAAAGAAGTATAAGTGCTTTGTGGTGTTTTCTTGATTGGTTACCAACCATAAATGAAGTACTCTGATTAGAAACACTTCTCAAAAAAGTATAAGTGCTTTTGTGTTGTTTTCTTGAATGGTTATGATCACCCATAAATGAAGTACTGTGATTAGAAACACTTCTCATAGAAGCAGAACTGGTTGGTGGTGTTTTCTTGATTGGTTACCACCCATAAATGAAGTACTCTCATTAGAAACACTTCTCAAAGAATTATAAGTGCTTTGTGGTGTTTTCTTGATTGGTTACCACCCATAAATGAAGTACTCTGATTAGAAACACTTCTCAAAAAAGTATAAGTGCTTTTGTGTTGTTTTCTTGAATGGTTATGATCACCCATAAATGAAGTACTTTGATTAGAAACACTTCTCATTGAAGCATAAATGGTTTGTGGTGTTTTCTTGATTGGTTACCACCCATAAATGAAGTACGCTGATTAGAAACACTTCAAATAGAAGTATAAGTGCTTTGTGATGTTTTCTTGAATGGTTATCACCCATAAATGAAGTACTTTGATTGGAAACACTTCTCATAGAAGCATGAATGCTTTGTGGTGTTTTCTTGATTGGTTATCATTCATAAATGAAGTACTCTGATTAGAAACACTTCTCATAGTATTATAAGTGCTTTGTGGGGTTTTCTTCAATGGTTATAATCCTTAAATGAAGTACTTTGATTAGAAACACTTCTCATAAAAGCATACTTTGACTAGAAACACTTCTAATAGAAGTATGAATGCTTTGTGGTGTTTTCTTGATTGGTTACCACCCATAAATGAAGCACTCTGATTAGGAAAACTTTTCATAGAAGTGTAAGTGCTTTGTGGTGTTTTCATGAATGGTTATCACCCATAAATGAAGTACTTTGATAAGAAACACTTCTCATAGAAGCATAAATGATTTGTTGTATTTCCTTGATTGGTTACCACCCGTAAATGAAGTACTCTGATTAGAAACACTTCTCATAGTACTATAAGTGTTTTGTGATATTTTCTTGAATGGTTATCACCCATAAATGAAGTACTTTGATTAGAAATAGTTCTCATAGAAGCGTGAATGCTTTGTGGTGTTTTCTTGATTGGTTACCCCCCATAATTGAAATACTGTGATTATAAACACTTCACAAAGAAGTATAAGTGCTTTGTGGTGTTTTCTTGATTGGTTACCACCCATAAAGGAAGTACTTTGATTAGAAACACTTCTCATAGAATCATAACTAGTTAGTGGTGTTTTCTTGATTGGTTACCACCCATAAATGAAGTACTTTGATTAGAAACACTTCTCATAGAATCATAACTAGTTAGTGGTGTTTTCTTGATTGGTTACCACCCATAAATGAAGTACTCTGATTAGAAACACTTCCCAAAGAATTATAAGTGCTTTGTGGTGTTTTCTTGATTGGTTACCATCCATAAATGAAGTACTCTGATTAGAAACACTTCTCATAGAAGTATAAGTGTTTTCTGGTGTTTTCTTGAATGGTTCTCACCCTTAAATGAAGTACTCTGATTAGAAACACTTCTCAAAAAAGTATAAGTGCTTTTGTGTTGTTTTCTTGAATGGTTATGATCACCCATAAATGAAGTACTTTGATTAGAAACACTTCTCATTGAAGCATAAATGGTTTGTGGTGTTTTCTTGATTGGTTACCACCCATAAATGAAGTACGCTGATTAGAAACACTTCAAATAGAAGTATAAGTGCTTTGTGATGTTTTCTTGAATGGTTATCACCCATAAATGAAGTACTTTGATTGGAAACACTTCTCATAGAAGCATGAATGCTTTGTGGTGTTTTCTTGATTGGTTATCATTCATAAATGAAGTACTCTGATTAGAAACACTTCTCATAGTATTATAAGTGCTTTGTGGGGTTTTCTTCAATGGTTATAATCCTTAAATGAAGTACTTTGATTAGAAACACTTCTCATAAAAGCATACTTTGACTAGAAACACTTCTAATAGAAGTATGAATGCTTTGTGGTGTTTTCTTGATTGGTTACCACCCATAAATGAAGCACTCTGATTAGGAAAACTTTTCATAGAAGTGTAAGTGCTTTGTGGTGTTTTCATGAATGGTTATCACCCATAAATGAAGTACTTTGATAAGAAACACTTCTCATAGAAGCATAAATGATTTGTTGTATTTCCTTGATTGGTTACCACCCGTAAATGAAGTACTCTGATTAGAAACACTTCTCATAGTACTATAAGTGTTTTGTGATATTTTCTTGAATGGTTATCACCCATAAATGAAGTACTTTGATTAGAAATAGTTCTCATAGAAGCGTGAATGCTTTGTGGTGTTTTCTTGATTGGTTACCCCCCATAATTGAAATACTGTGATTATAAACACTTCACAAAGAAGTATAAGTGCTTTGTGGTGTTTTCTTGATTGGTTACCACCCATAAAGGAAGTACTTTGATTAGAAACACTTCTCATAGAATCATAACTAGTTAGTGGTGTTTTCTTGATTGGTTACCACCCATAAATGAAGTACTTTGATTAGAAACACTTCTCATAGAATCATAACTAGTTAGTGGTGTTTTCTTGATTGGTTACCACCCATAAATGAAGTACTCTGATTAGAAACACTTCCCAAAGAATTATAAGTGCTTTGTGGTGTTTTCTTGATTGGTTACCATCCATAAATGAAGTACTCTGATTAGAAACACTTCTCATAGAAGTATAAGTGTTTTCTGGTGTTTTCTTGAATGGTTCTCACCCTTAAATGAAGTACTTTGATTAGAAACATTTCCCAAAGAAGTATAAGTGCTTTGTGTTATTTTCTTGAATGGTTATCACCCATAAATGAAGTACTGTGATTAGAAACACTTCTCATTGAAGCATAAATGGATTGTGGTGTTTTCTAGATTGGTTACCACCCATAAATGAAGTACTGTGATTAGAAACACTTCTCAAAGAAGTATAAGTGCTTTGTATTGTTTTCTAGGATGGTTATCACCAATAAATGAAGTACTGTGATTAGAAACACTTCTCATTGAAGCATAAATGGTTTGTGGTATTTTCTAGATTGGTTACCACCCATAAATGAAGTACTCTGATTAGAAACACTTCGCAAAGAAGTATAAGTGCTTTGTGATTTTTCTTGAATAGTTATCACCCATAAATTAAGTACTTTGATTATAAACACTTCTCATAGAAGCCTGAATGCTTTGTGGTGTTTTCTTGATTGGTTACCATTCATAAATAAAGTACTCTGATTAGAAACACTTCTCATAGTATTATAAGTGCTTTATGGAGTTTTCTTGAATGGTTATCACCCATAAATGAAGGACTTTGATAAGAAACACTTGTCATAGAAGCAAACTTCGATTAGAAACAATTCTAATAGAAGTATGAATGCTTTGTGGTCTTTTCTTGATTGGTTATTACCCATAAATGAAGTACTCTGATTAGTAACACTTCTCATAGAAGCATACTTTGATTAGAAACACTTCTCATAGAAGTATGAATGCTTTGTGGTGTTTTCTTGATTGGTTACCACTCATAAATGAAGCACTCTGATTTGAAAAACTTCTCATAGAAGTATAAGTGCTTTGTGGTGTTTTTATGAATGGTTATCACCCATAAATGAAGTACTCTGATTGGAAACACTTCTCATATAAGCATAAATGTTGGTGGTGTTTTGTTGATTGGTTACCACCCATAAATGAAGTACTCTGATTAGAAACACTTCTCAAAGAAGTATAAGTGGTTTGTGCTGTTTTCTTGAATGATTAAAACCCATAAATGAAGTACTTTGATTATTAACACTTCTCATAGAAGCATGAGTGTTTTGTAGTGTTTTCTTGATTGGTTACTACCCATAAATGAAGTACTTTGATTAGAAACACTTCCCAAAGAAGGATATGTGCTTTGTGCTGTTTTCTTGAATGGTTATCACCCATAAATTAAGTACTTTGATTAGAAACACTTCTCATAGAAGCAGAACTGGTTGGTGGTGTTTTCTTGATTGGTTACCACCCATAAATGAAGTACTCTCATTAGAAACACTTCTCAAAGAATTATATGTGCTTTGTGGTGTATTCTTGATTGGTTACCACCCTTAAATGAAGTACTCTGATTAGAAAAACTTCTCAAAAAAGTATAAGTGCTTTTGTGTTGTTTTTTTGAATGGTTATGATCACCCATAAATGAAGTACTGTGATTAGAAACACTTCTCATAGAATCATAACTGGTTTGTGGTGTTTTCTTGATTGGTTACCACCCATAAATGAAGTACTTTGATTAGAAACAGTTCTCATAGAAGTATAAGTGCTTTGTGGTGTTTTCTTGATTGGTTACCACCCATAATTGAAGTACTGTGATTATAAACACTTCACAAAGAAGTATAAGTGCTTTGTGGTGTTTTCTTGATTGGTTACCAACCATAAATGAAGTACTCTGATTAGAAACACTTCTCAAAAAAGTATAAGTGCTTTTGTATTGTTTTCTTGATTGGTTACCACCCATAAATGAAGTACGCTGTTTAGAAACACTTCAAATAGAAGTATAAGTGCTTTGTGATGTTTTCTTGAATGGTTATCACCCATAAATGAAGTACTTTGATTGGAAACACTTCTCATAGAAGCATGAATGCTTTGTGGTGTTTTCTTGATTGGTTATCATTCATAAATGAAGTACTCTGATTAGAAACACTTCTCATAGTATTATAAGTGCTTTGTGGGGTTTTCTTCAATGGTTATAATCCTTAAATGAAGTACTTTGATTAGAAACACTTCTCATAGAAGCATACTTTGACTAGAAACACTTCTAATAGAAGTATGAATGCTTTGTGGTGTTTTCTTGATTGGTTACCACCCAAAAATGAAGTACTCTCATTAGAAACACTTCTCAAAGAATTATAAGTGCTTTGTGGTGTTTTCTTGATTGGTTACCACCCATAAATGAAGTACTCTGATTAGAAACACTTCTCAAAAAAGTATAAGTGCTTTTGTGTTGTTTTCTTGAATGGTTATGATCACCCATAAATGAAGTACTTTGATTAGAAACACTTCTCATTGAAGCATAAATGGTTTGTGGTGTTTTCTTGATTGGTTAACACCCATAAATGAAGTACGCTGATTAGAAACACTTCAAATAGAAGTATAAGTGCTTTGTGATGTTTTCTTGAATGGTTATCACCCATAAATGAAGTACTTTGATTGGAAACACTTCTCATAGAAGCATGAATGCTTTGTGGTGTTTTCTTGATTGGTTATCATTCATAAATGAAGTACTCTGATTAGAAACACTTCTCATAGTATTATAAGTGCTTTGTGGGGTTTTCTTCAATGGTTATAATCCTTAAATGAAGTACTTTGATTAGAAACACTTCTCATAAAAGCATACTTTGACTAGAAACACTTCTAATAGAAGTATGAATGCTTTGTGATGTTTTCTTGATTGGTTACCATTCATAAATAAAGTACTCTGATTAGAAACACTTCTCATAGTATTATAAGTGCTTTGTGGGGTTTTCTTCAATGGTTATAATCCATAAATGAAGTACTTTGATTAGAAACACTTCTCATAAAAGCATACTTTGACTAGAAACACTTCTAATAGAAGTATGAATGCTTTGTGGTGTTTTCTTGATTGGTTACCACCCATAAATGAAGCACTCTGATTAGGAAAACTTTTCATAGAAGTGTAAGTGTTTTGTGGTGTTTTCATGAATGGTTATCACCCATAAATGAAGTACTTTGATAAGAAACACTTCTCATAGAAGCATAAATGATTTGTTGTATTTCCTTGATTGGTTACCACCCGTAAATGAAGTACTCTGATTAGAAACACTTCTCATAGTACTATAAGTGTTTTGTGATATTTTCTTGAATGGTTATCACCCATAAATGAAGTACTTTGATTAGAAATAGTTCTCATAGAAGCGTGAATGCTTTGTGGTGTTTTCTTGATTGGTTACCCCCCATAATTGAAATACTGTGATTATAAACACTTCACAAAGAAGTATAAGTGCTTTGTGGTGTTTTCTTGATTGGTTACCACCCATAAAGGAAGTACTTTGATTAGAAACACTTCTCATAAAATCATAACTAGTTAGTGGTGTTTTCTTGATTGGTTACCACCCATAAATGAAGTACTTTGATTAGAAACACTTCTCATAGAATCATAACTAGTTAGTGGTGTTTTCTTGATTGGTTACCACCCATAAATGAAGTACTTTGATTAGAAACACTTCCCAAAGAATTATAAGTGCTTTGTGGTGTTTTCTTGATTGGTTACCATCCATAAATGAAGTACTCTGATTAGAAACACTTCTCATAGAAGTATAAGTGTTTTCTGGTGTTTTCTTGAATGGTTCTCACCCTTAAATGAAGTACTTTGATTAGAAACATTTCCCAAAGAAGTATAAGTGCTTTGTGTTATTTTCTTGAATGGTTATCACCCATAAATGAAGTACTGTGATTAGAAACACTTCTCATTGAAGCATAAATGGATTGTGGTGTTTTCTAGATTGGTTACCACCCATAAATGAAGTACTGTGATTAGAAACACTTCTCAAAGAAGTATAAGTGCTTTGTATTGTTTTCTAGGATGGTTATCACCAATAAATGAAGTACTGTGATTAGAAACACTTCTCATTGAAGCATAAATGGTTTGTGGTATTTTCTAGATTGGTTACCACCCATAAATGAAGTACTCTGATTAGAAACACTTCGCAAAGAAGTATAAGTGCTTTGTGATTTTTCTTGAATAGTTATCACCCATAAATTAAGTACTTTGATTATAAACACTTCTCATAGAAGCCTGAATGCTTTGTGGTGTTTTCTTGATTGGTTACCATTCATAAATAAAGTACTCTGATTAGAAACACTTCTCATAGTATTATAAGTGCTTTATGGAGTTTTCTTGAATGGTTATCACCCATAAATGAAGGACTTTGATAAGAAACACTTGTCATAGAAGCAAACTTCGATTAGAAACAATTCTAATAGAAGTATGAATGCTTTGTGGTCTTTTCTTGATTGGTTATTACCCATAAATGAAGTACTCTGATTAGTAACACTTCTCATAGAAGCATACTTTGATTAGAAACACTTCTCATAGAAGTATGAATGCTTTGTGGTGTTTTCTTGATTGGTTACCACTCATAAATGAAGCACTCTGATTTGAAAAACTTCTCATAGAAGTATAAGTGCTTTGTGGTGTTTTTATGAATGGTTATCACCCATAAATGAAGTACTCTGATTGGAAACACTTCTCATATAAGCATAAATGTTGGTGGTGTTTTGTTGATTGGTTACCACCCATAAATGAAGTACTCTGATTAGAAACACTTCTCAAAGAAGTATAAGTGGTTTGTGCTGTTTTCTTGAATGATTAAAACCCATAAATGAAGTACTTTGATTATTAACACTTCTCATAGAAGCATGAGTGTTTTGTAGTGTTTTCTTGATTGGTTACTACCCATAAATGAAGTACTTTGATTAGAAACACTTCCCAAAGAAGGATATGTGCTTTGTGCTGTTTTCTTGAATGGTTATCACCCATAAATTAAGTACTTTGATTAGAAACACTTCTCATAGAAGCAGAACTGGTTGGTGGTGTTTTCTTGATTGGTTACCACCCATAAATGAAGTACTCTCATTAGAAACACTTCTCAAAGAATTATAAGTGCTTTGTGGTGTATTCTTGATTGGTTACCACCCTTAAATGAAGTACTCTGATTAGAAAAACTTCTCAAAAAAGTATAAGTGCTTTTGTGTTGTTTTTTTGAATGGTTATGATCACCCATAAATGAAGTACTGTGATTAGAAACACTTCTCATAGAATCATAACTGGTTTGTGGTGTTTTCTTGATTGGTTACCACCCATAAATGAAGTACTTTGATTAGAAACAGTTCTCATAGAAGTATAAGTGCTTTGTGGTGTTTTCTTGATTGGTTACCACCCATAATTGAAGTACTGTGATTATAAACACTTCACAAAGAAGTATAAGTGCTTTGTGGTGTTTTCTTGATTGGTTACCAACCATAAATGAAGTACTCTGATTAGAAACACTTCTCAAAAAAGTATAAGTGCTTTTGTATTGTTTTCTTGATTGGTTACCACCCATAAATGAAGTACGCTGTTTAGAAACACTTCAAATAGAAGTATAAGTGCTTTGTGATGTTTTCTTGAATGGTTATCACCCATAAATGAAGTACTTTGATTGGAAACACTTCTCATAGAAGCATGAATGCTTTGTGGTGTTTTCTTGATTGGTTATCATTCATAAATGAAGTACTCTGATTAGAAACACTTCTCATAGTATTATAAGTGCTTTGTGGGGTTTTCTTCAATGGTTATAATCCTTAAATGAAGTACTTTGATTAGAAACACTTCTCATAGAAGCATACTTTGACTAGAAACACTTCTAATAGAAGTATGAATGCTTTGTGGTGTTTTCTTGATTGGTTACCACCCAAAAATGAAGTACTCTCATTAGAAACACTTCTCAAAGAATTATAAGTGCTTTGTGGTGTTTTCTTGATTGGTTACCACCCATAAATGAAGTACTCTGATTAGAAACACTTCTCAAAAAAGTATAAGTGCTTTTGTGTTGTTTTCTTGAATGGTTATGATCACCCATAAATGAAGTACTTTGATTAGAAACACTTCTCATTGAAGCATAAATGGTTTGTGGTGTTTTCTTGATTGGTTAACACCCATAAATGAAGTACGCTGATTAGAAACACTTCAAATAGAAGTATAAGTGCTTTGTGATGTTTTCTTGAATGGTTATCACCCATAAATGAAGTACTTTGATTGGAAACACTTCTCATAGAAGCATGAATGCTTTGTGGTGTTTTCTTGATTGGTTATCATTCATAAATGAAGTACTCTGATTAGAAACACTTCTCATAGTATTATAAGTGCTTTGTGGGGTTTTCTTCAATGGTTATAATCCTTAAATGAAGTACTTTGATTAGAAACACTTCTCATAAAAGCATACTTTGACTAGAAACACTTCTAATAGAAGTATGAATGCTTTGTGATGTTTTCTTGATTGGTTACCATTCATAAATAAAGTACTCTGATTAGAAACACTTCTCATAGTATTATAAGTGCTTTGTGGGGTTTTCTTCAATGGTTATAATCCATAAATGAAGTACTTTGATTAGAAACACTTCTCATAAAAGCATACTTTGACTAGAAACACTTCTAATAGAAGTATGAATGCTTTGTGGTGTTTTCTTGATTGGTTACCACCCATAAATGAAGCACTCTGATTAGGAAAACTTTTCATAGAAGTGTAAGTGTTTTGTGGTGTTTTCATGAATGGTTATCACCCATAAATGAAGTACTTTGATAAGAAACACTTCTCATAGAAGCATAAATGATTTGTTGTATTTCCTTGATTGGTTACCACCCGTAAATGAAGTACTCTGATTAGAAACACTTCTCATAGTACTATAAGTGTTTTGTGATATTTTCTTGAATGGTTATCACCCATAAATGAAGTACTTTGATTAGAAATAGTTCTCATAGAAGCGTGAATGCTTTGTGGTGTTTTCTTGATTGGTTACCCCCCATAATTGAAATACTGTGATTATAAACACTTCACAAAGAAGTATAAGTGCTTTGTGGTGTTTTCTTGATTGGTTACCACCCATAAAGGAAGTACTTTGATTAGAAACACTTCTCATAAAATCATAACTAGTTAGTGGTGTTTTCTTGATTGGTTACCACCCATAAATGAAGTACTTTGATTAGAAACACTTCTCATAGAATCATAACTAGTTAGTGGTGTTTTCTTGATTGGTTACCACCCATAAATGAAGTACTTTGATTAGAAACACTTCCCAAAGAATTATAAGTGCTTTGTGGTGTTTTCTTGATTGGTTACCATCCATAAATGAAGTACTCTGATTAGAAACACTTCTCATAGAAGTATAAGTGTTTTCTGGTGTTTTCTTGAATGGTTCTCACCCTTAAATGAAGTACTTTGATTAGAAACATTTCCCAAAGAAGTATAAGTGCTTTGTGTTATTTTCTTGAATGGTTATCACCCATAAATGAAGTACTGTGATTAGAAACACTTCTCATTGAAGCATAAATGGATTGTGGTGTTTTCTAGATTGGTTACCACCCATAAATGAAGTACTGTGATTAGAAACACTTCTCAAAGAAGTATAAGTGCTTTGTATTGTTTTCTAGGATGGTTATCACCCATAAATGAAGTACTGTGATTAGAAACACTTCTCATTGAAGCATAAATGGTTTGTGGTATTTTCTAGATTGGTTACCACCCATAAATGAAGTACTCTGATTAGAAACACTTCTCAAAGAAGTATAAGTGCTTTGTGATTTTTCTTGAATGGTTATCACCCATAAATTAAGTACTTTGATTATAAACACTTCTCATAGAAGCCTGAATGCTTTGTGGTGTTTTCTTGATTGGTTACCATTCATAAATAAAGTACTCTGATTAGAAACACTTCTCATAGTATTATAAGTGCTTTGTGGAGTTTTCTTGAATGGTTATCACCCATAAATGAAGGACTTTGATTAGAAACACTTCTCATAGAAGCAAACTTCGATTAGAAACACTTCTCATAGAAGTATGAATGCTTTGTTGTGTTTTCTTGATTGGTTACCACTCATAAATGAAGCACTCTGATTTGAAAAACTTCTCATAGAAGTATAAGTGCTTTGTGGTGTTTTTATGAATGGTTATCACCCATAAATGAAGTACTCTGATTGGAAACACTTCTCATATAAGCATAAATGTTGGTGGTGTTTTGTTGATTGGTTACCACCCATAAATGAAGTACTCTGATTAGAAACACTTCTCAAAGAAGTATAAGTGGTTTGTGCTGTTTTCTTGAATGATTATCACCCATAAATGAAGTACTTTGATTATTAACACTTCTCATAGAAGCATGAGTGTTTTGTAGTGTTTTCTTGATTGGTTACTACCCATAAATGAAGTACTTTGATTAGAAACACTTCCCAAAGAAGGATATGTGCTTTGTGCTGTTTTCTTGAATGGTTATCACCCATAAATTAAGTACTTTGATTAGAAACACTTCTCATAGAAGCAGAACTGGTTGGTGGTGTTTTCTTGTTTGGTTACCACCCATAAATGAAGTACTCTAATTAGAAACACTTCTCAAAGAATTATAAGTGCTTTGTGGTGTATTCTTGATTGGTTACCACCCTTAAATGAAGTACTCTGATTAGAAAAACTTCTCAAAAAAGTATAAGTGCTTTTGTGTTGTTTTTTTGAATGGTTATGATCACCCATAAATGAAGTACTGTGATTAGAAACACTTCTCATAGAATCATAACAGGTTTGTGGTGTTTTCTTGATTGGTTACCACCCATAAATGAAGTACTTTGATTAGAAACAGTTCTCATAGAAGTATAAGTGCTTTGTGGTGTTTTCTTGATTGGTTACCACCCATAAATGAAGTACTCTGATTAGAAACACTTCTCATAGTACTATAAGTGTTTTGTGATATCTTCTTGAATGGTTATCACCCATAAATGAAGTACTTTGATTAGAAACAGTTCTCATAGAAGCGTGAATGCTTTGTGGTGTTTTCTTGATTGGTTACCCCCCATAATTGAAATACTGTGATTATAAACACTTCACAAAGAAGTATAAGTGCTTTGTGGTGTTTTCTTGATTGGTTACCACCCATAAAGGAAGTACTTTGATTAGAAACACTTCTCATAGAATCATAACTAGTTAGTGGTGTTTTCTTGATTGGTTACCACCCATAAATGAAGTACTGTGATTAGAAACACTTCTCAAAGAAGTATAAGTGTTTTGTATTGTTTTCTAGGATGGTTATCACCCATAAATGAAGTACTGTGATTAGAAACACTTCTCATTGAAGCATAAATGGTTTGTGGTATTTTCTAGATTGGTTACCACCCATAAATGAAGTACTCTGATTAGAAACACTTCTCAAAGAAGTATAAGTGCTTTGTGATTTTTCTTGAATGGTTATCACCCATAAATTAAGTACTTTGATTATAAACACTTCTCATAGAAGCCTGAATGCTTTGTGGTGTTTTCTTGATTGGTTACCATTCATAAATAAAGTACTCTGATTAGAAACACTTCTCATAGTATTATAAGTGCTTTGTGGAGTTTTCTTGAATGGTTATCACCCATAAATGAAGGACTTTGATTAGAAACACTTCTCATAGAAGCAAACTTCGATTAGAAACAATTCTAATAGAAGTATGAATGCTTTGTGGTCTTTTCTTGATTGGTTATTACCCATAAATGAAGTACTCTGATTAGTAACACTTCTCATAGAAGCATACTTTGATTAGAAACACTTCTCATAGAAGTATGAATGCTTTGTTGTGTTTTCTTGATTGGTTACCACTCATAAATGAAGCACTCTGATTTGAAAAACTTCTCATAGAAGTATAAGTGCTTTGTGCTGTTTTCTTGAATGGTTATCATCCATAAATTAAGTACTTTGATTAGAAACACTTCTCATAGAAGCAGAACTGGTTGGTGGTGTTTTCTTGATTGGTTACCACCCATAAATGAAGTACTCTCATTAGAAACACTTCTCAAAGAATTATAAGTGCTTTGTGGTGTATTCTTGATTGGTTACCACCCTTAAATGAAGTACTCTGATTAGAAAAACTTCTCAAAAAAGTATAAGTGCTTTTGTGTTGTTTTTTTGAATGGTTATGATGACCCATAAATGAAGTACTGTGATTAGAAACACTTCTCATAGAATCATAACAGGTTTGTGGTGTTTTCTTGATTGGTTACCACCCATAAATGAAGTACTTTGATTAGAAACAGTTCTCATAGAAGTATAAGTGCTTTGTGGTGTTTTCTTGATTGGTTACCACCCATAATTGAAGTACTGTGATTATAAACACTTCACAAAGAAGTATAAGTGCTTTGTGGTGTTTTCTTGATTGGATACCAACCATAAATGAAGTACTCTGATTAGAAACACTTCTCAACAAAGTATAAGTGCTTTTGTGTTGTTTTCTTGATTGGTTACCACCCATAAATGAAGTACGCTGATTAGAAACACTTCAAATAGAAGTATAAGTGCTTTGTGATGTTTTCTTGAATGGTTATCACCCATAAATGAAGTACTTTGATTGGAAACACTTCTCATAGAAGCATGAATGCTTTGTGGTGTTTTCTTGATTGGTTATCATTCATAAATGAAGTACTCTGATTAGAAACACTTCTCATAGTATTATAAGTGCTTTGTGGGGTTTTCTTCAATGGTTATAATCCTTAAATGAAGTACTTTGATTAGAAACACTTCTCATAGAAGCATACTTTGACTAGAAACACTTCTAATAGAAGTATGAATGCTTTGTGGTGTTTTCTTGATTGGTTACCACCCATAAATGAAGTACTCTCATTAGAAACACTTCTCAAAGAATTATAAGTGCTTTGTGGTGTTTTCTTGATTGGTTACCACCCATAAATGAAGTACTCTGATTAGAAACACTTCTCAAAAAAGTATAAGTGCTTTTGTGTTGTTTTCTTGAATGGTTATGATCACCCATAAATGAAGTACTTTGATTAGAAACACTTCTCATTGAAGCATAAATGGTTTGTGGTGTTTTCTTGATTGGTTACCACCCATAAATGAAGTACGCTGATTAGAAACACTTCAAATAGAAGTATAAGTGCTTTGTGATGTTTTCTTGAATGGTTATCACCCATAAATGAAGTACTTTGATTGGAAACACTTCTCATAGAAGCATGAATGTTTTGTGGTGTTTTCTTGATTGGTTATCATTCATAAATGAAGTACTCTGATTAGAAACACTTCTCATAGTATTATAAGTGCTTTGTGGGGTTTTCTTCAATGGTTATAATCCTTAAATGAAGTACTTTGATTAGAAACACTTCTCATAAAAGCATACTTTGACTAGAAACACTTCTAATAGAAGTATGAATGCTTTGTGGTGTTTTCTTGATTGGTTACCACTCATAAATGAAGCACTCTGATTAGGAAAACTTTTCGTAGAAGTGTAAGTGCTTTGTGGTGTTTTCATGAATGGTTATCACCCATAAATGAAGTACTTTGATAAGAAACACTTCTCATAGAAGCATAAATGATTTGTTGTATTTCCTTGATTGGTTACCACCCGTAAATGAAGTACTCTGATTAGAAACACTTCTCATAGTACTATAAGTGTTTTGTGATATTTTCTTGAATGGTTATCACCCATAAATGAAGTACTTTGATTAGAAACAGTTCTCATAGAAGCGTGAATGCTTTGTGGTGTTTTCTTGATTGGTTACCCCCCATAATTGAAATACTGTGATTATAAACACTTCACAAAGAAGTATAAGTGCTTTGTGGTGTTTTCTTGATTGGTTACCACCCATAAAGGAAGTACTTTGATTAGAAACACTTCTCATAGAATCATAACTAGTTAGTGGTGTTTTCTTGATTGGTTACCACCCATAAATGAAGTACTTTGATTAGAAACACTTCTCATAGAATCATAACTAGTTAGTGGTGTTTTCTTGATTGGTTACCACCCATAAATGAAGTACTCTGATTAGAAACACTTCCCAAAGAATTATAAGTGCTTTGTGGTGTTTTCTTGATTGGTTACCATCCATAAATGAAGTACTCTGATTAGAAACACTTCTCATAGAAGTATAAGTGTTTTCTGGTGTTTTCTTGAATGGTTCTCACCCTTAAATGAAGTACTTTGATTAGAAACATTTCCCAAAGAAGTTTAAGTGCTTTGTGTTATTTTCTTGAATGGTTATCACCCATAAATGAAGTACTGTGATTAGAAACACTTCTCATTGAACCATAAATGGATTGTGGTGTTTTCTAGATTGGTTACCACCCATAAATGAAGTACTGTGATTAGAAACACTTCTCAAAGAAGTATAAGTGCTTTGTATTGTTTTCTAGGAAGGTTATCACCCATAAATGAAGTACTGTGATTAGAAACACTTCTCATTGAAGCATAAATGGTTTGTGGTATTTTCTAGATTGGTTACCACCCATAAATGAAGTACTCTGATTAGAAACACTTCTCAAAGAAGTATAAGTGCTTTGTGATTTTTCTTGAATTTTATCACCCATAAATTAAGTACTTTGATTATAAACACTTCTCATAGAAGCCTGAATACTTTGTGGTGTTTTCTTGATTGGTTACCATTCATAAATAAAGTACTCTGATTAGAAACACTTCTCATAGTATTATAAGTGCTTTGTGGAGTTTTCTTGAATGGTTATCACCCATAAATGAAGGACTTTGATTAGAAACACTTCTCATAGAAGCAAACTTCGATTAGAAACAATTCAAATAGAAGTATGAATGCTTTGTGGTCTTTTCTTGATTGGTTATTACCCATAAATGAAGTACTCTGATTAGTAACACTTCTCATAGAAGCATACTTTGATTAGAAACACTTCTCATAGAAGTATGAATGCTTTGTGGTGTTTTCTTGATTGGTTACCACTCATAAATGAAGCACTCTGATTTGAAAAACTTCTCATAGAAGTATAAGTGCTTTGTGGTGTTTTTACGAATGGTTATCACCCATAAATGAAGTACTCTGATTGGAAACACTTCTCATATAAGCATAAATGTTGGTGGTGTTTTGTTGATTGGTTACCACCCATAAATGAAGTACTCTGATTAGAAACACTTCTCAAAGAAGTATAAGTGGTTTGTGCTGTTTTCTTGAATGATTATCACCCATAAATGAAGTACTTTGATTATTAACACTTCTCATAGAAGCATGAGTGTTTTGTAGTGTTTTCTTGATTGGTTACTACCCATAAATGAAGTACTTTGATTAGAAACACTTCCCAAAGAAAGATATGTGCTTTGTGCTGTTTTCTTGAATGGTTATCACCCATAAATGAAGTACTTTGATTAGAAACACTTCTCATAGAAGCAGAACTGGTTGGTGGTGTTTTCTTGATTGGTTACCACCCATAAATGAAGTACTCTCATTAGAAACACTTCTCAAAGAATTATAAGTGCTTTGTGGTGTATTCTTGATTGGTTACCACCCTTAAATGAAGTACTCTGATTAGAAAAACTTCTCAAAAAAGTATAAGTGCTTTTGTGTTGTTTTTTTGAATGGTTATGATCACCCATAAATGAAGTACTGTGATTAGAAACACTTCTCATAGAATCATAACTGGTTTGTGGTGTTTTCTTGATTGGTTACCACCCATAAATGAAGTACTCTCATTAGAAACACTTCTCAAAGAATTATAAGTGCTTTGTGGTGTTTTCTTGATTGGTTACCACCCATAAATGAAGTACTCTGATTAGAAACACTTCTCAAAAAAGTATAAGTGCTTTTGTGTTGTTTTCTTGAAAGGTTATGATCACCCATAAATGAAGTACTGTGATTAGAAACACTTCTCATTGAAGCATAAATCTTTTGTGTTGTTTTCTTGATTGGTTACCACCCATAAATGAAGTACTCTCATTAGAAACACTTCTCAAAGAATTATAAGTGCTTTGTGGTGTTTTCTTGATTGGTTACCACCCAAAAATGAAGTACTCTGATCAGAAACACTTCTCATAGAAGTATAAGTGTTTTCTGGTGCTTTGTGGTGTTTTCTTGATTGGTTATCATTCATAAATGAAGTACTCTGATTAGAAACACTTCTCATAGTATTATATGTGCTTTGTGGGGTTTTCTTCAATGTTTATAATCCTTAAATGAAGTACTTTGATTAGAAACACTTCTCATAGAAGCATACTTTGACTAGAAACACTTCTAATAGAAGTATGAATGCTTTGTGGTGTTTTCTTGATTGGTTACCACCCATAAATGAAGCACTCTGATTAGGAAAACTTTTCATGGAAGTGTAAGTGCTTTGTGGTGTTTTCATGAATGGTTATCACCCATAAATGAAGTACTTTGATAAGAAACACTTCTCATAGAAGCATAAATGATTTGTTGTATTTTCTTTATTGGTTACCACCCGTAAATGAAGTACTCTGATTAGAAATACTTCTCATAGTACTATAAGTGTTTTGTGATATTTTCTTGAATGGTTATCACCCATAAATGAAGTACTTTGATTAGAAACAGTTCTAATAGAAGCGTGAATGCTTTGTGGTGTTTTCTTGATTGGTTACCACCCATAATTGAAGTATTGTGATTATAAACACTTCACAGAGAAGTATAAGTGCTTTGTGGTGTCTTCTTGATTGGTTACCAACCATAAATGAAGTAATCTGATTAGAAACACTTCTCAAAAAAGTATAAGTGCTTTTGTGTTGTTTTCTTGAATGGTTATGATCACCCATAAATGAAGTACTGTGATTAGAAACACTTCTCATTGAAGCATAAATGGTTTGTGGTGTTTTCTTGATTGGTTACCACCCATAAATAAAGTACGCTGATTAGAAACACTTCCCAAAGAAGGATATGTGCTTTGTGCTGTTTTCTTGAATGGTTATCACCCATAAATAAAGTATTTTGATTAGAAACACTTCTCATAGAAGCATAATTGGTTTGTGGTGTTTTCTTGATTGGTTACCACCCATAAATGAAGCACTCTGATTAGGAAAACTTTTCATAGAAGTGTAAGTGATTTGTGGTGTTTTCATTAATGGTTATCACCCATAAATGAAGTACTTTGATAAGAAACACTTCTCATAGAAGGATAAATGATTTGTTGTATTTTCTTGATTGGTTACCACCCGTAAATGAAGTACTCTGATTAGAAACACTTCTCATAGTACTATAAGTGTTTTGTGATATTTTCTTGAATGGTTATCACCCATAAATTAAGTGTTTTGATTAGAAACAGTTCTCATAGAAGCGTGAATGCTTTGTGGTGTTTTCTTGATTGGTTACCCCCCATAATTGAAGTACTGTGATTATAAACACTTCACAAAGAAGTACAAGTGCTTTGTGGTGTTTTCTTGATTGGTTACCACCCATAAAGAAAGTACTTTGATTAGAAACACTTCTCATAAAATCATAACTAGTTAGTGGTGTTTTCTTGATTGGTTACCACCCATAAATGAAGTACTCTGATTAGAAACACTTCCCAAAGAATTATAAGTGCTTTGTGGTGTTTTCTTGATTGGTTACCATCCATAAATGAAGTACTCTGATTAGAAACACTTCTCATAGAAGCAGAACTGGTTGGTGGTGTTTTCTTGATTGGTTACCACCCATAAATGAAGTACTCTCATTAGAAACACTTCTCAAAGAATTATAAGTGCTTTGTGGTGTATTCTTGATTGGTTACCACCCTTAAATGAAGTACTCTGATTAGAAAAACTTCTCAAAAAAGTATAAGTGCTTTTGTGTTGTTTTTTTGAATGGTTATGATCACCCATAAATGAAGTACTGTGATTAGAAACACTTCTCATAGAATCATAACTGGTTTGTGGTGTTTTCTTGATTGGTTACCACCCATAAATGAAGTACTCTCATTAGAAACACTTCTCAAAGAATTATAAGTGCTTTGTGGTGTTTTCTTGATTGGTTACCACCCATAAATGAAGTACTCTGATTAGAAACACTTCTCAAAAAAGTATAAGTGCTTTTGTGTTGTTTTCTTGAAAGGTTATGATCACCCATAAATGAAGTACTGTGATTAGAAACACTTCTCATTGAAGCATAAATCTTTTGTGTTGTTTTCTTGATTGGTTACCACCCATAAATGAAGTACTCTCATTAGAAACACTTCTCAAAGAATTATAAGTGCTTTGTGGTGTTTTTTTGATTGGTTACCACCCATAAATGAAGTACTCTGATCAGAAACACTTCTCATAGAAGTATAAGTGTTTTCTGGTGTTTTCTGGTGTTTTCTTGAATGATTCTCACCCTTAAATGAAGTACTTTGATTAGAAACATTTCCCAAAGAAGTTTAAGTGCTTTGTGTTATTTTCTTGAATGGTTATCACCCATAAATGAAGTACTGTGATTAGAAACACTTCTCATTGAAGCATAAATGGATTGTGGTGTTTTCTAGATTGGTTACCACCCATAAATGAAGTACTGTGATTAGAAACACTTCTCAAAGAAGTATAAGTGCTTTGTATTGTTTTCTAGGATGGTTATCACCCATAAATGAAGTACTGTGATTAGAAACACTTCTCATTGAAGCATAAATGGTTTGTGGTATTTTCTAGATTGGTTACCACCCATAAATGAAGTACTCTGATTAGAAACACTTCTCAAAGAAGTATAAGTGCTTTGTGATTTTTCTTGAATGGTTATCACCCATAAATTAAGTACTTTGATTATAAACACTTCTCATAGAAGCCTGAATGCTTTGTGGTGTTTTCTTGATTGGTTACCATTCATAAATAAAGTACTCTGATTAGAAACACTTCTCATAGTATTATAAGTGCTTTGTGGAGTTTTCTTGAATGGTTATCACCCATAAATGAAGGACTTTGATTAGAAACACTTCTCATAGAAGCAAACTTCGATTAGAAACAATTCAAATAGAAGTATGAATGCTTTGTGGTCTTTTCTTGATTGGTTATTACCCATAAATGAAGTACTCTGATTAGTAACACTTCTCATAGAAGCATACTTTGATTAGAAACACTTCTCATAGAAGTATGAATGCTTTGTGGTGTTTTCTTGATTGGTTACCACTCATAAATGAAGCACTCTGATTTGAAAAACTTCTCATAGAAGTATAAGTGCTTTGTGGTGTTTTTATGAATGGTTATCACCCATAAATGAAGTACTCTGATTGGAAACACTTCTCATATAAGCATAAATGTTGGTGGTGTTTTGTTGATTGGTTACCACCCATAAATGAAGTACTCTGATTAGAAACACTTCTCAAAGAAGTATAAGTGGTTTGTGCTGTTTTCTTGAATGATTATCACCCATAAATGAAGTACTTTGATTATTAACACTTCTCATAGAAGCATGAGTGTTTTGTAGTGTTTTCTTGATTGGTTACTACCCATAAATGAAGTACTTTGATTAGAAACACTTCCCAAAGAAAGATATGTGCTTTGTGCTGTTTTCTTGAATGGTTATCACCCATAAATGAAGTACTTTGATTAGAAACACTTCTCATAGAAGCAGAACTGGTTGGTGGTGTTTTCTTGATTGGTTACCACCCATAAATGAAGTACTCTCATTAGAAACACTTCTCAAAGAATTATAAGTGCTTTGTGGTGTATTCTTGATTGGTTACCACCCTTAAATGAAGTACTCTGATTAGAAAAACTTCTCAAAAAAGTATAAGTGCTTTTGTGTTGTTTTTTTGAATGGTTATGATCACCCATAAATGAAGTACTGTGATTAGAAACACTTCTCATAGAATCATAACTGGTTTGTGGTGTTTTCTTGATTGGTTACCACCCATAAATGAAATACTCTCATTAGAAACACTTCTCAAAGAATTATAAGTGCTTTGTGGTGTTTTCTTGATTGGTTACCACTCATAAATGAAGTACTCTGATTAGAAACACTTCTCAAAAAAGTATAAGTGCTTTTGTATTGTTTTCTTGAAAGGTTATGATCACCCATAAATGAAGTACTGTGATTAGAAACACTTCTCATTGAAGCATAAATCTTTTGTGTTGTTTTCTTGATTGGTTACCACCCATAAATGAAGTACTCTCATTAGAAACACTTCTCAAAGAATTATAAGTGCTTTGTGGTGTTTTCTTGATTGGTTACCACCCATAAATGAAGTACTCTGATCAGAAACACTTCTCATAGAAGTATAAGTGTTTTCTGGTGCTTTGTGGTGTTTTCTTGATTGGTTATCATTCATAAATGAAGTACTCTGATTAGAAACACTTCTCATAGTATTATATGTGCTTTGTGGGGTTTTCTTCAATGTTTATAATCCTTAAATGAAGTACTTTGATTAGAAACACTTCTCATAGAAGCATACTTTGACTAGAAACACTTCTAATAGAAGTATGAATGCTTTGTGGTGTTTTCTTGATTGGTTACCACCCATAAATGAAGCACTCTGATTAGGAAAACTTTTCATGGAAGTGTAAGTGCTTTGTGGTGTTTTCATGAATGGTTATCACCCATAAATGAAGTACTTTGATAAGAAACACTTCTCATAGAAGCATAAATGATTTGTTGTATTTTCTTTATTGGTTACCACCCGTAAATGAAGTACTCTGATTAGAAATACTTCTCATAGTACTATAAGTGTTTTGTGATATTTTCTTGAATGGTTATCACCCATAAATGAAGTACTTTGATTAGAAACAGTTCTAATAGAAGCGTGAATGCTTTGTGGTGTTTTCTTGATTGGTTACCACCCATAATTGAAGTATTGTGATTATAAACACTTCACAAAGAAGTATAAGTGCTTTGTGGTGTCTTCTTGATTGGTTACCAACCATAAATGAAGTAATCTGATTAGAAACACTTCTCAAAAAAGTATAAGTGCTTTTGTGTTGTTTTCTTGAATGGTTATGATCACCCATAAATGAAGTACTGTGATTAGAAACACTTCTCATTGAAGCATAAATGGTTTGTGGTGTTTTCTTGATTGGTTACCACCCATAAATAAAGTACGCTGATTAGAAACACTTCCCAAAGAAGGATATGTGCTTTGTGCTGTTTTCTTGAATGGTTATCACCCATAAATAAAGTATTTTGATTAGAAACACTTCTCATAGAAGCATAATTGGTTTGTGGTGTTTTCTTGATTGGTTACCACCCATAAATGAAGCACTCTGATTAGGAAAACTTTTCATAGAAGTGTAAGTGATTTGTGGTGTTTTCATTAATGGTTATCACCCATAAATGAAGTACTTTGATAAGAAACACTTCTCATAGAAGGATAAATGATTTGTTGTATTTTCTTGATTGGTTACCACCCGTAAATGAAGTACTCTGATTAGAAACACTTCTCATAGTACTATAAGTGTTTTGTGATATTTTCTTGAATGGTTATCACCCATAAATTAAGTATTTTGATTAGAAACAGTTCTCATAGAAGCGTGAATGCTTTGTGGTGTTTTCTTGATTGGTTACCCCCCATAATTGAAGTACTGTGATTATAAACACTTCACAAAGAAGTATAAGTGCTTTGTGGTGTTTTCTTGATTGGTTACCACCCATAAAGAAAGTACTTTGATTAGAAACACTTCTCATAAAATCATAACTAGTTAGTGGTGTTTTCTTGATTGGTTACCACCCATAAATGAAGTACTCTGATTAGAAACACTTCCCAAAGAATTATAAGTGCTTTGTGGAGTTTTCTTGATTGGTTACCATCCATAAATGAAGTACTCTGATTAGAAACACTTCTCATTGAAGTATAAGTGTTTTCTGGTGTTTTCTTGAATGGTTCTCACCCTTAAATGAAGTACTTTGATTAGAAACACTTCCCAAAGAAGTATAAGTGCTTTGTGTTGTTTTCTTGAATGGTTATCACTCATAAATGAAGTACTGTGATTAGAACCACTTCTCATTGAAGCATAAATGGATTGTGTTGTTTTCTAGATTGGTTACCACCCATAAATGAAGTACTGTGATTAGAAACACTTCTCAAAGAAGTATAAGTGCTTTGTATTGTTTTCTAGGATGGTTATCACCCATAAATGAAGTACTGTGATTAGAAATACTTCTCATTGAAGCATAAATGGTTTGTGGTGTTTTCTAGATTGGTTACCACCCATAATTGAAGTACTGTGATTATAAACACTTCACAAAGAAGTATAAGTGCTTTGTGGTGTTTTCTTGATTGGTTACCACCCATAAAGGAAGTACTTTGATTAGAAACACTTCTCATAGAATCATAACTAGTTAGTGGTGTTTTCTTGATTGGTTACCACCCATAAATGAAGTACTCTGATTAGAAACACTTCCCAAAGAATTATAAGTTCTTTGCGGTGTTTTCTTGATTGGTTACCATCCATAAATGAAGTACTCTGATTAGAAACACTTCTCATAGAAGTATAAGTGTTTTCTGGTGTTTTGTTGAATGGTTCTCACCCATAAATGAAGTACTTTGATTAGAAACACTTCCCAAAGATGTATAAGTGTTTGTGGTGTTTTCTTGATTGGTTACCACCCATAAATGAAGCACTCTGATTAGGAAAACTTTTCATAGAAGTGTAAGTGCTTTGTGGTGTTTTCATGAATGGTTATCACCCATAAATGAAGTACTTTGATAAGAAACACTTCTCATAGAAGCATAAATGATTTGTTGTATTTCCTTGATTGGTTACCACCCGTAAATGAAGTACTCTGATTAGAAACACTTCTCATAGTACTATAAGTGTTTTGTGATATTTTCTTGAATGGTTATCACCCATAAATGAAGTACTTTGATTAGAAACAGTTCTCATAGAAGCGTGAATGCTTTGTGGTGTTTTCTTGATTGGTTACCCCCCATAATTGAAATACTGTGATTATAAACACTTCACAAAGAAGTATAAGTGCTTTGTGGTGTTTTCTTGATTGGTTACCACCCATAAAGGAAGTACTTTGATTAGAAACACTTCTCATAGAATCATAACTAGTTAGTGGTGTTTTCTTGATTGGTTACCACCCATAAATGAAGTACTTTGATTAGAAACACTTCTCATAGAATCATAACTAGTTAGTGGTGTTTTCTTGATTGGTTACCACCCATAAATGAAGTACTCTGATTAGAAACACTTCCCAAAGAATTATAAGTGCTTTGTGGTGTTTTCTTGATTGGTTACCATCCATAAATGAAGTACTCTGATTAGAAACACTTCTCATAGAAGTATAAGTGTTTTCTGGTGTTTTCTTGAATGGTTCTCACCCTTAAATGAAGTACTTTGATTAGAAACATTTCCCAAAGAAGTTTAAGTGCTTTGTGTTATTTTCTTGAATGGTTATCACCCATAAATGAAGTACTGTGATTAGAAACACTTCTCATTGAAGCATAAATCTTTTGTGTTGTTTTCTTGATTGGTTACCACCCATAAATGAAGTACTCTCATTAGAAACACTTCTCAAAGAATTATAAGTGCTTTGTGGTGTTTTCTTGATTGGTTACCACCCATAAATGAAGTACTCTGATCAGAAACACTTCTCATAGAAGTATAAGTGTTTTCTGGTGCTTTGTGGTGTTTTCTTGATTGGTTATCATTCATAAATGAAGTACTCTGATTAGAAACACTTCTCATAGTATTATATGTGCTTTGTGGGGTTTTCTTCAATGTTTATAATCCTTAAATGAAGTACTTTGATTAGAAACACTTCTCATAGAAGCATACTTTGACTAGAAACACTTCTAATAGAAGTATGAATGCTTTGTGGTGTTTTCTTGATTGGTTACCACCCATAAATGAAGCACTCTGATTAGGAAAACTTTTCATGGAAGTGTAAGTGCTTTGTGGTGTTTTCATGAATGGTTATCACCCATAAATGAAGTACTTTGATAAGAAACACTTCTCATAGAAGCATAAATGATTTGTTGTATTTTCTTTATTGGTTACCACCCGTAAATGAAGTACTCTGATTAGAAATACTTCTCATAGTACTATAAGTGTTTTGTGATATTTTCTTGAATGGTTATCACCCATAAATGAAGTACTTTGATTAGAAACAGTTCTAATAGAAGCGTGAATGCTTTGTGGTGTTTTCTTGATTGGTTACCACCCATAATTGAAGTATTGTGATTATAAACACTTCACAAAGAAGTATAAGTGCTTTGTGGTGTCTTCTTGATTGGTTACCAACCATAAATGAAGTAATCTGATTAGAAACACTTCTCAAAAAAGTATAAGTGCTTTTGTGTTGTTTTCTTGAATGGTTATGATCACCCATAAATGAAGTACTGTGATTAGAAACACTTCTCATTGAAGCATAAATGGTTTGTGGTGTTTTCTTGATTGGTTACCACCCATAAATAAAGTACGCTGATTAGAAACACTTCCCAAAGAAGGATATGTGCTTTGTGCTGTTTTCTTGAATGGTTATCACCCATAAATAAAGTATTTTGATTAGAAACACTTCTCATAGAAGCATAATTGGTTTGTGGTGTTTTCTTGATTGGTTACCACCCATAAATGAAGCACTCTGATTAGGAAAACTTTTCATAGAAGTGTAAGTGATTTGTGGTGTTTTCATTAATGGTTATCACCCATAAATGAAGTACTTTGATAAGAAACACTTCTCATAGAAGGATAAATGATTTGTTGTATTTTCTTGATTGGTTACCACCCGTAAATGAAGTACTCTGATTAGAAACACTTCTCATAGTACTATAAGTGTTTTGTGATATTTTCTTGAATGGTTATCACCCATAAATTAAGTATTTTGATTAGAAACAGTTCTCATAGAAGCGTGAATGCTTTGTGGTGTTTTCTTGATTGGTTACCCCCCATAATTGAAGTACTGTGATTATAAACACTTCACAAAGAAGTATAAGTGCTTTGTGGTGTTTTCTTGATTGGTTACCACCCATAAAGAAAGTACTTTGATTAGAAACACTTCTCATAAAATCATAACTAGTTAGTGGTGTTTTCTTGATTGGTTACCACCCATAAATGAAGTACTCTGATTAGAAACACTTCCCAAAGAATTATAAGTGCTTTGTGGAGTTTTCTTGATTGGTTACCATCCATAAATGAAGTACTCTGATTAGAAACACTTCTCATTGAAGTATAAGTGTTTTCTGGTGTTTTCTTGAATGGTTCTCACCCTTAAATGAAGTACTTTGATTAGAAACACTTCCCAAAGAAGTATAAGTGCTTTGTGTTGTTTTCTTGAATGGTTATCACTCATAAATGAAGTACTGTGATTAGAACCACTTCTCATTGAAGCATAAATGGATTGTGTTGTTTTCTAGATTGGTTACCACCCATAAATGAAGTACTGTGATTAGAAACACTTCTCAAAGAAGTATAAGTGCTTTGTATTGTTTTCTAGGATGGTTATCACCCATAAATGAAGTACTGTGATTAGAAATACTTCTCATTGAAGCATAAATGGTTTGTGGTGTTTTCTAGATTGGTTACCACCCATAATTGAAGTACTGTGATTATAAACACTTCACAAAGAAGTATAAGTGCTTTGTGGTGTTTTCTTGATTGGTTACCACCCATAAAGGAAGTACTTTGATTAGAAACACTTCTCATAGAATCATAACTAGTTAGTGGTGTTTTCTTGATTGGTTACCACCCATAAATGAAGTACTCTGATTAGAAACACTTCCCAAAGAATTATAAGTTCTTTGCGGTGTTTTCTTGATTGGTTACCATCCATAAATGAAGTACTCTGATTAGAAACACTTCTCATAGAAGTATAAGTGTTTTCTGGTGTTTTGTTGAATGGTTCTCACCCATAAATGAAGTACTTTGATTAGAAACACTTCCCAAAGATGTATAAGTGTTTGTGGTGTTTTCTTGATTGGTTACCACCCATAAATGAAGCACTCTGATTAGGAAAACTTTTCATAGAAGTGTAAGTGCTTTGTGGTGTTTTCATGAATGGTTATCACCCATAAATGAAGTACTTTGATAAGAAACACTTCTCATAGAAGCATAAATGATTTGTTGTATTTCCTTGATTGGTTACCACCCGTAAATGAAGTACTCTGATTAGAAACACTTCTCATAGTACTATAAGTGTTTTGTGATATTTTCTTGAATGGTTATCACCCATAAATGAAGTACTTTGATTAGAAACAGTTCTCATAGAAGCGTGAATGCTTTGTGGTGTTTTCTTGATTGGTTACCCCCCATAATTGAAATACTGTGATTATAAACACTTCACAAAGAAGTATAAGTGCTTTGTGGTGTTTTCTTGATTGGTTACCACCCATAAAGGAAGTACTTTGATTAGAAACACTTCTCATAGAATCATAACTAGTTAGTGGTGTTTTCTTGATTGGTTACCACCCATAAATGAAGTACTTTGATTAGAAACACTTCTCATAGAATCATAACTAGTTAGTGGTGTTTTCTTGATTGGTTACCACCCATAAATGAAGTACTCTGATTAGAAACACTTCCCAAAGAATTATAAGTGCTTTGTGGTGTTTTCTTGATTGGTTACCATCCATAAATGAAGTACTCTGATTAGAAACACTTCTCATAGAAGTATAAGTGTTTTCTGGTGTTTTCTTGAATGGTTCTCACCCTTAAATGAAGTACTTTGATTAGAAACATTTCCCAAAGAAGTTTAAGTGCTTTGTGTTATTTTCTTGAATGGTTATCACCCATAAATGAAGTACTGTGATTAGAAACACTTCTCATTGAACCATAAATGGATTGTGGTGGTTTCTAGATTGGTTACCACCCATAAATGAAGTACTGTGATTAGAAACACTTCTCAAAGAAGTATAAGTGCTTTGTATTGTTTTCTAGGAAGGTTATCACCCATAAATGAAGTACTGTGATTAGAAACACTTCTCATTGAAGCATAAATGGTTTGTGGTATTTTCTAGATTGGTTACCACCCATAAATGAAGTACTCTGATTAGAAACACTTCTCAAAGAAGTATAAGTGCTTTGTGATTTTTCTTGAATGGTTGTCACCCATAAATTAAGTACTTTGATTATAAACATTTCTCATAGAAGCCTGAATGCTTTGTGGTGTTTTCTTGATTGGTTACCATTCATAAATAAAGTACTCTGATTAGAAACACTTCTCATAGTATTATAAGTGCTTTGTGGAGTTTTCTTGAATGGTTATCACCCATAAATGAAGGACTTTGATTAGAAACACTTCTCATAGAAGCAAACTTCGATTAGAAACAATTCAAATAGAAGTATGAATGCTTTGTGGTCTTTTCTTGATTGGTTATTACCCATAAATGAAGTACTCTGATTAGTAACACTTCTCATAGAAGCATACTTTGATTAGAAACACTTCTCATAGAAGTATGAATGCTTTGTGGTGTTTTCTTGATTGGTTACCACTCATAAATGAAGCACTCTGATTTGAAAAACTTCTCATAGAAGTATAAGTGCTTTGTGGTGTTTTTACGAATGGTTATCACCCATAAATGAAGTACTCTGATTGGAAACACTTCTCATATAAGCATAAATGTTGGTGGTGTTTTGTTGATTGGTTACCACCCATAAATGAAGTACTCTGATTAGAAACACTTCTCAAAGAAGTATAAGTGGTTTGTGCTGTTTTCTTGAATGATTATCACCCATAAATGAAGTACTTTGATTATTAACACTTCTCATAGAAGCATGAGTGTTTTGTAGTGTTTTCTTGATTGGTTACTACCCATAAATGAAGTACTTTGATTAGAAACACTTCCCAAAGAAAGATATGTGCTTTGTGCTGTTTTCTTGAATGGTTATCACCCATAAATGAAGTACTTTGATTAGAAACACTTCTCATAGAAGCAGAACTGGTTGGTGGTGTTTTCTTGATTGGTTACCACCCATAAATGAAGTACTCTCATTAGAAACACTTCTCAAAGAATTATAAGTGCTTTGTGGTGTATTCTTGATTGGTTACCACCCTTAAATGAAGTACTCTGATTAGAAAAACTTCTCAAAAAAGTATAAGTGCTTTTGTGTTGTTTTTTTGAATGGTTATGATCACCCATAAATGAAGTACTGTGATTAGAAACACTTCTCATAGAATCATAACTGGTTTGTGGTGTTTTCTTGATTGGTTACCACCCATAAATGAAGTACTCTCATTAGAAACACTTCTCAAAGAAGTATAAGTGGTTTGTGCTGTTTTCTTGAATGATTATCACCCATAAATGAAGTACTCTGATTAGAAACACTTCTCATAGAAGCATGAGTGTTTTGTAGTGTTTTCTTGATTGGTTACTACCCATAAATGAAGTACTTTGATTAGAAACACTTCCCAAAGAAAGATATGTGCTTTGTGCTGTTTTCTTGAATGGTTATCACCCATAAATGAAGTACTTTGATTAGAAACACTTCTCATAGAAGCAGAACTGGTTGGTGGTGTTTTCTTGATTGGTTACCACCCATAAATGAAGTACTCTCATTAGAAACACTTCTCAAAGAATTATAAGTGCTTTGTGGTGTATTCTTGATTGGTTACCACCCATAAATGAAGTACTCTGATCAGAAACACTTCTCATAGAAGTATAAGTGTTTTCTGGTGCTTTGTGGTGTTTTCTTGATTGGTTATCATTCATAAATGAAGTACTCTGATTAGAAACACTTCTCATAGTATTATATGTGCTTTGTGGGGTTTTCTTCAATGTTTATAATCCTTAAATGAAGTACTTTGATTAGAAACACTTCTCATAGAAGCATACTTTGACTAGAAACACTTCTAATAGAAGTATGAATGCTTTGTGGTGTTTTCTTGATTGGTTACCACCCATAAATGAAGCACTCTGATTAGGAAAACTTTTCATGGAAGTGTAAGTGCTTTGTGGTGTTTTCATGAATGGTTATCACCCATAAATGAAGTACTATGATAAGAAACACTTCTCATAGAAGCATAAATGATTTGTTGTATTTTCTTTATTGGTTACCACCCGTAAATGAAGTACTCTGATTAGAAATACTTCTCATAGTACTATAAGTGTTTTGTGATATTTTCTTGAATGGTTATCACCCATAAATGAAGTACTTTGATTAGAAACAGTTCTAATAGAAGCGTGAATGCTTTGTGGTGTTTTCTTGATTGGTTACCACCCATAATTGAAGTATTGTGATTATAAACACTTCACAAAGAAGTATAAGTGCTTTGTGGTGTCTTCTTGATTGGTTACCAACCATAAATGAAGTAATCTGATTAGAAACACTTCTCAAAAAAGTATAAGTGCTTTTGTGTTGTTTTCTTGAATGGTTATGATCACCCATAAATGAAGTACTGTGATTAGAAACACTTCTCATTGAAGCATAAATGGTTTGTGGTGTTTTCTTGATTGGTTACCACCCATAAATAAAGTACGCTGATTAGAAACACTTCCCAAAGAAGGATATGTGCTTTGTGCTGTTTTCTTGAATGGTTATCACCCATAAATAAAGTATTTTGATTAGAAACACTTCTCATAGAAGCATAATTGGTTTGTGGTGTTTTCTTGATTGGTTACCACCCATAAATGAAGCACTCTGATTAGGAAAACTTTTCATAGAAGTGTAAGTGATTTGTGGTGTTTTCATTAATGGTTATCACCCATAAATGAAGTACTTTGATAAGAAACACTTCTCATAGAAGGATAAATGATTTGTTGTATTTTCTTGATTGGTTACCACCCGTAAATGAAGTACTCTGATTAGAAACACTTCTCATAGTACTATAAGTGTTTTGTGATATTTTCTTGAATGGTTATCACCCATAAATTAAGTATTTTGATTAGAAACAGTTCTCATAGAAGCGTGAATGCTTTGTGGTGTTTTCTTGATTGGTTACCCCCCATAATTGAAGTACTGTGATTATAAACACTTCACAAAGAAGTATAAGTGCTTTGTGGTGTTTTCTTGATTGGTTACCACCCATAAAGAAAGTACTTTGATTAGAAACACTTCTCATAAAATCATAACTAGTTAGTGGTGTTTTCTTGATTGGTTACCACCCATAAATGAAGTACTCTGATTAGAAACACTTCCCAAAGAATTATAAGTGCTTTGTGGTGTTTTCTTGATTGGTTACCATCCATAAATGAAGTACTCTGATTAGAAACACTTCTCATTGAAGTATAAGTGTTTTCTGGTGTTTTCTTGAATGGTTCTCACCCTTAAATGAAGTACTTTGATTAGAAACACTTCCCAAAGAAGTATAAGTGCTTTGTGTTGTTTTCTTGAATGGTTATCACTCATAAATGAAGTACTGTGATTAGAACCACTTCTCATTGAAGCATAAATGGATTGTGTTGTTTTCTAGATTGGTTACCACCCATAAATGAAGTACTGTGATTAGAAACACTTCTCAAAGAAGTATAAGTGCTTTGTATTGTTTTCTAGGATGGTTATCACCCATAAATGAAGTACTGTGATTAGAAATACTTCTCATTGAAGCATAAATGGTTTGTGGTGTTTTCTAGATTGGTTACCACCCATAATTGAAGTACTGTGATTATAAACACTTCACAAAGAAGTATAAGTGCTTTGTGGTGTTTTCTTGATTGGTTACCACCCATAAAGGAAGTAATTTGATTAGAAACACTTCTCATAGAATCATAACTAGTTAGTGGTGTTTTCTTGATTGGTTACCACCCATAAATGAAGTACTCTGATTAGAAACACTTCCCAAAGAATTATAAGTGCTTTGCGGTGTTTTCTTGATTGGTTACCATCCATAAATGAAGTACTCTGATTAGAAACACTTCTCATAGAAGTATAAGTGTTTTCTGGTGTTTTGTTGAATGGTTCTCACCCATAAATGAAGTACTTTGATTAGAAACACTTCCCAAAGAAGTATAAGTGTTTGTGTTGTTTTCTTGAATGGTTATCACCCATAAATGAAGTACTTTGAATAGAAATACTTCTCATTGAAGAATAAATGATTTGTGGTGTTTTCTTGATTGGTTACCACCCATAAATAAAGTACTCTGATTAGAAACACTTCTCAAAGAAGTATAAGTGTTTTGTGTTGTTTTCTTGAACGGTTATCACCCATAAATGAAGTACTGTGATTAGAAACACTTCTATTTGAAGCATAAATGGTTTGTGGTGTTTTCCTGATTGGTTACCACCCATAAATGAAGTACTCTGATTAGAAACACTTCTAACAGAATTATAAGTGCTTTGTGGTGTTTTCTTGATTGATTACCATCCATAAATGAAGTACTCTGATTAGAAACACTTCTCATAGAAGTATAAGTATTTTCTGGTGTTTTCTTGAATGGTTCTCACCCTTAAATGAAGTACTTTGATTAGAAACACTTCTCAAAGAAGTATAAGTGCTTTGTGTTATTTTCTTGAATGGTTATCACCCATAAATGAAGTACTGTGATTAGAAACACTTCTCATTGAAGCATAAATGGATTATGGTGTTTTCTAGATTGGTTACCACCCGTAAATGAAGTACTCAGATTAGAAACACTTCTCAAAGAAGTATAAGTGCTTTGTATTGTTTTCTAGGATGGTTATCACCCATAAATGAAGTACTGTGATTAGAAACACTTCTCATTGAAGCATAAATGGTTTGTCGTGTTTTCTAGATTGGTTACCACCCATAAATGAAGTACTCTGATTAGAAGCACTTCTCAAAGAAGTATAAGTGATTTGTGCTGTTTTCTTGAATGATTATCACCCATAATTGAAGTACTTTGTTTATTAACACTTCTCATAGAAGCATAAGTGCTTTTTGGTGTTTTCTTGATTGGTTACCACCCATAAATGAAGTACTCAGATTAGAAACGTTATCAAAGAAGTATAAGTACTTTGCTTATAAACACTTCTCAAATAAGTATGAATGATTTGTGGTGTTTTCTTGATTGGTTACCACTCATAAATGAAGTACTCTCATTAGAAACACTTCTCAAATAATTATATGTGCCTTGTGGTGTTTTCTTGATTGGTTACCACCCATAAATGAAGTACTCTCATTTGAAACACTTCTCAAATAAGTATAAGTGCTTTGTGGTGTTTTCTTGATTGGTTACCACCCATAAATGAAGTACTCTCATTAGAAACACTTCTCAAAGATGTATAAGTGCTTGGTGTTGTTTCTTGAATGGTTATCACCCATAAAAGAAGTACTGTGATTAGAAACACTTGTCATAAAAATATAAATGCTTTGTGATGTTTTCTTGATTGGTAACCACCCGTAAATGTAGTACTCTGATTAGAAACACTACTCATAGAAGTATAAGTACTTTATGGTGTTTTTTTGATTGGTTACCACCCATAAATGAAGTACTCCCATTAGAAACACTTCTCAAAGAAGGATAAGTGCTTTGTGGTGTTTTTTCTTGATTAGTTACCACCCATAAATGAAGTACTCAGATTAGAAACACTTCTCAAAGAAGTATAAGTGCATTGTGGTGTTCTCTTGAATGGTTACCACCCATAAATGTACTCTGATTTGAAACACTTATCAAAAAAGTATAAGTGTTTTGTGTTGTTTTCTTGAATGGTTATCCCCCATAAATGAAGTACTTTGATTACAAACACTTCTCATAGAAGCATAAATGGTTTGTGGTGTTTTCTAGATTGGTTACCACCCATAAGTGAAGTACTCTGATTAGAAACACTTCTCAAAGAAGTATAAGTGCTTTGTGCTGTTTTCTGAAAGATTATCACCCATAAATGAAGTACTTTGATTAGAAACACATCTCATAGAACCATAAGTGCTTTGTGGTGTTTTCTTGAATGATTATCAGCCATAAATGAAGTACTCTGATTAGAAACACGTCCCAAAGATGTATAAGTTCTTGGTGTTGTTTTCCTGAATGGTTATCACCCATAAAAGAAGTACTGTGATTAGAAACACTTCCCATAAAAGCATAAATGCTTTGTGATGTTTTCTTGATTGGTTACCACCCGTAAATGTAGTACTCTGATTAGAAATACTTCTCATAGAAGTATAAGTGTTTTGTGGTGTTTTCTTGATTGGTTACCACCCATAAATGAAGTACTCTCATTAGAAACACTTCTCAAAGAAGGATAAGTGCATTGTGGTGTTCTCTTGAATGGTTACCATCCATAAATGTACTCTGATTTGAAACACTTATCAAAAAAGTATAAGTGCTTTGTGTTGTTTTCTTGAATGGTTATCCCCCATAAATGAAGTACTTTGATTACAAACACTTCTCATAGAAGCATAAATGGTTTGTGGTGTTTTCTAGATTGGTTACCACCCATAAGTGAAGTACTCTGATTAGAAATATTTCTCAATGAAGTATAAGTGCTTTGTGCTATTTTCTGAAAGATTATCACCCATAAATGAAGTACTTTCATTAGAAACACTTCCCAAAGAAGTATAAGTGTTTGTGTTGTTTTCTTGAATGGTTATCACCCATAAATGAAGTACTTTGAATAGAAACACTTCTCATTGAAGAATAAATGGTTTGTGGTGTTTTCTTGATTGGTTACCACCAATAAATGAAGTACTCTTATTAGAAACACTTCTCAAAGAAGTATAAGTATTTTGTGTTGTTTTCTTGAATGGTTATCACCCATAAATGAAGTACTGTGATTAGAAACACTTCTCTTTGAAGCATAAATGGTTTGTGGTGTTTTCCTGATTGGTTACCACCCATAAATGAAGTACTCTGATTAGAAACATTTCTCGAAGAAGTATAAGTGATTTGTGCTGTTTTCTTGAATGATTATGACCCATAAATGAAGCACTTTGTTTATTAACACTTCTCATAGAAGCATAAGTACTTTTTGCTGTTTTCTTGATTGGTTACCACCCATAAATGAAATACTCATATTAGAAACGTTCTCAAAAAAGTATAAGTGCTTTGTGGTGTTTTCTTGATTGGTTATCAGCCATAAATTAAGTTCTTTGCTTAGAAACACTTCTCAAATAAGTATGAATGCTTTGTGGTGTTTTCTTGATTCGTTACCACCCATAAATGAAGTACTCTCATTTGAAACACTTCTCAAATAAGTATAAGTGCTTTGTGGTGTTTTCTTGATTGGTTACCACCCATAAATGAAGTACTCTCATTAGAAACACTTCTCAAAGATGTATAAGTGCTTGGTGTTGTTTCTTGAATGGTTATCACCCATAAAAGAAGTACTGTGATTAGAAACACTTGTCATAAAAATATAAATGCTTTGTGATGTTTTCTTGATTGGTAACCACCCGTAAATGTAGTACTCTGATTAGAAACACTACTCATAGAAGTATAAGTACTTTATGGTGTTTTTTTGATTGGTTACCACCCATAAATGAAGTACTCCCATTAGAAACACTTCTCAAAGAAGGATAAGTGCTTTGTGGTGTTTTTTCTTGATTAGTTACCACCCATAAATGAAGTACTCAGATTAGAAACACTTCTCAAAGAAGTATAAGTGCATTGTGGTGTTCTCTTGAATGGTTACCACCCATAAATGTACTCTGATTTGAAACACTTATCAAAAAAGTATAAGTGTTTTGTGTTGTTTTCTTGAATGGTTATCCCCCATAAATGAAGTACTTTGATTACAAACACTTCTCATAGAAGCATAAATGGTTTGTGGTGTTTTCTAGATTGGTTACCACCCATAAGTGAAGTACTCTGATTAGAAACACTTCTCAAAGAAGTATAAGTGCTTTGTGCTGTTTTCTGAAAGATTATCACCCATAAATGAAGTACTTTGATTAGAAACACATCTCATAGAACCATAAGTGCTTTGTGGTGTTTTCTTGAATGATTATCAGCCATAAATGAAGTACTCTGATTAGAAACACGTCCCAAAGATGTATAAGTTCTTGGTGTTGTTTTCCTGAATGGTTATCACCCATAAAAGAAGTACTGTGATTAGAAACACTTCCCATAAAAGCATAAATGCTTTGTGATGTTTTCTTGATTGGTTACCACCCGTAAATGTAGTACTCTGATTAGAAATACTTCTCATAGAAGTATAAGTGTTTTGTGGTGTTTTCTTGATTGGTTACCACCCATAAATGAAGTACTCTCATTAGAAACACTTCTCAAAGAATTATAAGTGCTTTGTGGTGTTTTCTTGATTGGTTACCACCCATAAATGAAGTACTCTCATTAGAAACACTTCTCAAAGAAGGATAAGTGCATTGTGGTGTTCTCTTGAATGGTTACCATCCATAAATGTACTCTGATTTGAAACACTTATCAAAAAAGTATAAGTGCTTTGTGTTGTTTTCTTGAATGGTTATCCCCCATAAATGAAGTACTTTGATTACAAACACTTCTCATAGAAGCATAAATGGTTTGTGGTGTTTTCTAGATTGGTTACCACCCATAAGTGAAGTACTCTGATTAGAAATATTTCTCAATGAAGTATAAGTGCTTTGTGCTATTTTCTGAAAGATTATCACCCATAAATGAAGTACTTTCATTAGAAACACTTCCCAAAGAAGTATAAGTGTTTGTGTTGTTTTCTTGAATGGTTATCACCCATAAATGAAGTACTTTGAATAGAAACACTTCTCATTGAAGAATAAATGGTTTGTGGTGTTTTCTTGATTGGTTACCACCAATAAATGAAGTACTCTTATTAGAAACACTTCTCAAAGAAGTATAAGTATTTTGTGTTGTTTTCTTGAATGGTTATCACCCATAAATGAAGTACTGTGATTAGAAACACTTCTCTTTGAAGCATAAATGGTTTGTGGTGTTTTCCTGATTGGTTACCACCCATAAATGAAGTACTCTGATTAGAAACATTTCTCGAAGAAGTATAAGTGATTTGTGCTGTTTTCTTGAATGATTATGACCCATAAATGAAGCACTTTGTTTATTAACACTTCTCATAGAAGCATAAGTACTTTTTGCTGTTTTCTTGATTGGTTACCACCCATAAATGAAATACTCATATTAGAAACGTTCTCAAAAAAGTATAAGTGCTTTGTGGTGTTTTCTTGATTGGTTATCAGCCATAAATTAAGTTCTTTGCTTAGAAACACTTCTCAAATAAGTATGAATGCTTTGTGGTGTTTTCTTGATTCGTTACCACCCATAAATGAAGTACTCTCATTTGAAACACTTCTCAAATAAGTATAAGTGCTTTGTGGTGTTTTCTTGATTGGTTACCACCCATAAATGAAGTACTCTCATTAGAAACACTTCTCAAAGATGTATAAGTGCTTGGTGTTGTTTCTTGAATGGTTATCACCCATAAAAGAAGTACTGTGATTAGAAACACTTGTCATAAAAATATAAATGCTTTGTGATGTTTTCTTGATTGGTAACCACCCGTAAATGTAGTACTCTGATTAGAAACACTACTCATAGAAGTATAAGTACTTTATGGTGTTTTTTTGATTGGTTACCACCCATAAATGAAGTACTCCCATTAGAAACACTTCTCAAAGAAGGATAAGTGCTTTGTGGTGTTTTTTCTTGATTAGTTACCACCCATAAATGAAGTACTCAGATTAGAAACACTTCTCAAAGAAGTATAAGTGCATTGTGGTGTTCTCTTGAATGGTTACCACCCATAAATGTACTCTGATTTGAAACACTTATCAAAAAAGTATAAGTGTTTTGTGTTGTTTTCTTGAATGGTTATCCCCCATAAATGAAGTACTTTGATTACAAACACTTCTCATAGAAGCATAAATGGTTTGTGGTGTTTTCTAGATTGGTTACCACCCATAAGTGAAGTACTCTGATTAGAAACACTTCTCAAAGAAGTATAAGTGCTTTGTGCTGTTTTCTGAAAGATTATCACCCATAAATGAAGTACTTTGATTAGAAACACATCTCATAGAACCATAAGTGCTTTGTGGTGTTTTCTTGAATGATTATCAGCCATAAATGAAGTACTCTGATTAGAAACACGTCCCAAAGATGTATAAGTTCTTGGTGTTGTTTTCCTGAATGGTTATCACCCATAAAAGAAGTACTGTGATTAGAAACACTTCCCATAAAAGCATAAATGCTTTGTGATGTTTTCTTGATTGGTTACCACCCGTAAATGTAGTACTCTGATTAGAAATACTTCTCATAGAAGTATAAGTGTTTTGTGGTGTTTTCTTGATTGGTTACCACCCATAAATGAAGTACTCTCATTAGAAACACTTCTCAAAGAATTATAAGTGCTTTGTGGTGTTTTCTTGATTGGTTACCACCCATAAATGAAGTACTCTCATTAGAAACACTTCTCAAAGAAGGATAAGTGCATTGTGGTGTTCTCTTGAATGGTTACCATCCATAAATGTACTCTGATTTGAAACACTTATCAAAAAAGTATAAGTGCTTTGTGTTGTTTTCTTGAATGGTTATCCCCCATAAATGAAGTACTTTGATTACAAACACTTCTCATAGAAGCATAAATGGTTTGTGGTGTTTTCTAGATTGGTTACCACCCATAAGTGAAGTACTCTGATTAGAAATATTTCTCAATGAAGTATAAGTGCTTTGTGCTATTTTCTGAAAGATTATCACCCATAAATGAAGTACTTTCATTAGAAACACTTCCCAAAGAAGTATAAGTGTTTGTGTTGTTTTCTTGAATGGTTATCACCCATAAATGAAGTACTTTGAATAGAAACACTTCTCATTGAAGAATAAATGGTTTGTGGTGTTTTCTTGATTGGTTACCACCAATAAATGAAGTACTCTTATTAGAAACACTTCTCAAAGAAGTATAAGTATTTTGTGTTGTTTTCTTGAATGGTTATCACCCATAAATGAAGTACTGTGATTAGAAACACTTCTCTTTGAAGCATAAATGGTTTGTGGTGTTTTCCTGATTGGTTACCACCCATAAATGAAGTACTCTGATTAGAAACATTTCTCGAAGAAGTATAAGTGATTTGTGCTGTTTTCTTGAATGATTATGACCCATAAATGAAGCACTTTGTTTATTAACACTTCTCATAGAAGCATAAGTACTTTTTGCTGTTTTCTTGATTGGTTACCACCCATAAATGAAATACTCATATTAGAAACGTTCTCAAAAAAGTATAAGTGCTTTGTGGTGTTTTCTTGATTGGTTATCAGCCATAAATTAAGTTCTTTGCTTAGAAACACTTCTCAAATAAGTATGAATGCTTTGTGGTGTTTTCTTGATTCGTTACCACCCATAAATGAAGTACTCTCATTTGAAACACTTCTCAAATAAGTATAAGTGCTTTGTGGTGTTTTCTTGATTGGTTACCACCCATAAATGAAGTACTCTCATTAGAAACACTTCTCAAAGATGTATAAGTGCTTGGTGTTGTTTCTTGAATGGTTATCACCCATAAAAGAAGTACTGTGATTAGAAACACTTGTCATAAAAATATAAATGCTTTGTGATGTTTTCTTGATTGGTAACCACCCGTAAATGTAGTACTCTGATTAGAAACACTACTCATAGAAGTATAAGTACTTTATGGTGTTTTTTTGATTGGTTACCACCCATAAATGAAGTACTCCCATTAGAAACACTTCTCAAAGAAGGATAAGTGCTTTGTGGTGTTTTTTCTTGATTAGTTACCACCCATAAATGAAGTACTCAGATTAGAAACACTTCTCAAAGAAGTATAAGTGCATTGTGGTGTTCTCTTGAATGGTTACCACCCATAAATGTACTCTGATTTGAAACACTTATCAAAAAAGTATAAGTGTTTTGTGTTGTTTTCTTGAATGGTTATCCCCCATAAATGAAGTACTTTGATTACAAACACTTCTCATAGAAGCATAAATGGTTTGTGGTGTTTTCTAGATTGGTTACCACCCATAAGTGAAGTACTCTGATTAGAAACACTTCTCAAAGAAGTATAAGTGCTTTGTGCTGTTTTCTGAAAGATTATCACCCATAAATGAAGTACTTTGATTAGAAACACATCTCATAGAACCATAAGTGCTTTGTGGTGTTTTCTTGAATGATTATCAGCCATAAATGAAGTACTCTGATTAGAAACACGTCCCAAAGATGTATAAGTTCTTGGTGTTGTTTTCCTGAATGGTTATCACCCATAAAAGAAGTACTGTGATTAGAAACACTTCCCATAAAAGCATAAATGCTTTGTGATGTTTTCTTGATTGGTTACCACCCGTAAATGTAGTACTCTGATTAGAAATACTTCTCATAGAAGTATAAGTGTTTTGTGGTGTTTTCTTGATTGGTTACCACCCATAAATGAAGTACTCTCATTAGAAACACTTCTCAAAGAATTATAAGTGCTTTGTGGTGTTTTCTTGATTGGTTACCACCCATAAATGAAGTACTCTCATTAGAAACACTTCTCAAAGAAGGATAAGTGCATTGTGGTGTTCTCTTGAATGGTTACCATCCATAAATGTACTCTGATTTGAAACACTTATCAAAAAAGTATAAGTGCTTTGTGTTGTTTTCTTGAATGGTTATCCCCCATAAATGAAGTACTTTGATTACAAACACTTCTCATAGAAGCATAAATGGTTTGTGGTGTTTTCTAGATTGGTTACCACCCATAAGTGAAGTACTCTGATTAGAAATATTTCTCAATGAAGTATAAGTGCTTTGTGCTATTTTCTGAAAGATTATCACCCATAAATGAAGTACTTTCATTAGAAACACTTCCCAAAGAAGTATAAGTGTTTGTGTTGTTTTCTTGAATGGTTATCACCCATAAATGAAGTACTTTGAATAGAAACACTTCTCATTGAAGAATAAATGGTTTGTGGTGTTTTCTTGATTGGTTACCACCAATAAATGAAGTACTCTTATTAGAAACACTTCTCAAAGAAGTATAAGTATTTTGTGTTGTTTTCTTGAATGGTTATCACCCATAAATGAAGTACTGTGATTAGAAACACTTCTCTTTGAAGCATAAATGGTTTGTGGTGTTTTCCTGATTGGTTACCACCCATAAATGAAGTACTCTGATTAGAAACATTTCTCGAAGAAGTATAAGTGATTTGTGCTGTTTTCTTGAATGATTATGACCCATAAATGAAGCACTTTGTTTATTAACACTTCTCATAGAAGCATAAGTACTTTTTGCTGTTTTCTTGATTGGTTACCACCCATAAATGAAATACTCATATTAGAAACGTTCTCAAAAAAGTATAAGTGCTTTGTGGTGTTTTCTTGATTGGTTATCAGCCATAAATTAAGTTCTTTGCTTAGAAACACTTCTCAAATAAGTATGAATGCTTTGTGGTGTTTTCTTGATTCGTTACCACCCATAAATGAAGTACTCTCATTTGAAACACTTCTCAAATAAGTATAAGTGCTTTGTGGTGTTTTCTTGATTGGTTACCACCCATAAATGAAGTACTCTCATTAGAAACACTTCTCAAAGATGTATAAGTGCTTGGTGTTGTTTCTTGAATGGTTATCACCCATAAAAGAAGTACTGTGATTAGAAACACTTGTCATAAAAATATAAATGCTTTGTGATGTTTTCTTGATTGGTAACCACCCGTAAATGTAGTACTCTGATTAGAAACACTACTCATAGAAGTATAAGTACTTTATGGTGTTTTTTTGATTGGTTACCACCCATAAATGAAGTACTCCCATTAGAAACACTTCTCAAAGAAGGATAAGTGCTTTGTGGTGTTTTTTCTTGATTAGTTACCACCCATAAATGAAGTACTCAGATTAGAAACACTTCTCAAAGAAGTATAAGTGCATTGTGGTGTTCTCTTGAATGGTTACCACCCATAAATGTACTCTGATTTGAAACACTTATCAAAAAAGTATAAGTGTTTTGTGTTGTTTTCTTGAATGGTTATCCCCCATAAATGAAGTACTTTGATTACAAACACTTCTCATAGAAGCATAAATGGTTTGTGGTGTTTTCTAGATTGGTTACCACCCATAAGTGAAGTACTCTGATTAGAAACACTTCTCAAAGAAGTATAAGTGCTTTGTGCTGTTTTCTGAAAGATTATCACCCATAAATGAAGTACTTTGATTAGAAACACATCTCATAGAACCATAAGTGCTTTGTGGTGTTTTCTTGAATGATTATCAGCCATAAATGAAGTACTCTGATTAGAAACACGTCCCAAAGATGTATAAGTTCTTGGTGTTGTTTTCCTGAATGGTTATCACCCATAAAAGAAGTACTGTGATTAGAAACACTTCCCATAAAAGCATAAATGCTTTGTGATGTTTTCTTGATTGGTTACCACCCGTAAATGTAGTACTCTGATTAGAAATACTTCTCATAGAAGTATAAGTGTTTTGTGGTGTTTTCTTGATTGGTTACCACCCATAAATGAAGTACTCTCATTAGAAACACTTCTCAAAGAATTATAAGTGCTTTGTGGTGTTTTCTTGATTGGTTACCACCCATAAATGAAGTACTCTCATTAGAAACACTTCTCAAAGAAGGATAAGTGCATTGTGGTGTTCTCTTGAATGGTTACCATCCATAAATGTACTCTGATTTGAAACACTTATCAAAAAAGTATAAGTGCTTTGTGTTGTTTTCTTGAATGGTTATCCCCCATAAATGAAGTACTTTGATTACAAACACTTCTCATAGAAGCATAAATGGTTTGTGGTGTTTTCTAGATTGGTTACCACCCATAAGTGAAGTACTCTGATTAGAAATATTTCTCAATGAAGTATAAGTGCTTTGTGCTATTTTCTGAAAGATTATCACCCATAAATGAAGTACTTTCATTAGAAACACTTCCCAAAGAAGTATAAGTGTTTGTGTTGTTTTCTTGAATGGTTATCACCCATAAATGAAGTACTTTGAATAGAAACACTTCTCATTGAAGAATAAATGGTTTGTGGTGTTTTCTTGATTGGTTACCACCAATAAATGAAGTACTCTTATTAGAAACACTTCTCAAAGAAGTATAAGTATTTTGTGTTGTTTTCTTGAATGGTTATCACCCATAAATGAAGTACTGTGATTAGAAACACTTCTCTTTGAAGCATAAATGGTTTGTGGTGTTTTCCTGATTGGTTACCACCCATAAATGAAGTACTCTGATTAGAAACATTTCTCGAAGAAGTATAAGTGATTTGTGCTGTTTTCTTGATTGGTTACCACCAATAAATGAAGTATTCTGATTAGAAACACTTCTCAAAGAAGTATAAATGCTTGGTGTTATTTTCTTGAATGGGTATCACCCATAAATGAAGTACTGTGATTAGAAACACTTCTCATTGAAGCATAAATGGTTTGTGGTGTTTTCTTGAATCGTTATCACCCATAAATGAAGTACTCTGATTGGAAAAACTTCTCAATGAAGTATAAGTGCTTTGTGTTGTTTTCTTGAATGGTTGTCACCCATAAATGAATTACATTTTTTATTAGAAACAATTCTCATAAAAGCATAAATGCTTTGTGGTGTTTTCCTGATTGGTTACCACCCGTAAATGTAGTACTCTGAATAGAAACACTTCTCATAGAAGTATAAGTGCTTTGCGGGGTTTTCTTGATTAGTTACCACCCATAAATGAAATATTCTGATTAGAAACACTTCTCAAAGAAGTATAAGTGCTTTGTGGTGTTCTCTTGAATGGTTACCACCCATAAATGAAGTACTTTGATTAGAAACACTTAACAAAGAAGTATAAGTGCTTTGAGCTGTTTTCTTGAATGGTTATCCCCCATAAATGAAGTACTGTGATTAGAATCATTTCTAATAGAAGTACGAATGCTTTGTGGTGTTTTCTTGATTGGTTACTACCCATAAATGAAGCACTCCGATTAGAAAAACTTCTCATAGAAGTATAAGTGCTTTTGTGGTGTTTCATAAATGGTTATCAACCATAAAAGAAGTACTTTTATTAGAAACACTTCTCAAAGAATTATAAGTGCTTTGTGATGTTTTCTTGATTGGTTACCACCCATAAATGAAGTACTCTCATTAGAAACACTTCTCAAATAAGTATAAGTGCTTTGTGGTGTTTTCTTGATTGGTTACCACCCATAAATGAAGTACTCTGATTAAAAACACTTCTCAAAGAAGTATAAGTGCTTTGTGTTGTTTTCTTGAATAGTTATCACCCATAAATGAAGTATTGTGATTAGAAACACTTCTCATTCAAGCATAAATAATTTGTGGTGTTTTCTTGATTGGTTACCACCCGTAAATGTAGTACTATGATTAGAAACACTTCTCATTGAAGTACAAGTGCTTTGCGGTGTTTTCTTGATTAGTTACCACCCATAAATGAAGTACTGTGATTAGAATCATTTCTAATAGAAGTACGAATGCTTTGTGGTGTTTTCTTGATTGGTTACTACCCATAAATGAAGCACTCCGATTAGAAAAACTTCTCATAGAAGTATAAGTGCTTTTGTGGTGTTTCATAAATGGTTATCACCCATAAAAGAAGTACTTTTATTAGAAACACTTCTCAAAGAATTATAAGTGCTTTGTGATGTTTTCTTGATTGGTTACCACCCATAAATGAAGTACTCTCATTAGAAACACTTCTCAAATAAGTATAAGTGCTTTGTGGTGTTTTCTTGATTGGTTACCACCCATAAATGAAGTACTCTGATTAGAAACACTTCTCAAAGAAGTATAAGTGCTTTGTGTTGTTTTCTTGAATAGTTATCACCCATAAATGAAGTATTGTGATTAGAAACACTTCTCATTCAAGCATAAATAATTTGTGGTGTTTTCTTGATTGGTTACCACCCGTAAATGTAGTACTCTGATTAGAAACACTTCTCATTGAAGTACAAGTGCTTTGCGGTGTTTTCTTGATTAGTTACCACCCATAAATGAAGTACTTTGCTTAGAAACACTTCTCATATAAGTATGAATGCTTTGTGGTGTTTTCTTGATTGGTTACGACCCATAAATGAAGTACTCTCATTGGAAACACTTCTCAAAGAACTATAAGTGCTTTGTGGTGTTTTCTTGATTAGTTTCCACCCATAAATGAAATATTCTGATTAGAAACTCTTCTCAAAGAAGTATAAGTACTTTGTGGTTTTCTCTTGAATGGTTACCACCCATAAATGAAGTACTTTGATTAGAAACACTTAACAAAGAAGTATAAGTGCTTTGAGCTGTTTTCTTGAATAGTTATCCCCCATAAATGAAGTACTGTGATTAGAAACACTTCAAATAGAAGTATGAATGCTTTGTGGTGTTTTCTTTATTGGTTACCACCCAAAAATGAAGTACTCTCATTAGAAACACTTCTCAAAGAATTATAAGTGCTTTGTGGTATTTTCTTGATTGGTTACCACCCATAAATGAAGTACTCTCATTAGAAACACTTCTCAAAGAAGTATAAGTGATTTGTGCTGTTTTCTTGAATGATTATCACCCATAAATGAAGTACTCTCATTAGAAACACTTCTCAAAGAATTATAAGTGCTTTGTGGTGTTTTCTTGATTGGTTACCACCCATAAATGAAGTAGTCTCATTAGAAACACTTCTCAAATAAGTATAATGCTTTGTGGTGTTTTTTGAATGGTTATCACCCACATATGAAGTACTTTGAATAGAAACACTTCTCATAGAAGCATAAATGCTTTGTGCTGTTTTCTTGATTGGTTACCACCCATAAATGAAGTACTCTGATTAGAAACACTTCTCAAAGAAGTATAAGTGCTTGGTGTTGTTTTCTTGAATGGTTATCACCCATAAATGAAGTACTGTGATTAGAAACACTTCTCATTGAAGCATAAATGGTTTGTGGTGTTTTCTTGATTGGTTACCACCCATAAATGAAGTACTCTGATTAGAAACACTTCCCAAAGAAGTATAAGTGCTTTGTGCTGTTTTCTTGAATGGTTATCACCCATAAATGAAGTACTTTGATTAGAAACACTTCTCATTGAAGCATAAATGATTTGTGGTGTTTTCTTGATTGGTTACCACCCATAAATGAAGTACTCTAATTAGAAACACTTCTCAAAGAAGTATAAGTGCTTTGTGTTGTTTTCTTGAATAGTTATCACCCATAAATGAAGTATTGTGATTAGAAACACTTCTCATTGAAGCATAAAAGATTTGTGGTGTTTTCTTGATTGGTTACCAACCATAAATGAAGTAATCTGATTAGAAACACTTCTCAAAAAAGTATAAGTGCGTTTGTGTTGTTTTCTTGAATGGTTATGATCACCCATAAATGAAGTACTGTGATTAGAAACACTTCTCATTGAAGCATAAATGGTTTGTGGTGTTTTCTTGATTGGTTACCACCCTTAAATAAAGTACGCTGATTAGAAACACTTCCCAAAGAAGGATATGTGCTTTGTGCTGTTTTCTTGAATGGTTATCACCCATAAATGAAGTACTTTGATTAGAAACACTTCTCATAGAAGCATAACTAGTTAGTGGTGTTTTCTTGATTGGTTACCACCCATAAATGAAGTACTCTCATTAGAAACACTTCTCAAAGAATTATAAGTGTTTTGTGGTGTTTTCTTGATTGTTTACCACCCATAAATGAAGTACTCTGATCAGAAACACTTCTCAAAAAAGTATAAGTGCTTTTGTGTTGTTTTCTTGAAAGGATATGATCACCCATAAATGAAGTACTGTGATTAGAAACACTTCTCATTGAAGCATAAATGGTTAGTGGTGTTTTCTTGATTGGTTACCACCCATAAATGAAGTACTCTCATTAGAAACACTTCTCAAAGAATTATAAGTGTTTTGTGGTGTTTTCTTGATTGTTTACCACCCATAAATGAAGTACTCTGATCAGAAACACTTCTCAAAAAAGTATAAGTGCTTTTGTGTTGTTTTCTTGAAAGGATATGATCACCCATAAATGAAGTACTGTGATTAGAAACACTTCTCATTGAAGCATAAATGGTTTGTGGTGTTTTCTTGATTGGTTACCACCCATAAATGAAGTACTTTGAATAGAAACACTTCCCATAGAAGAATAAATGGTTTGTGGTGTTTTCTTGATTGGTTACCACCCATAAATAAAGTACGCTGATTAGAAACACTTCCCAAAGAAAGATATGTGCTTTGTGCTGTTTTCTTGAATGGTTATCACCCATAAATGAAGTACTTTGATTAGAAACACTTCTCATAGAAGCATATCTGGTTAGTGGTGTTTTCTTGATTGGTTACCACCCATAAATGAAGTACTCTCATTAGAAACACTTCTCAAAGAATTATAAATGTTTTGTGGTGTTTTCTTGATTGTTTACCACCCATAAATGAAGTACTCTGATCAGAAACACTTCTCAAAAAAGTATAAGTGCTTTTGTGTTGTTTTCTTGAAAGGATATGATCACCCATAAATGAAGTACTGTGATTAGAAACACTTCTCATTGAAGCATAAATGGTTTGTGGTGTTTTCTTGATTGGTTACCACCCATAAATGAAGTACTTTGAATAGAAACACTTCCCATAGAAGAATAAATGGTTTGTGGTGTTTTCTTTATTGGTTACCACCCATAAATGAAGTACTTTGAATAGAAACACTTCCCATAGAAGAATAAATGGTTTGTGGTGTTTTCTTTATTGGTTACCACCCATAAATAAAGTACTCTGATTAGAAACACTTCTCAAAGAAGTATAAGTGTTTTGTGTTGTTTTCTTGAACGGTTATCACCCATAAATGAAGTACTGTGATTAGAAACACTTCTATTTGAAGCATAAATGGTTTGTGGTGTTTTCCTGATTGGTTACCACCCATAAATGAAGTACTCTGATTAGAAACACTTCTAAAAGAATTATAAGTGCTTTGTTGTGTTTTCTTGATTGATTACCATCCATAAATGAAGTACTCTGATTAGAAACACTTCTCATGGAAGTATAAGTGTTTTCTGGTGTTTTCTTGAATGGTTCTCACTCTTAAATGAAGTACTTTGATTAGAAACACTTCCCAAAGAAGTATAAGTGCTTTGTGTTATTTTCTTGAATGGTTATCACCCATAAATGAAGTACTGTGATTAGAAACACTTCTCATTGAAGCATAAATGGATTATGGTGTTTTCTAGATTGGTTACCACCCGTAAATGAAGTACTCAGATTAGAAACACTTCTCAAAGAAGTATAAGTGCTTTGTATTGTTTTCTAGGATGGTTATCACCCATAAATGAAGTACTGTGATTAGAAACACTTCTCATTGAAGCATAAATGGTTTGTGGTGTTTTCTAGATTGGTTACCACCCATAAATGAAGTACTCTGATTAGAAACACTTCTCAAAGAAGTATAAGTGATTTGTGCTGTTTTCTTGAATGATTATCACCCATAATTGAAGTACTTTGTTTATTAACACTTCCCATAGAAGCATAAGTGCTTTTTGGTGTTTTCTTGATTGGTTACCACCCATAAATGAAGTACTCAGATTAGAAACGTTATCAAAGAAGTATAAGTACTTTGCTTATAAACACTTCTCAAATAAGTATGAATGATTTGTGGTGTTTTCTTGATTGGTTACCACTCATAAATGAAGTACTCTCATTAGAAACACTTCTCAAATAATTATATGTGCTTTGTGGTGTTTTCTTGATTGGTTACCACCCTTAAATGAAGTACTCTCATTTGAAACACTTCTCAAATAAGTATAAGTGCTTTGTGGTGTTTTCTTGATTGGTTACCACCCATAAATGAAGTACTCTCATTTGGAACACTTCTCAAATAAGTATAAGTGCTTTGTGGTGTTTTCTTGATTGGTTACCACCCATAAATGAAGTACTCTGATTAGAAACACTTCTCAAAGAAGTATAAGTGTTTTGTGTTGTTTTCTTGAACGGTTATCACCCATAAATGAAGTACTGTGATTAGAAACACTTCTATTTGAAGCATAAATGGTTTGTGGTGTTTTCCTGATTGGTTACCACCCATAAATGAAGTACTCTGATTAGAAACACTTCTAAAAGAATTATAAGTGCTTTGTTGTGTTTTCTTGATTGATTACCATCCATAAATGAAGTACTCTGATTAGAAACACTTCTCATAGAAGTATAAGTGTTTTCTGGTGTTTTCTTGAATGGTTCTCACTCTTAAATGAAGTACTTTGATTAGAAACACTTCCCAAAGAAGTATAAGTGCTTTGTGTTATTTTCTTGAATGGTTATCACCCATAAATGAAGTACTGTGATTAGAAACACTTCTCATTGAAGCATAAATGGATTATGGTGTTTTCTAGATTGGTTACCACCCGTAAATGAAGTACTCAGATTAGAAACACTTCTCAAAGAGGTATAAGTGCTTTGTATTGTTTTCTAGGATGGTTATCACCCATAAATGAAGTACTGTGATTAGAAACACTTCTCATTGAAGCATAAATGGTTTGTGGTGTTTTCTAGATTGGTTACCACCCATAAATGAAGTACTCTGATTAGAAACACTTCTCAAAGAAGTATAAGTGATTTGTGCTGTTTTCTTGAATGATTATCACCCATAATTGAAGTACTTTGTTTATTAACACTTCCCATAGAAGCATAAGTGCTTTTTGGTGTTTTCTTGATTGGTTACCACCCATAAATGAAGTACTCAGATTAGAAACGTTATCAAAGAAGTATAAGTACTTTGCTTATAAACACTTCTCAAATAAGTATGAATGATTTGTGGTGTTTTCTTGATTGGTTACCACTCATAAATGAAGTACTCTCATTAGAAACACTTCTCAAATAATTATATGTGCTTTGTGGTGTTTTCTTGATTGGTTACCACCCATAAATGAAGTACTCTCATTTGAAACACTTCTCAAATAAGTATAAGTGCTTTGTGGTGTTTTCTTGATTGGTTACCACCCATAAATGAAGTACTCTCATTTGGAACACTTCTCAAATAAGTATAAGTGCTTTGTGGTGTTTTTTGATTGGTTACCACCCATAAATGAAGTACTCTCATTAGAAACACTTCTCAAAGATGTATAAGTGCTTGGTGTTGTTTCTTGAATGGTTATCACCCATAAAAGAAGTACTGTGATTAGAAACACTTGTCATAAAAATATAAATGCTTTGTGATGTTTTCTTGATTGGTAACCACCCGTAAATGTAGTACTCTGATTAGAAACACTACTCATAGAAGTATAAGTACTATATGGTGTTTTTTTGATTGGTTACCACCCATAAATGAAGTACTCCCATTAGAAACACTTCTCAAAGAAGGATAAGTGCTTTGTGGTGTTTTTTCTTGATTAGTTACCACCCATAAATGAAGTACTCAGATTAGAAACACTTCTCAAAGAAGTATAAGTGCATTGTGGTGTTCTCTTGAATGGTTACCACCCATAAATGTACTCTGATTTGAAACACTTATCAAAAAAGTATAAGTGTTTTGTGTTGTTTTCTTGAATGGTTATCCCCCATAAATGAAGTACTTTGATTACAAACACTTCTCATAGAAGCATAAATGGTTTGTGGTGTTTTCTAGATTGGTCACCACCCATAAGTGAAGTACTCTGATTAGAAACACTTCTCAAAGAAGTATAAGTGCTTTGTGCTGTTTTCTGAAAGATTATCACCCATAAATGAAGTACTTTGATTAGAAACACATCTCATAGAACCATAAGTGCTTTGTGGTGTTTTCTTGAATGATTATCAGCCATAAATGAAGTACTCTGATTAGAAACACGTCCCAAAGATGTATAAGTTCTTGGTGTTGTTTTCCTGAATGGTTATCACCAATAAAAGAAGTACTGTGATTAGAAACACTTCCCATAAAAGCATAAATGCTTTGTGATGTTTTCTTGATTGGTTACCACCCGTAAATGTAGTACTCTGATTAGAAATATTTCTCATAGAAGTATAAGTGTTTTGTGGTGTTTTCTTGAATGGTTACCATTCATAAATGATGTACTCTGATTAGAAACACTTCTCAATGAAGTATAAGTGCTTTGTGATGTTTTCTTGATTGGTTACCACCCATAAATGAAGTACTCTAATTAGAAACACTTCTCAAAGAATTATAAGTGCTTTGTGGTGTTTTCTTGATTGGTTACCACCCATAAATGAAGTACTCTCATTAGAAACACTTCTCAAAGAAGGATATGTGCATTGTGGTGTTCTCTTGAATGGTTACCATCCATAAATGTACTCTGATTTGAAACACTTATCAAAAAAGTATAAGTGCTTTGTGTTGTTTTCTTGAATGGTTATCCCCCATAAATGAAGTACTTTGATTACAAACACTTCTCATAGAAGCATAAATGGTTTGTGGTGTTTTCTAGATTGGTTACCACCCATAAGTGAAGTACTCTGATTAGAAACATTTCTCAATGAAGTATAAGGGCTTTGTGCTATTTTCTGAAAGATTATCACCCATAAATGAAGTACTTTCATTAGAAACACTTCCCAAAGAAGTATAAGTGTTTGTGTTGTTTTCTTGAATGGTTATCACCCATAAATGAAGTACTTTGAATAGAAACACTTCTCATTGAAGAATAAATGGTTTGTGGTGTTTTCTTGATTGGTTACCACCAATAAATGAAGTACTCTTATTAGAGACACTTCTCAAAGAAGTATAAGTGTTTTGTGTTGTTTTCTTGAATGGTTATCACCCATAAATGAAGTACTGTGATTAGAAACACTTCTCTTTGAAGCATAAATGGTTTGTGGTGTTTTCCTGATTGGTTACCACCCATAAATGAAGTACTCTGATTAGAAACATTTCTCAAAGAAGTATAAGTGATTTGTGCTGTTTTCTTGAATGATTATGACCCATAAATGAAGTACTTTGTTTATTAACACTTCTCATAGAAGCATAAGTGCTTTTTGCTGTTTTCTTGATTGGTTACCACCCATAAATGAAATACTCATATTAGAAACGTTCTCAAAAAAGTATAAGTGCTTTGTGGTGTTTTCTTGATTGGTTATCAGCCATAAATTAAGTTCTTTGCTTAAAAACTCTTCTCAAATAAGTATGAATGCTTTGTGGTGTTTTCTTGATTGGTTACCAACCATATATGAAGTACTCTCATTAGAAACACTTCTCAAAGAATTATAAGTGCTTTGTGGTGTTTTCTTGATTGGTTACCACCAATAAATGAAGTATTCTGATTAGAAACACTTCTCAAAGAAGTATAAATGCTTGGTGTTATTTTCTTGAATGGCTATCACCCATAAATGAAGTACTGTGATTAGAAACACTTCTCATTGAAGCATAAATGGTTTGTGGTGTTTTCTTGAATCGTTATCACCCATAAATGAAGTACTCTGATTAGAAAAACTTCTCAATGAAGTATAAGTGCTTTGTGCTGTTTTCTTGAATGGTTGTCACCCATAAATGAAGTACTTTTATTAGAAACAATTCTCATAAAAGCATAAATGCTTTGTGGTGTTTTCCTGATTGGTTACCACCCGTAAATGTAGTACTCTGAATAGAAACACTTCTCATAGAAGTATAAGTGCTTTGCGGGGTTTGTGGTGTTTTCTTGATTGGTTACCACCAATAAATGAAGTACTCTTATTAGAGACACTTCTCAAAGAAGTATAAGTGTTTTGTGTTGTTTTCTTGAATGGTTATCACCCATAAATGAAGTACTGTGATTGGAAACACTTCTCTTTGAAGCATAAATGGTTTGTGGTGTTTTCCTGATTGGTTACCACCCATAAATGAAGTACTCTGATTAGAAACATTTCTCAAAGAAGTATAAGTGATTTGTGCTGTTTTCTTGAATGATTATGACCCATAAATGAAGTACTTTGTTTATTAACACTTCTCATAGAAGCATAAGTGCTTTTTGCTGTTTTCTTGATTGGTTACCACCCATAAATGAAATACTCATATTAGAAACGTTCTCAAAAAAGTATAAGTGCTTTGTGGTGTTTTCTTGATTGGTTATCAGCCATAAATTAAGTTCTTTGCTTAAAAACTCTTCTCAAATAAGTATGAATGCTTTGTGGTGTTTTCTTGATTGGTTACCAACCATATATGAAGTACTCTCATTAGAAACACTTCTCAAAGAATTATAAGTGCTTTGTGGTGTTTTCTTGATTGGTTACCACCAATAAATGAAGTATTCTGATTAGAAACACTTCTCAAAGAAGTATAAATGCTTGGTGTTATTTTCTTGAATGGCTATCACCCATAAATGAAGTACTGTGATTAGAAACACTTCTCATTGAAGCATAAATGGTTTGTGGTGTTTTCTTGAATCGTTATCACCCATAAATGAAGTACTCTGATTAGAAAAACTTCTCAATGAAGTATAAGTGCTTTGTGCTGTTTTCTTGAATGGTTGTCACCCATAAATGAAGTACTTTTATTAGAAACAATTCTCATAAAAGCATAAATGCTTTGTGGTGTTTTCCTGATTGGTTACCACCCGTAAATGTAGTACTCTGAATAGAAACACTTCTCATAGAAGTATAAGTGCTTTGCGGGGTTTTCTTGATTAGTTACCACCCATAAATGAAATATTCTGATTAGAAACACTTCTCAAAGAAGTATAAATGCTTTGTGATGTTTTCTTGATTGGTTACCACCCATAAATGAAGTACTCTAATTAGAAACACTTCTCAAAGAATTATAAGTGCTTTGTGGTGTTTTCTTGATTGGTTACCACCCATAAATGAAGTACTCTCATTAGAAACACTTCTCAAAGAAGGATATGTGCATTGTGGTGTTCTCTTGAATGGTTACCATCCATAAATGTACTCTGATTTGAAACACTTATCAAAAAAGTATAAGTGCTTTGTGTTGTTTTCTTGAATGGTTATCCCCCATAAATGAAGTACTTTGATTACAAACACTTCTCATAGAAGCATAAATGGTTTGTGGTGTTTTCTAGATTGGTCACCACCCATAAGTGAAGTACTCTGATTAGAAACACTTCTCAAAGAAGTATAAGTGCTTTGTGCTGTTTTCTGAAAGATTATCACCCATAAATGAAGTACTTTGATTAGAAACACATCTCATAGAACCATAAGTGCTTTGTGGTGTTTTCTTGAATGATTATCAGCCATAAATGAAGTACTCTGATTAGAAACACGTCCCAAAGATGTATAAGTTCTTGGTGTTGTTTTCCTGAATGGTTATCACCAATAAAAGAAGTACTGTGATTAGAAACACTTCCCATAAAAGCATAAATGCTTTGTGATGTTTTCTTGATTGGTTACCACCCGTAAATGTAGTACTCTGATTAGAAATATTTCTCATAGAAGTATAAGTGTTTTGTGGTGTTTTCTTGAATGGTTACCATCCATAAATGATGTACTCTGATTAGAAACACTTCTCAATGAAGTATAAGTGCTTTGTGATGTTTTCTTGATTGGTTACCACCCATAAATGAAGTACTCTCATTAGAAACACTTCTCAAAGAATTATAAGTGCTTTGTGGTGTTTTCTTGATTGGTTACCACCCATAAATGAAGTACTCTCATTAGAAACACTTCTCAAAGAAGGATATGTGCATTGTGGTGTTCTCTTGAATGGTTACCATCCATAAATGTACTCTGATTTGAAACACTTATCAAAAAAGTATAAGTGCTTTGTGTTGTTTTCTTGAATGGTTATCCCCCATAAATGAAGTACTCTCATTAGAAACACTTCTCAAAGAAGTATAAGTTCTTGGTGTTGTTTTCTTGAATGGTTATCACCCATAAATTAAGTACTTTGATTAGAAACACTTAACAAAGAAGTATAAGTGCTTTGAGCTGTTTTCTTGAATGGTTATCCCCCATAAATGAAGTACTGTGATTAGAAACATTTCTAATAGAAGTACGAATGCTTTGTGGTGTTTTCTTGATTGGTTACTACCCATAAATGAAGCACTCCGATTAGAAAAACTTCTCATAGAAGTATAAGTGCTTTTGTGGTGTTTCATAAATGGTTATCACCCATAAAAGAAGTACTTTTATTAGAAACACTTCTCAAAGAATTATAAGTGCTTTGTGATGTTTTCTTGATTGGTTACCACCCATAAATGAAGTACTCTCATTAGAAACACTTCTCAAATAAGTATAAGTGCTTTGGGGTGTTTTCTTGATTGGTTACCACCCATAAATGAAGTACTCTGATTAGAAACACTTCTCAAAGAAGTATAAGTGCTTGGTGTTGTTTTCTTGAATGGTTATCACCCATAAATGAAGTACTGTGATTAGAAACATTTCTCATTGAAGCATAAATGGTTTGTGGTGTTTTCTTGAATGGTTACCATCCATAAATGATGTACTCTGATTAGAAACACTTCTCAATGAAGTATAAGTGCTTTGCGCTGTTTTCTTGAATGGTTATCACCCATAAATGAAGTATTGTGATTAGAAACACTTCTCATTGAAGCATAAATGGTTTGTGGTGTTTTCTTGAATCGTTATCACCCATAAATGAAGTACTCTGATTAGAAACACTTCTCAATGAAGTATAAGTGAATGTGCTATTTCCTTGAATGGTTGTCATCCATAAATGAAGTACAGTGATTAGAAACACTTCTCATTGAAGCATAAATGGTTTGTGGTGTTTTCTTGAATCGTTATCCCCCATAAATGAAGTACTTTGATTACAAACACTTCTCATAGAAGCATAAATGGTTTGTGGTGTTTTCTAGATTGGTTACCACCCATAAGTGAAGTACTCTGATTAGAAACATTTCTCAATGAAGTATAAGTACTTTGTGCTATTTTCTGAAAGATTATCACCCATAAATGAAGTACTTTCATTAGAAACACTTCCCAAAGAAGTATAAGTGTTTGTGTTGTTTTCTTGAATGGTTATCACCCATAAATGAAGTACTTTGAATAGAAACACTTCTCATTGAAGAATAAATGGTTTGTGGTGTTTTCTTGATTGGTTACCACCAATAAATGAAGTACTCTTATTAGAAACACTTCTCAAAGAAGTATAAGTGTTTTGTGTTGTTTTCTTGAATGGTTATCACCCATAAATGAAGTACTGTGATTAGAAACACTTCTCTTTGAAGCATAAATGGTTTGTGGTGTTTTCCTGATTGGTTACCACCCATAAATGAAGTACTCTGATTAGAAACATTTCTCAAAGAAGTATAAGTGATTTGTGCTGTTTTCTTGAATGATTATGACCCATAAATGAAGTACTTTGTTTATTAACACTTCTCATAGAAGCATAAGTGCTTTTTGCTGTTTTCTTGATTGGTTACCACCCATAAATGAAATACTCATATTAGAAACGTTCTCAAAAAAGTATAAGTGCTTTGTGGTGTTTTCTTGATTGGTTATGAGCCATAAATTAAGTTCTTTGCTTAGAAACACTTCTCAAATAAGTATGAATGCTTTGTGGTGTTTTCTTGATTGGTTACCAACAATATATGAAGTACTCTCATTAGAAACACTTCTCAAAGAATTACAAGTGCTTTGTGGTGTTTTCTTGATTGGTTACCACCCATAAATGAAGTACTCTGATTAGAAACACTTCTCAAAGAAGTATAAATGCTTGGTGTTATTTTCTTGAATGGCTATCACCCATAAATGAAGTACTGTGATTAGAAACACTTCTCATTGAAGCATAAATGGTTTGTGGTGTTTTCTTGAATCGTTATCACCCATAAATGAAGTACTCTGATTAGAAAAACTTCTCAATGAAGTATAAGTGCTTTGTGCTGTTTTCTTGAATGGTTGTCACCCATAAATGAAGTACTTTTATTAGAAACAATTCTCACAAAAGCATAAATGCTTTGTGGTGTTTTCCTGATTGGTTACCACCCGTAAATGTAGTACTCTGAATAGAAACACTTCTCATAGAAGTATAAGTGCTTTGCGGGGTTTTCTTGATTAGTTACCACCCATAAATGAAATATTCTGATTAGAAACAATTCTCAAAGAAGTATAAGTGCTTTGTGGTGTTCTCTTGAATGGTTACCACCCATAAATGAAGTACTTTGATTAGAAACACTTAACAAAGAAGTATAAGTGCTTTGAGCTGTTTTCTTGAATGGTTATCCCCCATAAATGAAGTACTGTGATTAGAAACATTTCTAATAGAAGTACGAATGCTTTGTTGTGTTTTCTTGATTGGTTACTACCCATAAATGAAGCACTCCGATTAGAAAAACTTCTCATAGAAGTATAAGTGCTTTTGTGGTGTTTCATAAATGGTTAGCACCCATAAAAGAAGTACTTTTATTAGGAACACTTCTCAAAGAATTATAAGTGCTTTGTGATGTTTTCTTGATTGGTTACCACCCATAAATGAAGTACTCTCATTAGAAACACTTCTCAAATAAGTATAAGTGCTTTGGGGTGTTTTCTTGATTGGTTACCACCCATAAATGAAGTACTCTGATTAGAAACACTTCTCAAAGAAGTATAAGTGCTTTGTGTTGTTTTCTTGAATAGTTATCACCCATAAATGAAGTACTGTGATTAGAAACACTTCTCATTCAAGCATAAATGGTTTGTGGTGTTTTCTTGATTGGTTACCACCAATAAATGAAGTACTCTTATTAGAAACACTTCCCAAAGAAGTATAAGTGCTTTGTGCTGTTTTCTTGAATGGTTATCACCCATAAATGAAGGACTTTGATTAGAAACACTTCTCATTGAATCATAAATGATTTGTGGTGTTTTCTTGATTGTTACCACCCATAAATGAAGTACTCTGATTAGAAACACTTCTCATATAAGTATGAATGCTTTGTGGTGTTTTCTTGATTGGTTACGACCCATAAATGAAGTACTCACATTGGAAACACTTCTCAAATAAGTATAAGTGCTTTGTGGTGTTTTCTTGATTGGTTATGAGCCATAAATTAAGTTCTTTGCTTAGAAACACTTCTCAAATAAGTATGAATGCTTTGTGGTGTTTTCTTGATTGGTTACCAACAATATATGAAGTACTCTCATTAGAAACACTTCTCAAAGAATTACAAGTGCTTTGTGGTGTTTTCTTGATTGGTTACCACCCATAAATGAAGTACTCTGATTAGAAACACTTCTCAAAGAAGTATAAATGCTTGGTGTTATTTTCTTGAATGGCTATCACCCATAAATGAAGTACTGTGATTAGAAACACTTCTCATTGAAGCATAAATGGTTTGTGGTGTTTTCTTGAATCGTTATCACCCATAAATGAAGTACTCTGATTAGAAAAACTTCTCAATGAAGTATAAGTGCTTTGTGCTGTTTTCTTGAATGGTTGTCACCCATAAATGAAGTACTTTTATTAGAAACAATTCTCATAAAAGCATAAATGCTTTGTGGTGTTTTCCTGATTGGTTACCACCCGTAAATGTAGTACTCTGAATAGAAACACTTCTCATAGAAGTATAAGTGCTTTGCGGGGTTTTCTTGATTAGTTACCACCCATAAATGAAATATTCTGATTAGAAACAATTCTCAAAGAAGTATAAGTGCTTTGTGGTGTTCTCTTGAATGGTTACCACCCATAAATGAAGTACTTTGATTAGAAACACTTAACAAAGAAGTATAAGTGCTTTGAGCTGTTTTCTTGAATGGTTATTCCCCATAAATGAAGTACTGTGATTAGAAACATTTCTAATAGAAGTACGAATGCTTTGTGGTGTTTTCTTGATTGGTTACTACCCATAAATGAAGCACTCCGATTAGAAAAACTTCTCATAGAAGTATAAGTGCTTTTGTGGTGTTTCATAAATGGTTATCACCCATAAAAGAAGTACTTTTATTAGGAACACTTCTCAAAGAATTATAAGTGCTTTGTGATGTTTTCTTGATTGGTTACCACCCATAAATGAAGTACTCTCATTAGAAACACTTCTCAAATAAGTATAAGTGCTTTGGGGTGTTTTCTTGATTGGTTACCACCCATAAATGAAGTACTCTGATTAGAAACACTTCTCAAAGAAGTATAAGTGCTTTGTGTTGTTTTCTTGAATAGTTATCACCCATAAATGAAGTACTGTGATTAGAAACACTTCTCATTCAAGCATAAATGGTTTGTGGTGTTTTCTTGATTGGTTACCACCAATAAATGAAGTACTCTTATTAGAAACACTTCCCAAAGAAGTATAAGTGCTTTGTGCTGTTTTCTTGAATGGTTATCACCCATAAATGAAGTACTTTGATTAGAAACACTTCTCATTGAATCATAAATGATTTGTGGTGTTTTCTTGATTGTTACCACCCATAAATGAAGTACTCTGATTAGAAACACTTCTCATATAAGTATGAATGCTTTGTGGTGTTTTCTTGATTGGTTACGACCCATAAATGAAGTACTCACATTGGAAACACTTCTCAAATAAGTATAAGTGCTTTGTGGTGTTTTCTTGATTGGTTACCACCCATAAATGAAGTACTCTGATTAGAAACACTTCTCAAAGAATTATAAGTGCTTTGTGGTGTTTTCTTGATTGGTTACGACCCATAAATGAAGTACTCTCATTTGAAACACTTCTCAAAGAAGTATAAGTGCTTTGTGGTGTTCTTGATTAGTTTCCACCCATAAATGAAATATTCTGATTAGAAACTCTTCTCAAAGAAGTATAAGTACTTTGGGGTTTTCTCTTGAATGGTTACCACCCATAAATGAAGTTCTTTGATTAGAAACACTTAACAAAGAAGTATAAGTGCTTTGAGCTGTTTTCTTGAATAGTTATCCCCCATAAATGAAGTACTGTGATTAGAAACACTTCAAATAGAAGTACGAATGCTTTGTGGTGTTTTCTTTATTGGTTACCACCCAAAAATGAAGTACTCTCATTAGAAACACTTCTCAAAGAATTATAAGTGCTTTGTGGTGTTTTCTTGATTGGTTACCACCCATAAATGAAGTACTCTCATTAGAAACACTTCTCAAAGAAGTATAAGTGATTTGTGCTGTTTTCTTGAATGATTATCACCCATAAATGAAGTACTCTCATTAGAAACACTACTCAAAGAATTATAAGTGCTTTGTGGTGTTTTCTTGATTGGTTACCACCCATAAATGAAGTACTCTCATTAGAAACACCTCTCAAATAAGTATAATGCTTTGTGGTGTTTTTTGAATGGTTATCACCCACATATGAAGTACTTTGAATAGAAACACTTCTCATAGAAGCATAAATGCTTTGTGCTGTTTTCTTGATTGGTTACCACCCATAAATGAAGTACTCTGATTAGAAACACTTCTCAAAGAAGTATAAGTGCTTGGTGTTGTTTTCTTGAATGGTTATCACCCATAAGTGAAGTACTGTGATTAGAAACACTTCTCATTGAAGCATAAATGGTTTGTGGTGTTTTCTTGATTGGTTACCACCCATAAATGAAGTACTCTGATTAGAAACACTTCCCAAAGAAGTATAAGTGCTTTGTGTTGTTTTCTTGAATGGTTATCACCCATAAATGAAGTACTTTGATTAGAAACACTTCTCGTTGAAGCATAAATGATTTGTGGTGTTTTCTTGATTGGTTACCACCCATAAATGAAGTACTCTGATTAGAAACACTTCTCAAAGAAGTATAAGTGCTTTGTGTTGTTTTCTTGAATAGTTATCACCCATAAATGAAGTATTGGGATTAGAAACACTTCTCATTGAAGCATAAATGATTTGTGGTGTTTTCTTGATTGGTTACCACCCGTAAGTGTAGTACTCTGATTAGAAACACTTCTCATTGAAGTACAAGTGCTTTGCGGTGTTTTCTTGATTAGTTACCACCCATAAATGAAGTACTTTGCTTAGAAACACTTCTCCTATAAGTATGAATGCTTTGTGGTGTTTTCTTGATTGGTTACGACCCATAAATGAAGTACTCTCATTTGAAACACTTCTCAAAGAAGTATAAGTGCTTTGTGGTGTTTTCTTGATTAGTTTCCACCCATAAATGAAATATTCTGATTAGAAACACTTCTCAAAGAAGTATAAGTGCTTTGTGGTTTTCTCTTGAATGGTTACCACCCATAAATGAAGTACTTTGATTAGAAACACTTAACAAAGAAGTATAAGTGTTTTGAGCTGTTTTCTTGAATAGTTATCCCCCATAAATGAAGTACTGTGATTAGAAACACTTCAAATAGAAGTACGAATGCTTTGTGGTGTTTTCTTTATTGGTTACCACCCAAAAATGAAGTACTCTCATTAGAAACACTTCTCAAAGAATTATAAGTGCTTTGTGGTGTTTTCTTGATTGGTTACCACCCATAAATGAAGTACTCTCATTAGAAACACTTCTCAAATAAGTATAAGTGTTTTGTGGTGTTTTCTTGATTAGTTATCACCCATAAATGAAGTACTCTGATTAGAAACACTTCTCAAAGAAGTATAAGTGCTTTGTGGTGTTTTCTTTATTGGTTACCACCCATAAATGAAGTACTCTCATTAGAAACACTTCTCAAAGAATTATAAGTGCTTTGTGGTGTTTTCTTGATTGGTTACCACCCATAAATGAAGTACTCTGATTAGAAACACTTCTCAAAGAAGTATAAGTGCTTTGTGGTGTTTTTTGAATGGTTATCACCCACATATGAAGTACTTTGAATAGAAACACTTCTCATAGAAGCATAAATTCTTTGTGTTGTTTTCTTGATTGGTTACCACCCATAAATGAAGTACTCTGATTAGAAACACTTCTCAAAGAAGTATAAGTGCTTGGTGTTGTTTTCTTGAATGGTTATCACCCATAAATGAAGTACTGTGATTAGAAACACTTCTCATTGAAGCATAAATGGTTTGTGGTGTTTTCTTGAATGGTTACCATCCATAAATGATGTACTCTGATTAGAAACACTTCTCAATGAAGTATAAGTGCTTTGTGCTGTTTTCTTGAATGGTTATCACCCATAAATGAAGTATTGTGATTAGAAACACTTCTCATTTAGCATTAATGGTTTGTGGTGTTTTCTTGAATCGTTATCACCCATAAATGAAGTACTCTGATTAGAAACACTTCTCAATGAAGTATAAGTGCATTGTGCTATTTCCTTGAATGGTTGTCATCCATAAATGAAGAACTTTGATTAGAAGCACTTCTCAAAAAATCGTAAATGCTTTGTAGTGTTTTCTTGATTGGTTACCACCCGTAAATGTAGTACTCTGATTAGAAACACTTCTCATAGAAGTATAAGTGCTTTGCGGTGTTTTCTTGATTAGTTACCACCCATAAATGAAGTACTTTGCTTAGAAACACTTCTCATATAAGTATGAATGCTTTGTGATGTTTTCTTGATTGGGTACCACCCATAAATGAAATACTCTCATTAGAAACACTTCTCAAAGAATTATAAGTGCTTTGTGGTGTTTTCTTGATTGGTTACCACCCATAAATGAAGTACTCTCATTAGAAACACTTCTCAAAGAAGTATAAGTTCTTGGTGTTGTTTTCTTGAATGGTTATCACCCATAAATGAAGTACTGTGATTAGAAACACTTCTCATTGAAGCATAAATGGTTTGTGGTGTTTTCTTGAATGGTTACCATCCATAAATGATGTACTCTGATTAGAAACACTTCTCAATGAAGTATAAGTGCTTTGTGCTGTTTTCTTGAATGGTTATCACCCATAAATGAAGTACTGTGATTAGAAACACTTCTCATTGAAGCATAAATGGTATGTGGTTTTTTCTTGTATCGTTATCACCCATAAATGAAGTACTCTCATTAGAAACACTTCTCAAAGAATTATAAGTGCTTTGTGGTGTTTTCTTGATTGGTTACCACCCATAAATGAAGTACTCTCATTAGAAACACTTCTCAAATAAGTATAAATGGTTTGTGGTGTTTTCTTGAATGGTTACCATCCATAAATGATGTACTCTGATTAGAAACGCTTCTCAATGAAGTATAAGTGCTTTGTGTTGTTTTCTTGAATGGTTATCACCCATAAATGAAGTACTGTGATTAGAAACACTTCTCATTGAAGCATAAATGGTTTGTGGTGTTTTCTTGAATGGTTACCATCCATAAATGATGTACTCTGATTAGAAACACTTCTCAATGAAGTATAAGTGCTTTGTGCTATTTTCTTGAATGGTTATCACCCATAAATGAAGTACTGTGATTAGAAACACTTCTCATTGAAGCATAAATGGTATGTGGTTTTTTCTTGTATCGTTATCACCCATAAATGAAGTACTCTGATTAGAAACACTTCTCAATGAAGTATAAGTGCATTGTGCTATTTCCTTGAATGGTTGTCATCCATAAATGAAGAACTTTGATTAGAAGCACTTCTCATAAAAACATAAATGCTTTGTAGTGTTTTCTTGATTGGTTACCACCCGTAAATGTAGTACTCTGATTAGAAACACTTCTCATAGAAGTACAAGTGCTTTGCGGTGTTTTCTTGATTAGTTACCACCCATAAATGAAGTACTTTGCTTAGAAACACTTCTCATATAAGTATGAATGCTTTGTGATGTTTTCTTGATTGGTTACCACCCATAAATGAAGTACTCTCATTAGAAACACTTCTCAAAGAATTATAAGTGCTTTGTGGTGTTTTCTTGATTGGTTACCACCCATAAATGAAGTACTCTCATTAGAAACACTTCTCAAATAAGTATAAGTGTTTTGTGGTGTTTTCTTGATTGGTTACCACCCATAAATGAAGTACTCTGATTAGAAACACTTCTCAAAGAAGTATAAGTGCTTGGTGTTGTTTTCTTGAATGGTTATCACCCATAAATGAAGTACTGTGATTAGAAACACATCTCAATGAATCATAAATGGTTTGTGGTGTTTTCTTGAATGGTTACCATCCATAAATGATGTACTCTGATTAGAAACACTTCTCAATGAAGTATAAGTGCTTTGTGCTGTTTTCTTGAATGGTTATCACCCATAAATGAAGTACTGTGATTAGAAACACTTCTCATTGAAGCATAAATGGTTTGTGGTGTTTTCTTGAATCGTTATCACCAATAAATGAAGTACTCTGATTAGAAACACTTCTCAATGAAGTATAAGTGCATTGTGCTATTTCCTTGAATGGTTGTCATCCATAAATGAAGAACTTTGATTAGAAGCACTTCTCAAAAAATCGTAAATGCTTTGTAGTGTTTTCTTGATTGGTTACCACCCGTAAATGTAGTACTCTGATTAGAAACACTTCTCATAGAAGTATAAGTGCTTTGCGGTGTTTTCTTGATTAGTTACCACCCATAAATGAAGTACTTTGCTTAGAAACACTTCTCATATAAGTATGAATGCTTTGTGATGTTTTCTTGATTGGTTACCACCCATAAATGAAGTACTCTCGTTAGAAACACTTCTCAAAGAATTATAAGTGCTTTGTGGTGTTTTCTTGATTGGTTACCACCCATAAATGAAGTACACTCATTAGAAACACTTCTCAAAGAAGTATAAGTTCTTGGTGTTGTTTTCTTGAATGGTTATCACCCATAAATGAAGTACTGTGATTAGAAACACTTCTCTTTGAAGCATAAATGGTTTGTGGTGTTTTCTTGAATGGTTACCATCCATAAATGATGTACTCTAATTAGAAACACTTCTCAATGAAGTATAAGTGCTTTGTGCTGTTTTCTTGAATGGTTATCACCCATAAATGAAGTACTCTGATTAGAAACACTTCTCAAAGAAGTATAAGTGCTTTGTGGTGTTTTCTTTATTGGTTACCACCCATAAATGAAGTACTCTCATTAGAAACACTTCTCAAAGAATTATCAGTGCTTTGTGGTGTTTTCTTGATTGGTTACCACCCATAAATGAAGTACTCTCATTAGAAACACTTCTCAAATAAGTATAAATGGTTTGTGGTGTTTTCTTGAATGGTTACCATCCATAAATGATGTACTCTGATTAGAAACGCTTCTCAATGAAGTATAAGTGCTTTGTGTTGTTTTCTTGAATGGTTATCACCCATAAATGAAGTACTGTGATTAGAAACACTTCTCATTGAAGCATAAATGGTTTGTGGTGTTTTCTTGAATGGTTACCATCCATAAATGATGTACTCTGATTAGAAACACTTCTCAATGAAGTATAAGTGCTTTGTGCTATTTTCTTGAATGGTTATCACCCATAAATGAAGTACTGTGATTAGAAACACTTCTCATTGAAGCATAAATGGTATGTGGTTTTTTCTTGTATCGTTATCACCCATAAATGAAGTACTCTGATTAGAAACACTTCTCAATGAAGTATAAGTGCATTGTGCTATTTCCTTGAATGGTTGTCATCCATAAATGAAGAACTTTGATTAGAAGCACTTCTCATAAAAGCATAAATGCTTTGTAGTGTTTTCTTGATTGGTTACCACCCGTAAATGTAGTACTCTGATTAGAAACACTTCTCATAGAAGTACAAGTGCTTTGCGGTGTTTTCTTGATTAGTTACCACCCATAAATGAAGTACTTTGCTTTGAAACACTTCTCATATAAGTATGAATGCTTTGTGGTGTTTTCTTTATTGGTTACCACCCATAAATGAAGTACTCTCATTAGAAACACTTCTCAAAGAATTATAAGTGCTTTGTGGTGTTTTCTTGATTGGTTACCACCCATAAATGTAGTACTCTGATTAGAAACACTTCTCAAATAAGTATAAGTGCTTTGTGGTGTTTTTTGAATGGTTATCACCCACATATGAAGTACTTTGAATAGAAACACTTCTCATAGAAGCATAAATTCTTTGTGTTGTTTTCTTGATTGGTTACCACCCATAAATGAAGTACTCTGATTAGAAACACTTCTCAAAGAAGTATAAGTGCTTGGTGTTGTTTTCTTGAATGGTTATCACCCATAAATGAAGTACTGTGATTAGAAACACTTCTCATTGAAGCATAAATGGTTTGTGGTGTTTTCTTGAATGGTTACCATCCATAAATGATGTACTCTGATTAGAAACACTTCTCAATGAAGTATAAGTGCTTTGTGCTGTTTTCTTGAATGGTTATCACCCATAAATGAAGTACTGTGATTAGAAACACTTCTCATTGAAGCATAAATGGTTTGTGGTGTTTTCTTGAATCGTTATCACCAATAAATGAAGTACTCTGATTAGAAACACTTCTCAATGAAGTATAAGTGCATTGTGCTATTTCCTTGAATGGTTGTCATCCATAAATGAAGAACTTTGATTAGAAGCACTTCTCAAAAAATCGTAAATGCTTTGTAGTGTTTTCTTGATTGGTTACCACCCGTAAATGTAGTACTCTGATTAGAAACACTTCTCATAGAAGTATAAGTGCTTTGCGGTGTTTTCTTGATTAGTTACCACCCATAAATGAAGTACTTTGCTTAGAAACACTTCTCATATAAGTATGAATGCTTTGTGATGTTTTCTTGATTGGTTACCACCCATAAATGAAGTACTCTCATTAGAAACACTTCTCAAAGAATTATAAGTGCTTTGTGGTGTTTTCTTGATTGGTTACCACCCATAAATGAAGTACTCTCATTAGAAACACTTCTCAAAGAAGTATAAGTTCTTGGTGTTGTTTTCTTGAATGGTTATCACCCATAAATGAAGTACTGTGATTAGAAACACTTCTCATTGAAGCATAAATGGTTTGTGGTGTTTTCTTGAATGGTTACCATCCATAAATGATGTACTCTAATTAGAAACACTTCTCAATGAAGTATAAGTGCTTTGTGCTGTTTTCTTGAATGGTTATCACCCATAAATGAAGTACTCTGATTAGAAACACTTCTCAAAGAAGTATAAGTGCTTTGTGGTGTTTTCTTTATTGGTTACCACCCATAAATGAAGTACTCTCATTAGAAACACTTCTCAAAGAAGTATAAGTTCTTGGTGTTGTTTTCTTGAATGGTTATCACCCATAAATGAAGTACTGTGATTAGAAACACTTCTCATTGAAGCATAAATGGTTTGTGGTGTTTTCTTGAATGGTTACCATCCATAAATGATGTACTCTAATTAGAAACACTTCTCAATGAAGTATAAGTGCTTTGTGCTGTTTTCTTGAATGGTTATCACCCATAAATGAAGTACTCTGATTAGAAACACTTCTCAAAGAAGTATAAGTGCTTTGTGGTGTTTTCTTTATTGGTTACCACCCATAAATGAAGTACTCTCATTAGAAACACTTCTCAAAGAATTATAAGTGCTTTGTGGTGTTTTCTTGAATGGTTACCATCCATAAATGATGTACTCTGATTAGAAACGCTTCTCAAAGAAGTATAAGTGCTTGGTGTTGTTTTCTTGAATGGTTATCACCCATAAATGAAGTACTGTGATTAGAAACACTTCTCATTGAAGCATAAATGGTTTGTGGTGTTTTCTTGAATGGTTACCATCCATAAATGATGTACTCTGATTAGAAACACTTCTCAATGAAGTATAAGTGTTTTGTGCTGTTTTCTTGAATGGTTATCACCCATAAATGAAGTATTGTGATTAGAAACACTTCTCATTGAAGCATAAATGGTATGTGGTTTTTTCTTGTATCGTTATCACCCATAAATGAAGTACTCTGATTAGAAACACTTCTCAATGAAGTATAAGTGCATTGTGCTATTTCCTTGAATGGTTGTCATCCATAAATGAAGAACTTTGATTAGAAGCACTTCTCATAAAAGCATAAATGCTTTGTAGTGTTTTCTTGATTGGTTACCACCCGTAAATGTAGTACTCTGATTAGAAACACTTCTCATAGAAGTACAAGTGCTTTGCGGTGTTTTCTTGATTAGTTACCACCCATAAATGAAGTACTTTGCTTTGAAACACTTCTCATATAAGTATGAATGCTTTGTGGTGTTTTCTTTATTGGTTACCACCCATAAATGAAGTACTCTCATTAGAAACACTTCTCAAAGAATTATAAGTGCTTTGTGGTGTTTTCTTGATTGGTTACCACCCATAAATGAAGTACTCTGATTAGAAACACTTCTCAAATAAGTATAAGTGCTTTGTGGTGTTTTTTGAATGGTTATCACCCACATATGAAGTACTTTGAATAGAAACACTTCTCATAGAAGCATAAATTCTTTGTGTTGTTTTCTTGATTGGTTACCACCCATAAATGAAGTACTCTGATTAGAAACACTTCTCAAAGAAGTATAAGTGCTTTGTGCTGTTTTCTTGAATGGTTATCACCCATAAATGAAGTACTCTGATTAGAAACACTTCTCAAAGAAGTATAAGTGCTTTGTGGTGTTTTCTTTATTGGTTACCACCCATAAATGAAGTACTCTCATTAGACACACTTCTCAAAGAATTATAAGTGCTTTGTGGTGTTTTCTTGATTGGTTACCACCCATAAATGAAGTACTCTCATTAGAAACACTTCTCAAATAAGTATAAATGGTTTGTGGTGTTTTCTTGAATGGTTACCATCCATAAATGATGTACTCTGATTAGAAACGCTTCTCAATGAAGTATAAGTGCTTTGTGTTGTTTTCTTGAATGGTTATCACCCATAAATGAAGTACTGTGATTAGAAACACTTCTCATTGAAGCATAAATGGTTTGTGGTGTTTTCTTGAATGGTTACCATCCATAAATGATGTACTCTGATTAGAAACACTTCTCAATGAAGTATAAGTGTTTTGTGCTGTTTTCTTGAATGGTTATCACCCATAAATGAAGTATTGTGATTAGAAACACTTCTCATTGAAGCATAAATGGTATGTGGTTTTTTCTTGTATCGTTATCACCCATAAATGAAGTACTCTGATTAGAAACACTTCTCAATGAAGTATAAGTGCATTGTGCTATTTCCTTGAATGGTTGTCATCCATAAATGAAGAACTTTGATTAGAAGCACTTCTCATAAAAGCATAAATGCTTTGTAGTGTTTTCTTGATTGGTTACCACCCGTAAATGTAGTACTCTGATTAGAAACACTTCTCATAGAAGTATAAGTGCTTTGCGGTGTTTTCTTGATTAGTTACCACCCATAAATGAAGTACTTTGCTTAGAAACACTTCTCATATAAGTATGAATGCTTTGTGATGTTTTCTTGATTGGTTACCACCCATAAATGAAGTACTCTCGTTAGAAACACTTCTCAAAGAATTATAAGTGCTTTGTGGTGTTTTCTTGATTGGTTACCACCCATAAATGAAGTACACTCATTAGAAACACTTCTCAAAGAAGTATAAGTTCTTGGTGTTGTTTTCTTGAATGGTTATCACCCATAAATGAAGTACTGTGATTAGAAACACTTCTCTTTGAAGCATAAATGGTTTGTGGTGTTTTCTTGAATGGTTACCATCCATAAATGATGTACTCTAATTAGAAACACTTCTCAATGAAGTATAAGTGCTTTGTGCTGTTTTCTTGAATGGTTATCACCCATAAATGAAGTACTCTGATTAGAAACACTTCTCAAAGAAGTATAAGTGCTTTGTGGTGTTTTCTTTATTGGTTACCACCCATAAATGAAGTACTCTCATTAGACACACTTCTCAAAGAATTATAAGTGCTTTGTGGTGTTTTCTTGATTGGTTACCACCCATAAATGAAGTACTCTCATTAGAAACACTTCTCAAATAAGTATAAATGGTTTGTGGTGTTTTCTTGAATGGTTACCATCCATAAATGATGTACTCTGATTAGAAACGCTTCTCAATGAAGTATAAGTGCTTTGTGTTGTTTTCTTGAATGGTTATCACCCATAAATGAAGTACTGTGATTAGAAACACTTCTCATTGAAGCATAAATGGTTTGTGGTGTTTTCTTGAATGGTTACCATCCATAAATGATGTACTCTGATTAGAAACACTTCTCAATGAAGTATAAGTGCTTTGTGCTATTTTCTTGAATGGTTATCACCCATAAATGAAGTACTGTGATTAGAAACACTTCTCATTGAAGCATAAATGGTATGTGGTTTTTTCTTGTATCGTTATCACCCATAAATGAAGTACTCTGATTAGAAACACTTCTCAATGAAGTATAAGTGCATTGTGCTATTTCCTTGAATGGTTGTCATCCATAAATGAAGAACTTTGATTAGAAGCACTTCTCAAAAAATCGTAAATGCTTTGTAGTGTTTTCTTGATTGGTTACCACCCGTAAATGAAGTACTGTGATTAGAAACACTTCTCATAGAAGTACAAGTGCTTTGCGGTGTTTTCTTGATTAGTTACCACCCATAAATGAAGTACTTTGCTTAGAAACACTTCTCATATAAGTATGAATGCTTTGTGATGTTTTCTTGATTGGTTACCACCCATAAATGAAGTACTCTCATTAGAAACACTTCTCAAAGAATTATAAGTGCTTTGTGGTGTTTTCTTGATTGGTTACCACCCATAAATGAAGTACTCTCATTAGAAACACTTCTCAAAGAAGTATAAGTTCTTGGTGTTGTTTTCTTGAATGGTTATCACCCATAAATGAAGTACTGTGATTAGAAACACTTCTCATTGAAGCATAAATGGTTTGTGGTGTTTTCTTGAATGGTTACCATCCATAAATGATGTACTCTAATTAGAAACACTTCTCAATGAAGTATAAGTGCTTTGTGCTGTTTTCTTGAATGGTTATCACCCATAAATGAAGTACTCTGATTAGAAACACTTCTCAAAGAAGTATAAGTGCTTTGTGGTGTTTTCTTTATTGGTTACCACCCATAAATGAAGTACTCTCATTAGAAACACTTCTCAAAGAATTATAAGTGCTTTGTGGTGTTTTCTTGAATGGTTACCATCCATAAATGATGTACTCTGATTAGAAACGCTTCTCAAAGAAGTATAAGTGCTTGGTGTTGTTTTCTTGAATGGTTATCACCCATAAATGAAGTACTGTGATTAGAAACACTTCTCATTGAAGCATAAATGGTTTGTGGTGTTTTCTTGAATGGTTACCATCCATAAATGATGTACTCTGATTAGAAACACTTCTCAATGAAGTATAAGTGTTTTGTGCTGTTTTCTTGAATGGTTATCACCCATAAATGAAGTATTGTGATTAGAAACACTTCTCATTGAAGCATAAATGGTATGTGGTTTTTTCTTGTATCGTTATCACCCATAAATGAAGTACTCTGATTAGAAACACTTCTCAATGAAGTATAAGTGCATTGTGCTATTTCCTTGAATGGTTGTCATCCATAAATGAAGAACTTTGATTAGAAGCACTTCTCATAAAAGCATAAATGCTTTGTAGTGTTTTCTTGATTGGTTACCACCCGTAAATGTAGTACTCTGATTAGAAACACTTCTCATAGAAGTACAAGTGCTTTGCGGTGTTTTCTTGATTAGTTACCACCCATAAATGAAGTACTTTGCTTTGAAACACTTCTCATATAAGTATGAATGCTTTGTGGTGTTTTCTTTATTGGTTACCACCCATAAATGAAGTACTCTCATTAGAAACACTTCTCAAAGAATTATAAGTGCTTTGTGGTGTTTTCTTGATTGGTTACCACCCATAAATGAAGTACTCTGATTAGAAACACTTCTCAAATAAGTATAAGTGCTTTGTGGTGTTTTTTGAATGGTTATCACCCACATATGAAGTACTTTGAATAGAAACACTTCTCATAGAAGCATAAATTCTTTGTGTTGTTTTCTTGATTGGTTACCACCCATAAATGAAGTACTCTGATTAGAAACACTTCTCAAAGAAGTATAAGTGCTTGGTGTTGTTTTCTTGAATGGTTATCACCCATAAATGAAGTACTGTGATTAGAAACACTTCTCATTGAAGCATAAATGGTTTGTGGTGTTTTCTTGAATGGTTACCATCCATAAATGATGTACTCTGATTAGAAACACTTCTCAATGAAGTATAAGTGCTTTGTGCTGTTTTCTTGAATGGTTATCACCCATAAATGAAGTACTGTGATTAGAAACACTTCTCATTGAAGCATAAATGGTTTGTGGTGTTTTCTTGAATCGTTATCACCAATAAATGAAGTACTCTGATTAGAAACACTTCTCAATGAAGTATAAGTGCATTGTGCTATTTCCTTGAATGGTTGTCATCCATAAATGAAGAACTTTGATTAGAAGCACTTCTCAAAAAATCGTAAATGCTTTGTAGTGTTTTCTTGATTGGTTACCACCCGTAAATGTAGTACTCTGATTAGAAACACTTCTCATAGAAGTATAAGTGCTTTGCGGTGTTTTCTTGATTAGTTACCACCCATAAATGAAGTACTTTGCTTAGAAACACTTCTCATATAAGTATGAATGCTTTGTGATGTTTTCTTGATTGGTTACCACCCATAAATGAAGTACTCTCATTAGAAACACTTCTCAAAGAATTATAAGTGCTTTGTGGTGTTTTCTTGATTGGTTACCACCCATAAATGAAGTACTCTCATTAGAAACACTTCTCAAAGAAGTATAAGTTCTTGGTGTTGTTTTCTTGAATGGTTATCACCCATAAATGAAGTACTGTGATTAGAAACACTTCTCATTGAAGCATAAATGGTTTGTGGTGTTTTCTTGAATGGTTACCATCCATAAATGATGTACTCTAATTAGAAACACTTCTCAATGAAGTATAAGTGCTTTGTGCTGTTTTCTTGAATGGTTATCACCCATAAATGAAGTACTCTGATTAGAAACACTTCTCAAAGAAGTATAAGTGCTTTGTGGTGTTTTCTTTATTGGTTACCACCCATAAATGAAGTACTCTCATTAGAAACACTTCTCAAAGAATTATAAGTGCTTTGTGGTGTTTTCTTGAATGGTTACCATCCATAAATGATGTACTCTGATTAGAAACGCTTCTCAAAGAAGTATAAGTGCTTGGTGTTGTTTTCTTGAATGGTTATCACCCATAAATGAAGTACTGTGATTAGAAACACTTCTCATTGAAGCATAAATGGTTTGTGGTGTTTTCTTGAATGGTTACCATCCATAAATGATGTACTCTGATTAGAAACACTTCTCAATGAAGTATAAGTGTTTTGTGCTGTTTTCTTGAATGGTTATCACCCATAAATGAAGTACTGTGATTAGAAACACTTCTCATTGAAGCATAAATGGTATGTGGTTTTTTCTTGTATCGTTATCACCCATAAATGAAGTACTCTGATTAGAAACACTTCTCAATGAAGTATAAGTGCATTGTGCTATTTCCTTGAATGGTTGTCATCCATAAATGAAGAACTTTGATTAGAAGCACTTCTCATAAAAGCATAAATGCTTTGTAGTGTTTTCTTGATTGGTTACCACCCGTAAATGTAGTACTCTAATTAGAAACACTTCTCATAGAAGTACAAGTGCTTTGCGGTGTTTTCTTGATTAGTTACCACCCATAAATGAAGTACTTTGCTTAGAAACACTTCTCATATAAGTATGAATGCTTTGTGATGTTTTCTTGATTGGTTACCACCCATAAATGAAGTACTCTCATTAGAAACACTTCTCAAAGAATTATAAGTGCTTTGTGGTGTTTTCTTGATTGGTTACCACCCATAAATGAAGTACTCTCATTAGAAACACTTCTCAAATAAGTATAAGTGTTTTGTGGTGTTTTCTTGATTGGTTACCACCCATAAATGAAGTACTCTGATTAGAAACACTTCTCAAAGAAGTATAAGTGCTTGGTGTTGTTTTCTTGAATGGTTATCACCCATAAATGAAGTACTGTGATTAGAAACACATCTCAATGAATCATAAATGGTTTGTGGTGTTTTCTTGAATGGTTACCATCCATAAATGATGTACTCTGATTAGAAACACTTCTCAATGAAGTATAAGTGCTTTGTGCTGTTTTCTTGAATGGTTATCACCCATAAATGAAGTACTGTGATTAGAAACACTTCTCATTGAAGCATAAATGGTATGTGGTTTTTTCTTGTATCGTTATCACCCATAAATGAAGTACTCTGATTAGAAACACTTCTCAATGAAGTATAAGTGCATTGTGCTATTTCCTTGAATGGTTGTCCTCCATAAATGAAGAACTTTGATTAGAAGCACTTCTCATAAAAGCATAAATGCTTTGTAGTGTTTTCTTGATTGGTTACCACCCGTAAATGTAGTACTCTGATTAGAAACACTTCTCATAGAAGTACAAGTGCTTTGCGGTGTTTTCTTGATTAGTTACCACCCATAAATGAAGTACTTTGCTTAGAAACACTTCTCATATAAGTATGAATGCTTTGTGATGTTTTCTTGATTGGTTACCACCCATAAATGAAGTACTCTCATTAGAAACACTTCTCAAAGAATTATAAGTGCTTTGTGGTGTTTTCTTGATTGGTTACCACCCATAAATGAAGTACTCTCATTAGAAACACTTCTCAAATAAGTATAAGTGTTTTGTGGTGTTTTCTTGATTGGTTACCACCCATAAATGAAGTACTCTGATTAGAAACACTTCTCAAAGAAGTATAAGTGCTTGGTGTTGTTTTCTTGAATGGTTATCACCCATAAATGAAGTACTGTGATTAGAAACACATCTCAATGAATCATAAATGGTTTGTGGTGTTTTCTTGAATGGTTACCATCCATAAATGATGTACTCTGATTAGAAACACTTCTCAAAGAAGTATAAGTGCTTGGTGTTGTTTTCTTGAATGGTTATCACCCATAAATGAAGTACTGTGATTAGAAACACATCTCAATGAATCATAAATGGTTTGTGGTGTTTTCTTGAATGGTTACCATCCATAAATGATGTACTCTGATTAGAAACACTTCTCAATGAAGTATAAGTGCTTTGTGCTGTTTTCTTGAATGGTTATCACCCATAAATGAAGTACTGTGATTAGAAACACTTCTCATTGAAGCATAAATGGTTTGTGGTGTTTTCTTGAATCGTTATCACCAATAAATGAAGTACTCTGATTAGAAACACTTCTCAATGAAGTATAAGTGCATTGTGCTATTTCCTTGAATGGTTGTCATCCATAAATGAAGAACTTTGATTAGAAGCACTTCTCAAAAAATCGTAAATGCTTTGTAGTGTTTTCTTGATTGGTTACCACCCGTAAATGTAGTACTCTGATTAGAAACACTTCTCATAGAAGTATAAGTGCTTTGCGGTGTTTTCTTGATTAGTTACCACCCATAAATGAAGTACTTTGCTTAGAAACACTTCTCATATAAGTATGAATGCTTTGTGATGTTTTCTTGATTGGTTACCACCCATAAATGAAGTACTCTCATTAGAAACACTTCTCAAAGAATTATAAGTGCTTTGTGGTGTTTTCTTGATTGGTTACCACCCATAAATGAAGTACTCTCATTAGAAACACTTCTCAAAGAAGTATAAGTTCTTGGTGTTGTTTTCTTGAATGGTTATCACCCATAAATGAAGTACTGTGATTAGAAACACTTCTCATTGAAGCATAAATGGTTTGTGGTGTTTTCTTGAATGGTTACCATCCATAAATGATGTACTCTGATTAGAAACACTTCTCAAAGAAGTATAAGTGCTTGGTGTTGTTTTCTTGAATGGTTATCACCCATAAATGAAGTACTGTGATTAGAAACACATCTCAATGAATCATAAATGGTTTGTGGTGTTTTCTTGAATGGTTACCATCCATAAATGATGTACTCTGATTAGAAACACTTCTCAATGAAGTATAAGTGCTTTGTGCTGTTTTCTTGAATGGTTATCACCCATAAATGAAGTACTGTGATTAGAAACACTTCTCATTGAAGCATAAATGGTTTGTGGTGTTTTCTTGAATCGTTATCACCAATAAATGAAGTACTCTGATTAGAAACACTTCTCAATGAAGTATAAGTGCATTGTGCTATTTCCTTGAATGGTTGTCATCCATAAATGAAGAACTTTGATTAGAAGCACTTCTCAAAAAATCGTAAATGCTTTGTAGTGTTTTCTTGATTGGTTACCACCCGTAAATGTAGTACTCTGATTAGAAACACTTCTCATAGAAGTATAAGTGCTTTGCGGTGTTTTCTTGATTAGTTACCACCCATAAATGAAGTACTTTGCTTAGAAACACTTCTCATATAAGTATGAATGCTTTGTGATGTTTTCTTGATTGGTTACCACCCATAAATGAAGTACTCTCATTAGAAACACTTCTCAAAGAATTATAAGTGCTTTGTGGTGTTTTCTTGATTGGTTACCACCCATAAATGAAGTACTCTCATTAGAAACACTTCTCAAAGAAGTATAAGTTCTTGGTGTTGTTTTCTTGAATGGTTATCACCCATAAATGAAGTACTGTGATTAGAAACACTTCTCATTGAAGCATAAATGGTTTGTGGTGTTTTCTTGAATGGTTACCATCCATAAATGATGTACTCTAATTAGAAACACTTCTCAATGAAGTATAAGTGCTTTGTGCTGTTTTCTTGAATGGTTATCACCCATAAATGAAGTACTCTGATTAGAAACACTTCTCAAAGAAGTATAAGTGCTTTGTGGTGTTTTCTTTATTGGTTACCACCCATAAATGAAGTACTCTCATTAGAAACACTTCTCAAAGAATTATAAGTGCTTTGTGGTGTTTTCTTGATTGGTTACCACCCATAAATGAAGTACTCTCATTAGAAACACTTCTCAAATAAGTATAAGTGCTTTGTGGTGTTTTCTTGATTGGTTACCACCCATAAATGAAGTACTCTGATTAGAAACACTTCTCAAAGAAGTATAAGTGCTTGGTGTTGTTTTCTTGAATGGTTATCACCCATAAATGAAGTACTGTGATTAGAAACACTTCTCATTGAAGCATAAATGGTTTGTGGTGTTTTCTTGAATGGTTACCATCCATATATGATGTACTCTGATTAGAAACACTTCTCAATGAAGTATAAGTGCATTGTGCTATTTCCTTGAATGGTTGTCATCCATAAATGAAGAACTTTGATTAGAAGCACTTCTCAAAAAATCGTAAATGCTTTGTAGTGTTTTCTTGATTGGTTACCACCCGTAAATGAAGTACTGTGATTAGAAACACTTCTCATAGAAGTACAAGTGCTTTGCGGTGTTTTCTTGATTAGTTACCACCCATAAATGAAGTACTTTGCTTAGAAACACTTCTCATATAAGTATGAATGCTTTGTGATGTTTTCTTGATTGGTTACCACCCATAAATGAAGTACTCTCATTAGAAACACTTCTCAAAGAATTATAAGTGCTTTGTGGTTTTTCTTGATTGGTTACCACCCATAAATGAAGTACTCTCATTAGAAACACTTCTCAAATAAGTATAAGTGTTTTGTGGTGTTTTCTTGATTGGTTACCACCCATAAATGAAGTACTCTGATTAGAAACACTTCTCAAAGAAGTATAAGTGCTTGGTGTTGTTTTCTTGAATGGTTATCACCCATAAATGAAGTACTGTGATTAGAAACACTTCTCATTGAAACATAAATGGTTTGTGGTGTTTTCTTGAATGGTTACCATCCATAAATGATGTACTCTAATTAGAAACACTTCTCAATGAAGTATAAGTGCTTTGTGCTGTTTTCTTGAATGGTTATCACCCATAAATGAAGTACTGTGATTAGAAACACTTCTCATTGAAGGATAAATGGTTTGTGGTGTTTTCTTGAATCGTTATCACCCATAAATGAAGTACTCTGATTAGAAACACTTCTCAATGAAGTATAAGTGCATTGTGCTATTTCCTTGAATGGTTGTCATCCATAAATGAAGTACTTTGATTAGAAGCACTTCTCAAAAAATCGTAAATGCTTTGTAGTGTTTTCTTGATTGGTTACCACCCGTAAATGTAGTACTCTGATTAGAAACACTTCTCATAAAAGTATAAGTGCTTTGCGGTGTTTTCTTGATTAGTTACCACCCATAAATGAAGTACTTTGCTTAGAAACACTTCTCATATAAGTATGAATGCTTTGTGATGTTTTCTTGATTGGTTACCACCCATAAATGAAGTACTCTCATTAGAAACACTTCTCAAAGAATTATAAGTGCTTTGTGGTGTTTTCTTGATTGGTTACCACCCATAAATGAAGTACTCTCATTAGAAACACTTCTCAAAGAAGTATAAGTTCTTGGTGTTGTTTTCTTGAATGGTTATCACCCATAAATGAAGTACTGTGATTAGAAACACTTCTCATTGAAGCATAAATGGTTTGTGGTGTTTTCTTGAATGGTTACCATCCATAAATGATGTACTCTAATTAGAAACACTTCTCAATGAAGTATAAGTGCTTTGTGCTGTTTTCTTGAATGGTTATCACCCATAAATGAAGTACTCTGATTAGAAACACTTCTCAAAGAAGTATAAGTGCTTTGTGGTGTTTTCTTTATTGGTTACCACCCATAAATGAAGTACTCTCATTAGAAACACTTCTCAAAGAATTATAAGTGCTTTGTGGTGTTTTCTTGATTGGTTACCACCCATAAATGAAGTACTCTCATTAGAAACACTTCTCAAATAAGTATAAGTGCTTTGTGGTGTTTTCTTGATTGGTTACCACCCATAAATGAAGTACTCTGATTAGAAACACTTCTCAAAGAAGTATAAGTGCTTGGTGTTGTTTTCTTGAATGGTTATCACCCATAAATGAAGTACTGTGATTAGAAACACTTCTCATTGAAGCATAAATGGTTTGTGGTGTTTTCTTGAATGGTTACCATCCATAAATGATGTACTCTGATTAGAAACACTTCTCAATGAAGTATAAGTGCTTTGTGCTGTTTTCTTGAATGGTTATCACCCATAAATGAAGTACTGTGATTAGAAACACTTCTCACTGAAGCATAAATGGTATGTGGTTTTTTCTTGTATCGTTATCACCCATAAATGAAGTACTCTGATTAGAAACACTTCTCAATGAAGTATAAGTGCATTGTGCTATTTCCTTGAATGGTTGTCATCCATAAATGAAGAACTTTGATTAGAAGCACTTCTCATAAAAGCATAAATGCTTTGTAGTGTTTTCTTGATTGGTTACCACCCGTAAATGTAGTACTCTGATTAGAAACACTTCTCATAGAAGTACAAGTGCTTTGCGGTGTTTTCTTGATTAGTTACCACCCATAAATGAAGTACTTTGCTTTGAAACACTTCTCATATAAGTATGAATGCTTTGTGATGTTTTCTTGATTGGTTACCACCCATAAATGAAGTACTCTCATTAGAAACACTTCTCAAAGAATTATAAGTGCTTTGTGGTGTTTTCTTGATTGGTTACCACCCATAAATGAAGTACTCTCATTAGAAACACTTCTCAAATAAGTATAAGTGTTTTGTGGTGTTTTCTTGATTGGTTACCACCCATAAATGAAGTACTCTGATTAGAAACACTTCTCAAAGAAGTATAAGTGCTTGGTGTTGTTTTCTTGAATGGTTATCACCCATAAATGAAGTACTGTGATTAGAAACACATCTCAATGAATCATAAATGGTTTGTGGTGTTTTCTTGAATGGTTACCATCCATAAATGATGTACTCTGATTAGAAACACTTCTCAATGAAGTATAAGTGCTTTGTGCTGTTTTCTTGAATGGTTATCACCCATAAATGAAGTACTGTGATTAGAAACACTTCTCATTGAAGCATAAATGGTTTGTGGTGTTTTCTTGAATCGTTATCACCAATAAATGAAGTACTCTGATTAGAAACACTTCTCAATGAAGTATAAGTGCATTGTGCTATTTCCTTGAATGGTTGTCATCCATAAATGAAGAACTTTGATTAGAAGCACTTCTCAAAAAATCGTAAATGCTTTGTAGTGTTTTCTTGATTGGTTACCACCCGTAAATGTAGTACTCTGATTAGAAACACTTCTCATAGAAGTATAAGTGCTTTGCGGTGTTTTCTTGATTAGTTACCACCCATAAATGAAGTACTTTGCTTAGAAACACTTCTCATATAAGTATGAATGCTTTGTGATGTTTTCTTGATTGGTTACCACCCTTAAATGAAGTACTCTCATTAGAAACACTTCTCAAAGAATTATAAGTGCTTTGTGGTTTTTCTTGATTGGTTACCACCCATAAATGAAGTACTCTCATTAGAAACACTTCTCAAATAAGTATAAGTGTTTTGTGGTGTTTTCTTGATTGGTTACCACCCATAAATGAAGTACTCTGATTAGAAACACTTCTCAAAGAAGTATAAGTGCTTGGTGTTGTTTTCTTGAATGGTTATCACCCATAAATGAAGTACTGTGATTAGAAACACTTCTCATTGAAACATAAATGGTTTGTGGTGTTTTCTTGAATGGTTACCATCCATAAATGATGTACTCTAATTAGAAACACTTCTCAATGAAGTATAAGTGCTTTGTGCTGTTTTCTTGAATGGTTATCACCCATAAATGAAGTACTGTGATTAGAAACACTTCTCATTGAAGCATAAATGGTTTGTGGTGTTTTCTTGAATCGTTATCACCCTTAAATGAAGTACTCTGATTAGAAACACTTCTCAATGAAGTATAAGTGCATTGTGCTATTTTCTTGAATGGTTGTCATCCATAAATGAAGTACTTTGATTAGAAGCACTTCTCATAAAAGCATAAATGCTTTGTGGTGTTTTCTTGATTGGTTACCACCCGTAAATGTAGTACTCTGATTAGAAACACTTCTCATAGAAGTACAAGTGCTTTGCGGTGTTTTCTTGATTAGTTACCACCCATAAATGAAGTACTTTGCTTAGAAACACTTCTCTTATAAGTATGAATGCTTTGTGGGGTTTTCTTGATTGGTTACGACCCATAAATGAAGTACTCTCATTTGAAACACTTCTCAAAGAAGTATAAGTGCTTTGTGGTGTTTTCTTGATTAGTTTCCACCCATAAATGAAATATTCTGATTAGAAACACTTCTCAAAGAAGTATAAGTGCTTTGTGGTTTTCTCTTGAATGGTTACCACCCATAAATGAAGTACTTTGATTAGAAACACTTAACAAAGAAGTATAAGTGCTTTGAGCTGTTTTCTTGAATAGTTATCCCCCATAAATGAAGTACTGTGATTAGAAACACTTCAAAAAGAAGTACGAATGCTTTGTGGTGTTTTCTTTATTGGTCACCACCCAAAAATGAAGTACTCTCATTAGAAACACTTCTCAAAGAATTATAAGTGCTTTGTGGTTTTTTCTTGATTGGTTACCACCCATAAATGAAGTACTCTCATTAGAAACACTTCTCAAAAAAGTATAAGTGCTTTGTGGTGTTTTCTTGATTGGTTATCACCCATAAATGAAGTACTCTGATTAGAAACACTTCTCAAAGAAGTAGAAGTGCTTTGTTGTTTTTTCTTTATTGGTTACCACCAATAAATGAAGTACTCTCATTAGAAACACTTCTCCAAGAAGTATAAGTGCTTTGTGGTGTTTTCTTTATTGGTTACCACCCATAAATGAAGTACTCTCATTAGAAACACTTCTCAAAGAATTATAAGTGCTTTGTGGTGTTTTCTTGAATGGTTACCATCCATAAATGATGTACTCTGATTAGAAACACTTCTCAATGAAGTATAAGTGCTTTGTGCTGTTTTCTTGAATGGTTATCACCCATAAATGAAGTATTGTGATTAGAAACACTTCTCATTGAAGCATAAATGGTTTGTGGTGTTTTCTTGAATCGTTATCACCCATAAATGAAGTACTCTGATTAGAAACACTTCTCAATGAAGTATAAGTGCATTGTGCTATTTCCTTGAATGGTTGTCATCCATAAATGAAGAACTTTGATTAGAAGCACTTCTCAAAAAATCGTAAATGCTTTGTAGTGTTTTCTTGATTGGTTACCACCCGTAAATGTAGTACTCTGATTAGAAACACTTCTCATAAAAGTATAAGTGCTTTGCGGTGTTTTCTTGATTAGTTACCACCCATAAATGAAGTACTTTGCTTAGAAACACTTCTCATATAAGTATGAATGCTTTGTGATGTTTTCTTGATTGGTTACCACCCATAAATGAAGTACTCTCATTAGAAACACTTCTCAAAGAATTATAAGTGCTTTGTGGTGTTTTCTTGATTGGTTACCACCCATAAATGAAGTACTCTCATTAGAAACACTTCTCAAAGAAGTATAAGTTCTTGGTGTTGTTTTCTTGAATGGTTATCACCCATAAATGAAGTACTGTGATTAGAAACACTTCTCATTGAAGCATAAATGGTTTGTGGTGTTTTCTTGAATGGTTACCATCCATAAATGATGTACTCTAATTAGAAACACTTCTCAATGAAGTATAAGTGCTTTGTGCTGTTTTCTTGAATGGTTATCACCCATAAATGAAGTACTCTGATTAGAAACACTTCTCAAAGAAGTATAAGTGCTTTGTGGTGTTTTCTTTATTGGTTACCACCCATAAATGAAGTACTCTCATTAGAAACACTTCTCAAAGAATTATAAGTGCTTTGTGGTGTTTTCTTGATTGGTTACCACCCATAAATGAAGTACTGTGATTAGAAACACTTCTCATTGAAACATAAATGGTTTGTGGTGTTTTCTTGATTGGTTACCATCCATAAATGATGTACTCTGATTAGAAACACTTCTCAATGAAGTATAAGTGCTTTGTGCTGTTTTCTTGAATGGTTATCACCCATAAATGAAGTACTGTGATTAGAAACACTTCTCATTGAAGCATAAATGGTTTGTGGTGTTTTCTTGAATGGTTACCATCCATAAATGATGTACTCTGATTAGAAACGCTTCTCAATGAAGTATAAGTGCTTTGTGCTGTTTTCTTGAATGGTTATCACCCATAAATGAAGTACTGTGATTAGAAACACTTCTCATTGAAGCATAAATGGTTTGTGGTGTTTTCTTGAATGTTTACCATCCATAAATGATGTACTCTGATTAGAAACACTTCTCAATGAAGTATAAGTGCTTTGTGCTGTTTTCTTGAATGGTTATCACCCATAAATGATGTACTGTGATTAGAAACACTTCTCATTGAAGCATAAATGGTTTGTGGTGTTTTCTTGAATGGTTACCATCCATAAATGATGTACTCTAATTAGAAACACTTCTCAATGAAGTATAAGTGCTTTGTGCTGTTTTCTTGAATGGTTATCACCCATAAATGAAGTACTCTGATTAGAAACACTTCTCAAAGAAGTATAAGTGCTTTGTGGTGTTTTCTTTATTGGTTACCACCCATAAAAGAAGTACTTTGATTAGAAACACTTCTCATAGAATCATAACTAGTTAGTGGTGTTTTCTTGATTGGTTACCACCCATAAATGAAGTACTCTGATTAGAAACACTTCCCAAAGAAGTATAAGTGCTTTGTGCTGTTTTCTTGAATGGTTATCACCCATAAATGAAGTACTTTGATTAGAAACACTTCTCATTGAAGCATAAATGATTTGTGGTGTTTTCTTGATTGGTTACCACCCATAAATGAAGTACTCTGATTAGAAACACTTCTCAAAGAAGTATAAGTGCTTTGTGTTGTTTTCTTGAATAGTTATCACCCATAAATGAAGTATTGTGATTAGAAACACTTCTCATTGAAGCATAAATGATTTGTGGTGTTTTCTTGATTGGTTACCACCCGTAAGTGTAGTACTCTGATTAGAAACACTTCTCATTGAAGTACAAGTGCTTTGCGGTGTTTTCTTGATTAGTTACCACCCATAAATGAAGTACTTTGCTTAGAAACACTTCTCCTATAAGTATGAATGCTTTGTGGTGTTTTCTTGATTGGTTACGACCCATAAATGAAGTACTCTCATTTGAAACACTTCTCAAAGAAGTATAAGTGCTTTGTGGTGTTTTCTTGATTAGTATCCACCCATAAATAAAATATTCTGATTAGAAACACTTCTCAAAGAAGTATAAGTGCTTTGTGGTTTTCTCTTGAATGGTTACCACCCATAAATGAAGTACTTTGATTAGAAACACTTAACAAAGAAGTATAAGTGTTTTGAGCTGTTTTCTTGAATAGTTATCCCCCATAAATGAAGTACTGTGATTAGAAACACTTCAAATAGAAGTACGAATGCTTTGTGGTGTTTTCTTTATTGGTTACCACCCAAAAATGAAGTACTCTCATTAGAAACACTTCTCAAAGAATTATAAGTGCTTTGTGGTGTTTTCTTGATTGGTTACCACCCATAAATGAAGTACTCTCATTAGAAACACTTCTCAAATAAGTATAAGTGTTTTGTGGGGTTTTCTTGATTGGTTATCACCCATAAATGAAGTACTCTGATTAGAAACACTTCTCAAAGAAGTATAAGTGCTTTGTGGTGTTTTCTTGATTGGTTACCACCCATAAATGAAGTACTCTCATTAGAAACACTTCTCAAATAAGTATAAGTGCTTTGTGGTGTTTTCTTGATTGGTTACCACCCATAAATGAAGTACTCTGATTAGAAACACTTCTCAAAGAAGTATAAGTGCTTGGTGTTGTTTTCTTGAATGGTTATCACCCATAAATGAAGTACTGTGATTAGAAACACTTCTCATTGAAGCATAAATGGTTTGTGGTGTTTTCTTGAATGGTTACCATCCATAAATGATGTACTCTGATTAGAAACACTTCTCAATGAAGTATAAGTGCTTTGTGCTGTTTTCTTGAATGGTTATCACCCATAAATGAAGTACTGTGATTAGAAACACTTCTCATTGAAGCATAAATGGTATGTGGTTTTTTCTTGTATCGTTATCACCCATAAATGAAGTACTCTGATTAGAAACACTTCTCAATGAAGTATAAGTGCATTGTGCTATTTCCTTGAATGGTTGTCATCCATAAATGAAGAACTTTGATTAGAAGCACTTCTCATAAAAGCATAAATGCTTTGTAGTGTTTTCTTGATTGGTTACCACCCGTAAATGTAGTACTCTGATTAGAAACACTTCTCATAGAAGTACAAGTGCTTTGCGGTGTTTTCTTGATTAGTTACCACCCATAAATGAAGTACTTTGCTTTGAAACACTTCTCATATAAGTATGAATGCTTTGTGATGTTTTCTTGATTGGTTACCACCCATAAATGAAGTACTCTCATTAGAAACACTTCTCAAAGAATTATAAGTGCTTTGTGGTGTTTTCTTGATTGGTTACCACCCATAAATGAAGTACTCTCATTAGAAACACTTCTCAAATAAGTATAAGTGTTTTGTGGTGTTTTCTTGATTGGTTACCACCCATAAATGAAGTACTCTGATTAGAAACACTTCTCAAAGAAGTATAAGTGCTTGGTGTTGTTTTCTTGAATGGTTATCACCCATAAATGAAGTACTGTGATTAGAAACACATCTCAATGAATCATAAATGGTTTGTGGTGTTTTCTTGAATGGTTACCATCCATAAATGAAGTACTCTGATTAGAAACACTTCTCAATGAAGTATAAGTGCTTTGTGCTGTTTTCTTGAATGGTTATCACCCATAAATGAAGTACTGTGATTAGAAACACTTCTCATTGAAGCATAAATGGTTTGTGGTGTTTTCTTGAATGGTTACCATCCATAAATGATGTACTCTGATTAGAAACGCTTCTCAATGAAGTATAAGTGCTTTGTGTTGTTTTCTTGAATGGTTATCACCCATAAATGAAGTACTGTGATTAGAAACACTTCTCATTGAAGCATAAATGGTTTGTGGTGTTTTCTTGAATGGTTACCATCCATAAATGATGTACTCTAATTAGAAACACTTCTCAATGAAGTATAAGTGCTTTGTGCTGTTTTCTTGAATGGTTATCACCCATAAATGAAGTACTCTGATTAGAAACACTTCTCAAAGAAGTATAAGTGCTTTGTGGTGTTTTCTTTATTGGTTACCACCCATAAAGGAAGTACTTTGATTAGAAACACTTCTCATAGAATCATAACTAGTTAGTGGTGTTTTCTTGATTGGTTACCACCCATAAATGAAGTACTCTGATTAGAAACACTTCCCAAAGAAGTATAAGTGCTTTGTGCTGTTTTCTTGAATGGTTATCACCCATAAATGAAGTACTTTGATTAGAAACACTTCTCATTGAAGCATAAATGATATGTGGTGTTTTCTTGATTGGTTACCACCCATAAATGAAGTACTCTGATTAGAAACACTTCTCAAAGAAGTATAAGTGCTTTGTGTTGTTTTCTTGAATAGTTATCACCCATAAATGAAGTATTGTGATTAGAAACACTTATCATTGAAGCATAAATGATTTGTGGTGTTTTCTTGATTGGTTACCACCCGTAAGTGTAGTACTCTGATTAGAAACACTTCTCATTGAAGTACAAGTGCTTTGCGGTGTTTTCTTGATTAGTTACCACCCATAAATGAAGTACTTTGCTTAGAAACACTTCTCCTATAAGTATGAATGCTTTGTGGTGTTTTCTTGATTGGTTACGACCCATAAATGAAGTACTCTCATTTGAAACACTTCTCAAAGAAGTATAAGTGCTTTGTGGTGTTTTCTTGATTGGTTACCACCCATAAATGAAGTACTCTCATTAGAAACACTTCTCAAAGAAGTATAAGTTCTTGGTGTTGTTTTCTTGAATGGTTATCACCCATAAATGAAGTACTGTGATTAGAAACACTTCTCATTGAAGCATAAATGGTTTGTGGTGTTTTCTTGAATGGTTACCATCCATAAATGATGTACTCTAATTAGAAACACTTCTCAATGAAGTATAAGTGCTTTGTGCTGTTTTCTTGAATGGTTATCACCCATAAATGAAGTACTCTGATTAGAAACACTTCTCAAAGAAGTATAAGTGCTTTGTGGTGTTTTCTTTATTGGTTACCACCCATAAAAGAAGTAATTTGATTAGAAACACTTCTCATAGAATCATAACTAGTTAGTGGTGTTTTCTTGATTGGTTACCACCCATAAATGAAGTACTCTGATTAGAAACACTTCCCAAAGAAGTATAAGTGCTTTGTGCTGTTTTCTTGAATGGTTATCACCCATAAATGAAGTACTTTGATTAGAAACACTTCTCATTGAAGCATAAATGATTTGTGGTGTTTTCTTGATTGGTTACCACCCATAAATGAAGTACTCTGATTAGAAACACTTCTCAAAGAAGTATAAGTGCTTTGTGGTGTTTTCTTGATTGGTTACCACCCATAAATGAAGTACTCTGATTAGAAACACTTCCCAAAGAAGTATAAGTGCTTTGTGCTGTTTTCTTGAATGGTTATCACCCATAAATGAAGTACTTTGATTAGAAACACTTCTCATTGAAGCATAAATGGTTTGTGGTGTTTTCTTGAATGGTTACCATCCATAAATGAAGTACTCTGATTAGAAACACTTCTCAAAGAAGTATAAGTGCTTTGTGTTGTTTTCTTGAATAGTTATCACCCATAAATGAAGTACTGTGATTAGAAACACTTCTCATTCAAGCATAAATGGTTTGTGGTGTTTTCTTTATTGGTTACCACCCAAAAATGAAGTACTCTCATTAGAAACACTTCTCAAAGAATTATAAGTGCTTTGTGGTGTTTTCTTGATTGGTTACCACCCATAAATGAAGTACTCTCATTAGAAATACTTCTCAAATAAGTATAAGTGTTTTGTGGGGTTTTCTTGATTGGTTATCACCCATAAATGAAGTACTCTGATTAGAAACACTTCTCAAAGAAGTATAAGTGCTTTGTGGTGTTTTCTTGATTGGTTACCACCCATAAATGAAGTACTCTCATTAGAAACACTTCTCATTGAAGCATAAATGGTTTGTGGTGTTTTCTTGAATGGTTACCATCCATAAATGAAGTACTCTGATTAGAAACACTTCTCAAAGAAGTATAAGTGCTTTGTGTTGTTTTCTTGAATAGTTATCACCCATAAATGAAGTACTGTGATTAGAAACACTTCTCATTCAAGCATAAATGGTTTGTGGTGTTTTCTTTATTGGTTACCACCCAAAAATGAAGTACTCTCATTAGAAACACTTCTCAAAGAATTATAAGTGCTTTGTGGTGTTTTCTTGATTGGTTACCACCCATAAATGAAGTACTCTCATTAGAAACACTTCTCAAATAAGTATAAGTGTTTTGTGGGGTTTTCTTGATTGGTTATCACCCATAAATGAAGTACTCTGATTAGAAACACTTCTCAAAGAAGTATAAGTGCTTTGTGGTGTTTTCTTGATTGGTTACCACCCATAAATGAAGTACTCTCATTAGAAACACTTCTCAAATAAGTATAAGTGCTTTGTGGTGTTTTCTTGATTGGTTACCACCCATAAATGAAGTACTCTCATTAGAAACACTTCTCAAAGAAGTATAAGTTCTTGGTGTTGTTTTCTTGAATGGTTATCACCCATAAATGAAGTACTGTGATTAGAAACACTTCTCATTGAAGCATAAATGGTTTGTGGTGTTTTCTTGAATGGTTACCATCCATAAATGATGTACTCTAATTAGAAACACTTCTCAATGAAGTATAAGTGCTTTGTGCTGTTTTCTTGAATGGTTATCACCCATAAATGAAGTACTCTGATTAGAAACACTTCTCAAAGAAGTATAAGTGCTTTGTGGTGTTTTCTTTATTGGTTACCACCCATAAAAGAAGTACTTTGATTAGAAACACTTCTCATAGAATCATAACTAGTTAGTGGTGTTTTCTTGATTGGTTACCACCCATAAATGAAGTACTCTGATTAGAAACACTTCCCAAAGAAGTATAAGTGCTTTGTGCTGTTTTCTTGAATGGTTATCACCCATAAATGAAGTACTTTGATTAGAAACACTTCTCATTGAAGCATAAATGATTTGTGGTGTTTTCTTGATTGGTTACCACCCATAAATGAAGTACTCTGATTAGAAACACTTCTCAAAGAAGTATAAGTGCTTTGTGGTGTTTTCTTGATTGGTTACCACCCATAAATGAAGTACTCTGATTAGAAACACTTCCCAAAGAAGTATAAGTGCTTTGTGCTGTTTTCTTGAATGGTTATCACCCATAAATGAAGTACTTTGATTAGAAACACTTCTCATTGAAGCATAAATGGTTTGTGGTGTTTTCTTGAATGGTTACCATCCATAAATGAAGTACTCTGATTAGAAACACTTCTCAAAGAAGTATAAGTGCTTTGTGTTGTTTTCTTGAATAGTTATCACCCATAAATGAAGTACTGTGATTAGAAACACTTCTCATTCAAGCATAAATGGTTTGTGGTGTTTTCTTTATTGGTTACCACCCAAAAATGAAGTACTCTCATTAGAAACACTTCTCAAAGAATTATAAGTGCTTTGTGGTGTTTTCTTGATTGGTTACCACCCATAAATGAAGTACTCTCATTAGAAACACTTCTCAAATAAGTATAAGTGTTTTGTGGGGTTTTCTTGATTGGTTATCACCCATAAATGAAGTACTCTCATTAGAAACACTTCTCATTGAAGCATAAATGGTTTGTGGTGTTTTCTTGAATGGTTACCATCCATAAATGAAGTACTCTGATTAGAAACACTTCTCAAAGAAGTATAAGTGCTTTGTGTTGTTTTCTTGAATAGTTATCACCCATAAATGAAGTACTGTGATTAGAAACACTTCTCATTCAAGCATAAATGGTTTGTGGTGTTTTCTTTATTGGTTACCACCCAAAAATGAAGTACTCTCATTAGAAACACTTCTCAAAGAATTATAAGTGCTTTGTGGTGTTTTCTTGATTGGTTACCACCCATAAATGAAGTACTCTCATTAGAAACACTTCTCAAATAAGTATAAGTGTTTTGTGGGGTTTTCTTGATTGGTTATCACCCATAAATGAAGTACTCTGATTAGAAACACTTCTCAAAGAAGTATAAGTGCTTTGTGGTGTTTTCTTGATTGGTTACCACCCATAAATGAAGTACTCTCATTAGAAACACTTCTCAAATAAGTATAAGTGCTTTGTGGTGTTTTCTTGATTGGTTACCACCCATAAATGAAGTACTCTCATTAGAAACACTTCTCAAAGAAGTATAAGTTCTTGGTGTTGTTTTCTTGAATGGTTATCACCCATAAATGAAGTACTGTGATTAGAAACACTTCTCATTGAAGCATAAATGGTTTGTGGTGTTTTCTTGAATGGTTACCATCCATAAATGATGTACTCTAATTAGAAACACTTCTCAATGAAGTATAAGTGCTTTGTGCTGTTTTCTTGAATGGTTATCACCCATAAATGAAGTACTCTGATTAGAAACACTTCTCAAAGAAGTATAAGTGCTTTGTGGTGTTTTCTTTATTGGTTACCACCCATAAAAGAAGTACTTTGATTAGAAACACTTCTCATAGAATCATAACTAGTTAGTGGTGTTTTCTTGATTGGTTACCACCCATAAATGAAGTACTCTGATTAGAAACACTTCCCAAAGAAGTATAAGTGCTTTGTGCTGTTTTCTTGAATGGTTATCACCCATAAATGAAGTACTTTGATTAGAAACACTTCTCATTGAAGCATAAATGATTTGTGGTGTTTTCTTGATTGGTTACCACCCATAAATGAAGTACTCTGATTAGAAACACTTCTCAAAGAAGTATAAGTGCTTTGTGGTGTTTTCTTGATTGGTTACCACCCATAAATGAAGTACTCTGATTAGAAACACTTCCCAAAGAAGTATAAGTGCTTTGTGCTGTTTTCTTGAATGGTTATCACCCATAAATGAAGTACTTTGATTAGAAACACTTCTCATTGAAGCATAAATGGTTTGTGGTGTTTTCTTGAATGGTTACCATCCATAAATGAAGTACTCTGATTAGAAACACTTCTCAAAGAAGTATAAGTGCTTTGTGTTGTTTTCTTGAATAGTTATCACCCATAAATGAAGTACTGTGATTAGAAACACTTCTCATTCAAGCATAAATGGTTTGTGGTGTTTTCTTTATTGGTTACCACCCAAAAATGAAGTACTCTCATTAGAAACACTTCTCAAAGAATTATAAGTGCTTTGTGGTGTTTTCTTGATTGGTTACCACCCATAAATGAAGTACTCTCATTAGAAACACTTCTCAAATAAGTATAAGTGTTTTGTGGGGTTTTCTTGATTGGTTATCACCCATAAATGAAGTACTCTGATTAGAAACACTTCTCAAAGAAGTATAAGTGCTTTGTGGTGTTTTCTTGATTGGTTACCACCCATAAATGAAGTACTCTCATTAGAAACACTTCTCATTGAAGCATAAATGGTTTGTGGTGTTTTCTTGAATGGTTACCATCCATAAATGAAGTACTCTGATTAGAAACACTTCTCAAAGAAGTATAAGTGCTTTGTGTTGTTTTCTTGAATAGTTATCACCCATAAATGAAGTACTGTGATTAGAAACACTTCTTATTCAAGCATAAATGGTTTGTGGTGTTTTCTTTATTGGTTACCACCCAAAAATGAAGTACTCTCATTAGAAACACTTCTCAAAGAATTATAAGTGCTTTGTGGTGTTTTCTTGATTGGTTACCACCCATAAATGAAGTACTCTCATTAGAAACACTTCTCAAATAAGTATAAGTGTTTTGTGGGGTTTTCTTGATTGGTTATCACCCATAAATGAAGTACTCTGATTAGAAACACTTCTCAAAGAAGTATAAGTGCTTTGTGGTGTTTTCTTGATTGGTTACCACCCATAAATGAAGTACTCTCATTAGAAACACTTCTCAAATAAGTATAAGTGCTTTGTGGTGTTTTCTTGATTGGTTACCACCCATAAATGAAGTACTCTCATTAGAAACACTTCTCAAAGAAGTATAAGTTCTTGGTGTTGTTTTCTTGAATGGTTATCACCCATAAATGAAGTACTGTGATTAGAAACACTTCTCATTGAAGCATAAATGGTTTGTGGTGTTTTCTTGAATGGTTACCATCCATAAATGATGTACTCTAATTAGAAACACTTCTCAATGAAGTATAAGTGCTTTGTGCTGTTTTCTTGAATGGTTATCACCCATAAATGAAGTACTCTGATTAGAAACACTTCTCAAAGAAGTATAAGTGCTTTGTGGTGTTTTCTTTATTGGTTACCACCCATAAAAGAAGTACTTTGATTAGAAACACTTCTCATAGAATCATAACTAGTTAGTGGTGTTTTCTTGATTGGTTACCACCCATAAATGAAGTACTCTGATTAGAAACACTTCCCAAAGAAGTATAAGTGCTTTGTGCTGTTTTCTTGAATGGTTATCACCCATAAATGAAGTACTTTGATTAGAAACACTTCTCATTGAAGCATAAATGATTTGTGGTGTTTTCTTGATTGGTTACCACCCATAAATGAAGTACTCTGATTAGAAACACTTCTCAAAGAAGTATAAGTGCTTTGTGGTGTTTTCTTGATTGGTTACCACCCATAAATGAAGTACTCTGATTAGAAACACTTCCCAAAGAAGTATAAGTGCTTTGTGCTGTTTTCTTGAATGGTTATCACCCATAAATGAAGTACTTTGATTAGAAACACTTCTCATTTAAGCATAAATGGTTTGTGGTGTTTTCTTGAATGGTTACCATCCATAAATGAAGTACTCTGATTAGAAACACTTCTCAAAGAAGTATAAGTGCTTTGTGTTGTTTTCTTGAATAGTTATCACCCATAAATGAAGTACTGTGATTAGAAACACTTCTCATTCAAGCATAAATGGTTTGTGGTGTTTTCTTTATTGGTTACCACCCAAAAATGAAGTACTCTCATTAGAAACACTTCTCAAAGAATTATTAGTGCTTTGTGGTGTTTTCTTGATTGGTTACCACCCATAAATGAAGTACTCTCATTAGAAACACTTCTCAAATAAGTATAAGTGTTTTGTGGGGTTTTCTTGATTGGTTATCACCCATAAATGAAGTACTCTGATTAGAAACACTTCTCAAAGAAGTATAAGTGCTTTGTGGTGTTTTCTTGATTGGTTACCACCCATAAATGAAGTACTCTCATTAGAAACACTTCTCAAATAAGTATAAGTGCTTTGTGGTGTTTTCATGATTGGTTACCACCCATAAATGAAGTACTCTGATTAGAAACACTTCTCAAAGAAGTATAAGTGCTTGGTGTTGTTTTCTTGAATGGTTATCACCCATAAATGAAGTACTGTGATTAGAAACACTTCTCATTGAAGCATAAATGGTTTGTGGTGTTTTCTTGAATGGTTACCATCCATAAATGATGTACTCTGATTAGAAACACTTCTTAATGACGTATAAGTGCTTTGTGCTGTTTTCTTGAATGGTTATCACCCATAAATGAAGTACTGTGATTAGAAACACTTCTCATTGAAGCATAAATGGTTTGTGGTGTTTTCTTGAATGGTTACCATCCATAAATGATGTACTCTAATTAGAAACACTTCTCAATGAAGTATAAGTGCTTTGTGCTGTTTTCTTGAATGGTTATCACCCATAAATGAAGTACTCTGATTAGAAACACTTCTCAAAGAAGTATAAGTGCTTTGTGGTGTTTTCTTTATTGGTTACCACCCATAAATGAAGTACTCTCATTAGAAACACTTCTCAAAGAATTATAAGTGCTTTGTGGTGTTTTCTTGATTGGTTATCACCCATAAATGAAGTACTTTGCTTAGAAACACTTCTCATATAAGTATGAATGCTTTGTGATGTTTTCTTGATTGGTTACCACCCATAAATGAAGTACTCTCATTAGAAACACTTCTCAAAGAATTATAAGTGCTTTGTGGTGTTTCCTTGAATGGTTGTCATCCATAAATGAAGAACATTGATTAGAAGCACTTCTCAAAAAATCGTAAATGCTTTGTAGTGTTTTCTTGATTGGTTACCACCCGTAAATGTAGTACTCTGATTAGAAACACTTCTCATAGAAGTATAAGTGCTTTGCGGTGTTTTCTTGATTAGTTACCACCCATAAATGAAGTACTTTGCTTAGAAACACTTCTCATATAAGTATGAATGCTTTGTGATGTTTTCTTTATTGGTTACCACCCATAAATGAAGTACTCTCATTAGAAACACTTCTCAAAGAATTATAAGTGCTTTGTGGTGTTTTCTTGATTGGTTACCACCCATAAATGAAGTACTCTCATTAGAAACACTTCTCAAAAAAGTATAAGTTCTTGGTGTTGTTTTCTTGAATGGTTATCACCCATAAATGAAGTACTGTGATTAGAAACACTTCTCATTGAAGCATAAATGGTTTGTGGTGTTTTCTTGAATGGTTACCATCCATAAATGATGTACTCTAATTAGAAACACTTCTCAATGAAGTATAAGTGCTTTGTGCTGTTTTCTTGAATGGTTATCACCCATAAATGAAGTACTCTGATTAGAAACACTTCTCAAAGAAGTATAAGTGCTTTGTGGTGTTTTCTTTATTGGTTACCACCCATAAATGAAGTACTCTCATTAGAAACACTTCTCAAAGAATTATAAGTGCTTTGTGGTGTTTTCTTGATTGGTTACCACCCATAAATGAAGTACTCTCATTAGAAACACTTCTCAAATAAGTATAAGTGCTTTGTGGTGTTTTCTTGATTGGTTACCACCCATAAATGAAGTACTCTGATTAGAAACACTTCTCAAAGAAGTATAAGTGCTTGGTGTTGTTTTCTTGAATGGTTATCACCCATAAATGAAGTACTGTGATTAGAAACACTTCTCATTGAAGCATAAATGGTTTGTGGTGTTTTCTTGAATGGTTACCATCCATAAATGATGTACTCTGATTAGAAACACTTCTCAATGAAGTATAAGTGCTTTGTGCTGTTTTCTTGAATGGTTATCACCCATAAATGAAGTACTGTGATTAGAAACACTTCTCATTGAAGCATAAATGGTATGTGGTTTTTTCTTGTATCGTTATCACCCATAAATGAAGTACTCTGATTAGAAACACTTCTCAATGAAGTATAAGTGCATTGTGCTATTTCCTTGAATGGTTGTCATCCATAAATGAAGAACTTTGATTAGAAGCACTTCTCATAAAAGCATAAATGCTTTGTAGTGTTTTCTTGATTGGTTACCACCCGTAAATGTAGTACTCTGATTAGAAACACTTCTCATAGAAGTACAAGTGCTTTGCGGTGTTTTCTTGATTAGTTACCACCCATAAATGAAGTACTTTGCTTTGAAACACTTCTCATATAAGTATGAATGCTTTGTGATGTTTTCTTGATTGGTTACCACCCATAAATGAAGTACTCTCATTAGAAACACTTCTCAAAGAATTATAAGTGCTTTGTGGTGTTTTCTTGATTGGTTACCACCCATAAATGAAGTACTCTCATTAGAAACACTTCTCAAATAAGTATAAGTGTTTTGTGGTGTTTTCTTGATTGGTTACCACCCATAAATGAAGTACTCTGATTAGAAACACTTCTCAAAGAAGTATAAGTGCTTGGTGTTGTTTTCTTGAATGGTTATCACCCATAAATGAAGTACTGTGATTAGAAACACATCTCAATGAATCATAAATGGTTTGTGGTGTTTTCTTGAATGGTTACCATCCATAAATGATGTACTCTGATTAGAAACACTTCTCAATGAAGTATAAGTGCTTTGTGCTGTTTTCTTGAATGGTTATCACCCATAAATGAAGTACTGTGATTAGAAACACTTCTCATTGAAGCATAAATGGTTTGTGGTGTTTTCTTGAATGGTTACCATCCATAAATGAAGTACTCTGATTAGAAACACTTCTCAAAGAAGTATAAGTGCTTTGTGTTGTTTTCTTGAATAGTTATCACCCATAAATGAAGTACTGTGATTAGAAACACTTCTCATTCAAGCATAAATGGTTTGTGGTGTTTTCTTTATTGGTTACCACCCAAAAATGAAGTACTCTCATTAGAAACACTTCTCAAAGAATTATAAGTGCTTTGTGGTGTTTTCTTGATTGGTTACCACCCATAAATGAAGTACTCTCATTAGAAACACTTCTCAAATAAGTATAAGTGTTTTGTGGGGTTTTCTTGATTGGTTATCACCCATAAATGAAGTACTCTGATTAGAAACACTTCTCAAAGAAGTATAAGTGCTTTGTGGTGTTTTCTTGATTGGTTACCACCCATAAATGAAGTACTCTCATTAGAAACACTTCTCATTGAAGCATAAATGGTTTGTGGTGTTTTCTTGAATGGTTACCATCCATAAATGAAGTACTCTGATTAGAAACACTTCTCATTAAAGCATAAATGATTTGTGGTGTTTTCTTGATTGGTTACCACCCATAAATGAAGTACTCTGATTAGAAACACTTCTCAAAGAAGTATAAGTGCTTTGTGTTGTTTTCTTGAATAGTTATCACCCATAAATGAAGTATTGTGATTAGAAACACTTCTCATTGAAGCATAAATGATTTGTGGTGTTTTCTTGATTGGTTACCACCCGTAAGTGTAGTACTCTGATTAGAAACACTTCTCATTGAAGTACAAGTGCTTTGCGGTGTTTTCTTGATTAGTTACCACCCATAAATGAAGTACTTTGCTTAGAAACACTTCTCCTATAAGTATGAATGCTTTGTGGTGTTTTCTTGATTGGTTACGACCCATAAATGAAGTACTCTCATTTGAAACACTTCTCAAAGAAGTATAAGTGCTTTGTGGTGTTTTCTTGATTAGTTTCCACCCATAAATGAAATATTCTGATTAGAAACACTTCTCAAAGAAGTATAAGTGCTTTGTGGTTTTCTCTTGGATGGTTACCACCCATAAATGAAGTACTTTTATTAGAAACACTTAACAAAGAAGTATAAGTGTTTTGAGCTGTTTTCTTGAATAGTTATCCCCCATAAATGAAGTACTGTGATTAGAAACACTTCAAATAGAAGTACGAATGCTTTGTGGTGTTTTCTTTATTGGTTACCACCCAAAAATGAAGTACTCTCATTAGAAACACTTCTCAAAGAATTATAAGTGCTTTGTGGTGTTTTCTTGATTGGTTACCACCCATAAATGAAGTACTCTCATTAGAAACACTTCTCAAATAAGTATAAGTGTTTTGTGGGGTTTTCTTGATTGGTTATTACCCATAAATGAAGTACTCTGATTAGAAACACTTCTCAAAGAAGTATAAGTGCTTTGTGGTGTTTTCTTGATTGGTTACCACCCATAAATGAAGTACTCTCATTAGAAACACTTCTCAAATAAGTATAAGTGCTTTGTGGTGTTTTCTTGATTGGTTACCACCCATAAATGAAGTACTCTGATTAGAAACACTTCTCAAAGAAGTATAAGTGCTTGGTGTTGTTTTCTTGAATGGTTATCACCCATAAATGAAGTACTGTGATTAGAAACACTTCTCATTGAAGCATAAATGGTTTGTGGTGTTTTCTTGAATGGTTACCATCCATAAATGATGTACTCTGATTAGAAACACTTCTCAATGAAGTATAAGTGCTTTGTGCTGTTTTCTTGAATGGTTATCACCCATAAATGAAGTACTGTGATTAGAAACACTTCTCATTGAAGCATAAATGGTATGTGGTTTTTTCTTGTATCGTTATCACCCATAAATGAAGTACTCTGATTAGAAACACTTCTCAATGAAGTATAAGTGCATTGTGCTATTTCCTTGAATGGTTGTCATCCATAAATGAAGAACATTGATTAGAAGCACTTCTCAAAAAATCGTAAATGCTTTGTAGTGTTTTCTTGATTGGTTACCACCCGTAAATGTAGTACTTTGATTAAAAACACTTCTCATAGAAGTATAAGTGCTTTGCGGTGTTTTCTTGATTAGTTACCACCCATAAATGAAGTACTTTGCTTAGAAACACTTCTCATATAAGTATGAATGCTTTGTGATGTTTTCTTGATTGGTTACCACCCATAAATGAAGTACTCTCATTAGAAACACTTCTCAAAGAATTGTAAGTGCTTTGTGGTGTTTTCTTGATTGGTTACCACCCATAAATGAAGTACTCTCATTAGAAACACTTCTCAAAGAAGTATAAGTTCTTGGTGTTGTTTTCTTGAATGGTTATCACCCATAAATGAAGTACTGTGATTAGAAACACTTCTCATTGAAGCATAAATGGTTTGTGGTGTTTTCTTGAATGGTTACCATCCATAAATGATGTACTCTAATTAGAAACACTTCTCAATGAAGTATAAGTGCTTTGTGTTGTTTTCTTGAATAGTTATCACCCATAAATGAAGTATTGTGATTAGAAACACTTCTCATTGAAGCATAAATGATTTGTGGTGTTTTCTTGATTGGTTACCACCCGTAAGTGTAGTACTCTGATTAGAAACACTTCTCATTGAAGTACAAGTGCTTTGCGGTGTTTTCTTGATTAGTTACCACCCATAAATGAAGTACTTTGCTTAGAAACACTTCTCCTATAAGTATGAATGCTTTGTGGTGTTTTCTTGATTGGTTACGACCCATAAATGAAGTACTCTCATTTAAAACACTTCTCAAAGAAGTATAAGTGCTTTGTGGTGTTTTCTTGATTGGTTACCACCCATAAATGAAGTACTCTCATTAGAAACACTTCTCAAAGAAGTATAAGTTCTTGGTGTTGTTTTCTTGAATGGTTATCACCCATAAATGAAGTACTGTGATTAGAAACACTTCTCATTGAAGCATAAATGGTTTGTGGTGTTTTCTTGAATGGTTACCATCCATAAATGATGTACTCTAATTAGAAACACTTCTCAATGAAGTATAAGTGCTTTGTGCTGTTTTCTTGAATGGTTATCACCCATAAATGAAGTACTCTGATTAGAAACACTTCTCAAAGAAGTATAAGTGCTTTATGGTGTTTTCTTTATTGGTTACCACCCATAAAAGAAGTACTTTGATTAGAAACACTTCTCATAGAATCATAACTAGTTAGTGGTGTTTTCTTGATTGGTTACCACCCATAAATGAAGTACTCTGATTAGAAACACTTCCCAAAGAAGTATAAGTGCTTTGTGCTGTTTTCTTGAATGGTTATCACCCATAAATGAAGTACTTTGATTAGAAACACTTCTCATTGAAGCATAAATGATTTGTGGTGTTTTCTTGATTGGTTACCACCCATAAATGAAGTACTCTGATTAGAAACACTTCTCAAAGAAGTATAAGTGCTTTGTGGTGTTTTCTTGATTGGTTACCACCCATAAATGAAGTACTCTGATTAGAAACACTTCCCAAAGAAGTATAAGTGCTTTGTGCTGTTTTCTTGAATGGTTATCACCCATAAATGAAGTACTTTGATTAGAAACACTTCTCATTGAAGCATAAATGGTTTGTGGTGTTTTCTTGAATGGTTACCATCCATAAATGAAGTACTCTGATTAGAAACACTTCTCAAAGAAGTATAAGTGCTTTGTGTTGTTTTCTTGAATAGTTATCACCCATAAATGAAGTACTGTGATTAGAAACACTTCTCATTCAAGCATAAATGGTTTGTGGTGTTTTCTTTATTGGTTACCACCCAAAAATGAAGTACTCTCATTAGAAACACTTCTCAAAGAATTATAAGTGCTTTGTGGTGTTTTCTTGATTGGTTACCACCCATAAATGAAGTACTCTCATTAGAAACACTTCTCAAATAAGTATAAGTGCTTTGTGGTGTTTTCTTGATTGGTTACCACCCATAAATGAAGTACTCTGATTAGAAACACTTCTCAAAGAAGTATAAGTGCTTGGTGTTGTTTTCTTGAATGGTTATCACCCATAAATGAAGTACTGTGATTAGAAACACTTCTCATTGAAGCATAAATGGTTTGTGGTGTTTTCTTGAATGGTTACCATCCATAAATGATGTACTCTGATTAGAAACACTTCTCAATGAAGTATAAGTGCTTTGTGCTGTTTTCTTGAATGGTTATCACCCATAAATGAAGTACTGTGATTAGAAACACTTCTCATTGAAGCATAAATGGTATGTGGTTTTTTCTTGTATCGTTATCACCCATAAATGAAGTACTCTGATTAGAAACACTTCTCAATGAAGTATAAGTGCATTGTGCTATTTCCTTGAATGGTTGTCATCCATAAATGAAGAACTTTGATTAGAAGCACTTCTCATAAAAGCATAAATGCTTTGTAGTGTTTTCTTGATTGGTTACCACCCGTAAATGTAGTACTCTGATTAGAAACACTTCTCATAGAAGTACAAGTGCTTTGCGGTGTTTTCTTGATTAGTTACCACCCATAAATGAAGTACTTTGCTTTGAAACACTTCTCATATAAGTATGAATGCTTTGTGATGTTTTCTTGATTGGTTACCACCCATAAATGAAGTACTCTCATTAGAAACACTTCTCAAAGAATTATAAGTGCTTTGTGGTGTTTTCTTGATTGGTTACCACCCATAAATGAAGTACTCTCATTAGAAACACTTCTCAAATAAGTATAAGTGTTTTGTGGTGTTTTCTTGATTGGTTACCACCCATAAATGAAGTACTCTGATTAGAAACACTTCTCAAAGAAGTATAAGTGCTTGGTGTTGTTTTCTTGAATGGTTATCACCCATAAATGAAGTACTGTGATTAGAAACACATCTCAATGAATCATAAATGGTTTGTGGTGTTTTCTTGAATGGTTACCATCCATAAATGATGTACTCTGATTAGAAACACTTCTCAATGAAGTATAAGTGCTTTGTGCTGTTTTCTTGAATGGTTATCACCCATAAATGAAGTACTGTGATTAGAAACACTTCTCATTGAAGCATAAATGGTTTGTGGTGTTTTCTTGAATGGTTACCATCCATAAATGAAGTACTCTGATTAGAAACACTTCTCAAAGAAGTATAAGTGCTTTGTGTTGTTTTCTTGAATAGTTATCACCCATAAATGAAGTACTGTGATTAGAAACACTTCTCATTCAAGCATAAATGGTTTGTGGTGTTTTCTTTATTGGTTACCACCCAAAAATGAAGTACTCTCATTAGAAACACTTCTCAAAGAATTATAAGTGCTTTGTGGTGTTTTCTTGATTGGTTACCACCCATAAATGAAGTACTCTCATTAGAAACACTTCTCAAATAAGTATAAGTGTTTTGTGGGGTTTTCTTGATTGGTTATCACCCATAAATGAAGTACTCTGATTAGAAACACTTCTCAAAGAAGTATAAGTGCTTTGTGGTGTTTTCTTGATTGGTTACCACCCATAAATGAAGTACTCTCATTAGAAACACTTCTCATTGAAGCATAAATGGTTTGTGGTGTTTTCTTGAATGGTTACCATCCATAAATGAAGTACTCTGATTAGAAACACTTCTCATTAAAGCATAAATGATTTGTGGTGTTTTCTTGATTGGTTACCACCCATAAATGAAGTACTCTGATTAGAAACACTTCTCAAAGAAGTATAAGTGCTTTGTGTTGTTTTCTTGAATAGTTATCACCCATAAATGAAGTATTGTGATTAGAAACACTTCTCATTGAAGCATAAATGATTTGTGGTGTTTTCTTGATTGGTTACCACCCGTAAGTGTAGTACTCTGATTAGAAACACTTCTCATTGAAGTACAAGTGCTTTGCGGTGTTTTCTTGATTAGTTACCACCCATAAATGAAGTACTTTGCTTAGAAACACTTCTCCTATAAGTATGAATGCTTTGTGGTGTTTTCTTGATTGGTTACGACCCATAAATGAAGTACTCTCATTTGAAACACTTCTCAAAGAAGTATAAGTGCTTTGTGGTGTTTTCTTGATTAGTTTCCACCCATAAATGAAATATTCTGATTAGAAACACTTCTCAAAGAAGTATAAGTGCTTTGTGGTTTTCTCTTGGATGGTTACCACCCATAAATGAAGTACTCTGATTAGAAACACTTCTCATTGAAGCATAAATGGTTTGTGGTGTTTTCTTGAATGGTTACCATCCATAAATGAAGTACTCTGATTAGAAACACTTCTCAAAGAAGTATAAGTGCTTTGTGTTGTTTTCTTGAATAGTTATCACCCATAAATGAAGTACTGTGATTAGAAACACTTCTCATTCAAGCATAAATGGTTTGTGGTGTTTTCTTTATTGGTTACCACCCAAAAATGAAGTACTCTCATTAGAAACACTTCTCAAAGAATTATAAGTGCTTTGTGGTGTTTTCTTGATTGGTTACCACCCATAAATGAAGTACTCTCATTAGAAACACTTCTCAAATAAGTATAAGTGCTTTGTGGTGTTTTCTTGATTGGTTACCACCCATAAATGAAGTACTCTGATTAGAAACACTTCTCAAAGAAGTATAAGTGCTTGGTGTTGTTTTCTTGAATGGTTATCACCCATAAATGAAGTACTGTGATTAGAAACACTTCTCATTGAAGCATAAATGGTTTGTGGTGTTTTCTTGAATGGTTACCATCCATAAATGATGTACTCTGATTAGAAACACTTCTCAAAGAAGTATAAGTGCTTTGTGTTGTTTTCTTGAATAGTTATCACCCATAAATGAAGTACTGTGATTAGAAACACTTCTCATTCAAGCATAAATGGTTTGTGGTGTTTTCTTTATTGGTTACCACCCAAAAATGAAGTACTCTCATTAGAAACACTTCTCAAAGAATTATAAGTGCTTTGTGGTGTTTTCTTGATTGGTTACCACCCATAAATGAAGTACTCTCATTAGAAACACTTCTCAAATAAGTATAAGTGCTTTGTGGTGTTTTCTTGATTGGTTACCACCCATAAATGAAGTACTCTGATTAGAAACACTTCTCAAAGAAGTATAAGTGCTTGGTGTTGTTTTCTTGAATGGTTATCACCCATAAATGAAGTACTGTGATTAGAAACACTTCTCATTGAAGCATAAATGGTTTGTGGTGTTTTCTTGAATGGTTACCATCCATAAATGATGTACTCTGATTAGAAACACTTCTCAATGAAGTATAAGTGCTTTGTGCTGTTTTCTTGAATGGTTATCACCCATAAATGAAGTACTGTGATTAGAAACACTTCTCATTGAAGCATAAATGGTATGTGGTTTTTTCTTGTATCGTTATCACCCATAAATGAAGTACTCTGATTAGAAACACTTCTCAATGAAGTATAAGTGCATTGTGCTATTTCCTTGAATGGTTGTCATCCATAAATGAAGAACATTGATTAGAAGCACTTCTCAAAAAATCGTAAATGCTTTGTAGTGTTTTCTTGATTGGTTACCACCCGTAAATGTAGTACTTTGATTAGAAACACTTCTCATAGAAGTATAAGTGCTTTGCGGTGTTTTCTTGATTAGTTACCACCCATAAATGAAGTACTTTGCTTAGAAACACTTCTCATATAAGTATGAATGCTTTGTGATGTTTTCTTGATTGGTTACCACCCATAAATGAAGTACTCTCATTAGAAACACTTCTCAAAGAATTGTAAGTGCTTTGTGGTGTTTTCTTGATTGGTTACCACCCATAAATGAAGTACTCTCATTAGAAACACTTCTCAAAGAAGTATAAGTTCTTGGTGTTGTTTTCTTGAATGGTTATCACCCATAAATGAAGTACTGTGATTAGAAACACTTCTCATTGAAGCATAAATGGTTTGTGGTGTTTTCTTGAATGGTTACCATCCATAAATGATGTACTCTAATTAGAAACACTTCTCAATGAAGTATAAGTGCTTTGTGTTGTTTTCTTGAATAGTTATCACCCATAAATGAAGTATTGTGATTAGAAACACTTCTCATTGAAGCATAAATGATTTGTGGTGTTTTCTTGATTGGTTACCACCCGTAAGTGTAGTACTCTGATTAGAAACACTTCTCATTGAAGTACAAGTGCTTTGCGGTGTTTTCTTGATTAGTTACCACCCATAAATGAAGTACTTTGCTTAGAAACACTTCTCCTATAAGTATGAATGCTTTGTGGTGTTTTCTTGATTGGTTACGACCCATAAATGAAGTACTCTCATTTAAAACACTTCTCAAAGAAGTATAAGTGCTTTGTGGTGTTTTCTTGATTGGTTACCACCCATAAATGAAGTACTCTCATTAGAAACACTTCTCAAAGAAGTATAAGTTCTTGGTGTTGTTTTCTTGAATGGTTATCACCCATAAATGAAGTACTGTGATTAGAAACACTTCTCATTGAAGCATAAATGGTTTGTGGTGTTTTCTTGAATGGTTACCATCCATAAATGATGTACTCTAATTAGAAACACTTCTCAATGAAGTATAAGTGCTTTGTGCTGTTTTCTTGAATGGTTATCACCCATAAATGAAGTACTCTGATTAGAAACACTTCTCAAAGAAGTATAAGTGCTTTGTGGTGTTTTCTTTATTGGTTACCACCCATAAAAGAAGTACTTTGATTAGAAACACTTCTCATAGAATCATAACTAGTTAGTGGTGTTTTCTTGATTGGTTACCACCCATAAATGAAGTACTCTGATTAGAAACACTTCCCAAAGAAGTATAAGTGCTTTGTGCTGTTTTCTTGAATGGTTATCACCCATAAATGAAGTACTTTGATTAGAAACACTTCTCATTGAAGCATAAATGATTTGTGGTGTTTTCTTGATTGGTTACCACCCATAAATGAAGTACTCTGATTAGAAACACTTCTCAAAGAAGTATAAGTGCTTTGTGGTGTTTTCTTGATTGGTTACCACCCATAAATGAAGTACTCTGATTAGAAACACTTCCCAAAGAAATATAAGTGCTTTGTGCTGTTTTCTTGAATGGTTATCACCCATAAATGAAGTACTTTGATTAGAAACACTTCTCATTGAAGCATAAATGGTTTGTGGTGTTTTCTTGAATGGTTACCATCCATAAATGAAGTACTCTGATTAGAAACACTTCTCAAAGAAGTATAAGTGCTTTGTGTTGTTTTCTTGAATAGTTATCACCCATAAATGAAGTACTGTGATTAGAAACACTTCTCATTCAAGCATAAATGGTTTGTGGTGTTTTCTTTATTGGTTACCACCCAAAAATGAAGTACTCTCATTAGAAACACTTCTCAAAGAATTATAAGTGCTTTGTGGTGTTTTCTTGATTGGTTACCACCCATAAATGAAGTACTCTCATTAGAAACACTTCTCAAATAAGTATAAGTGTTTTGTGGGGTTTTCTTGATTGGTTATCACCCATAAATGAAGTACTCTGATTAGAAACACTTCTCAAAGAAGTATAAGTGCTTTGTGGTGTTTTCTTGATTGGTTACCACCCATAAATGAAGTACTCTCATTAGAAACACTTCTCAAATAAGTATAAGTGCTTTGTGGTGTTTTCTTGATTGGTTACCACCCATAAATGAAGTACTCTGATTAGAAACACTTCTCAAAGAAGTATAAGTGCTTGGTGTTGTTTTCTTGAATGGTTATCCCCCATAAATGAAGTACTGTGATTAGAAACACTTCTCATTGAAGCATAAATGGTTTGTGGTGTTTTCTTGAATGATTACCATCCATAAATGATGTACTCTGATTAGAAACACTTCTTAATGAAGTATAAGTGCTTTGTGCTGTTTTCTTGAATGGTTATCACCCATAAATGAAGTACTGTGATTAGAAACACTTCTCATTGAAGCATAAATGGTTTGTGGTGTTTTCTTGAATGGTTACCATCCATAAATGATGTACTCTAATTAGAAACACTTCTCAATGAAGTATAAGTGCTTTGTGCTGTTTTCTTGAATGGTTATCACCCATAAATGAAGTACTCTGATTAGAAACACTTCTCAAAGAAGTATAAGTGCTTTGTGGTGTTTTCTTTATTGGTTACCACCCATAAATGAAGTACTCTCATTAGAAACACTTCTCAAAGAATTATAAGTGCTTTGTGGTGTTTTCTTGATTGGTTACCACCCATAAATGAAGTACTTTGCTTAGAAACACTTCTCATATAAGTATGAATGCTTTGTGATTTTTTTCTTGATTGGTTACCACGCATAAATGAAGTACTCTCATTAGAAACACTTCTCAAAGAATTATAAGTGCTTTGTGGTGTTTCCTTGAATGGTTGTCATCCATAAATGAAGAACATTGATTAGAAGCACTTCTCAAAAAATCGTAAATGCTTTGTAGTGTTTTCTTGATTGGTTACCACCCGTAAATGTAGTACTCTGATTAGAAACACTTCTCATAGAAGTATAAGTGCTTTGCGGTGTTTTCTTGATTAGTTACCACCCATAAATGAAGTACTTTGCTTAGAAACACTTCTCATATAAGTATGAATGCTTTGTGATGTTTTCTTGATTGGTTACCACCCATAAATGAAGTACTCTCATTAGAAACACTTCTCAAAGAATTATAAGTGCTTTGTGGTGTTTTCTTGATTGGTTACCACCCATAAATGAAGTACTCTCATTAGAAACACTTCTCAAAAAAGTATAAGTTCTTGGTGTTGTTTTCTTGAATGGTTATCACCCATAAATGAAGTACTGTGATTAGAAACACTTCTCATTGAAGCATAAATGGTTTGTGGTGTTTTCTTGAATGGTTACCATCCATAAATGATGTACTCTAATTAGAAACACTTCTCAATGAAGTATAAGTGCTTTGTGCTGTTTTCTTGAATGGTTATCACCCATAAATGAAGTACTCTGATTAGAAACACTTCTCAAAGAAGTATAAGTGCTTTGTGGTGTTTTCTTTATTGGTTACCACCCATAAATGAAGTACTCACATTAGAAACACTTCTCAAAGAATTATAAGTGCTTTGTGGTGTTTTCTTGATTGGTTACCACCCATAAATGAAGTACTCTCATTAGAAACACTTCTCAAATAAGTATAAGTGCTTTGTGGTGTTTTCTTGATTGGTTACCACCCATAAATGAAGTACTCTGATTAGAAACACTTCTCAAAGAAGTATAAGTGCTTGGTGTTGTTTTCTTGAATGGTTATCACCCATAAATGAAGTACTGTGATTAGAAACACTTCTCATTGAAGCATAAATGGTTTGTGGTGTTTTCTTGAATGGTTACCATCCATAAATGATGTACTCTGATTAGAAACACTTCTCAATGAAGTATAAGTGCTTTGTGCTGTTTTCTTGAATGGTTATCACCCATAAATGAAGTACTGTGATTAGAAATACTTCTCATTGAAGCATAAATGGTATGTGGTTTTTTCTTGTATCGTTATCACCTATAAATGAAGTACTCTGATTAGAAACACTTCTCAATGAAGTATAAGTGCATTGTGCTATTTCCTTGAATGGTTGTCATCCATAAATGAAGAACTTTGATTAGAAGCACTTCTCATAAAAGCATAAATGCTTTGTAGTGTTTTCTTGATTGGTTACCACCCGTAAATGTAGTACTCTGATTAGAAACACTTCTCATAGAAGTACAAGTGCTTTGCGGTGTTTTCTTGATTAGTTACCACCCATAAATGAAGTACTTTGCTTTGAAACACTTCTCATATAAGTATGAATGCTTTGTGATGTTTTCTTGATTGGTTACCACCCATAAATGAAGTACTCTCATTAGAAACACTTCTCAAAGAATTATAAGTGCTTTGTGGTGTTTTCTTGATTGGTTACCACCCATAAATGAAGTACTCTCATTAGAAACACTTCTCAAATAAGTATAAGTGTTTTGTGGTGTTTTCTTGATTGGTTACCACCCATAAATGAAGTACTCTGATTAGAAACACTTCTCAAAGAAGTATAAGTGCTTGGTGTTGTTTTCTTGAATGGTTATCACCCATAAATGAAGTACTGTGATTAGAAACACATCTCAATGAATAATAAATGGTTTGTGGTGTTTTCTTGAATGGTTACCATCCATAAATGATGTACTCTGATTAGAAACACTTCTCAATGAAGTATAAGTGCTTTGTGCTGTTTTCTTGAATGGTTATCACCCATAAATGAAGTACTGTGATTAGAAACACTTCTCATTGAAGCATAAATGGTTTGTGGTGTTTTCTTGAATGGTTACCATCCATAAATGATGTACTCTGATTAGAAACGCTTCTCAATGAAGTATAAGTGCTTTGTGCTGTTTTCTTGAATGGTTATCACCCATAAATGAAGTACTGTGATTAGAAACACTTCTCATTGAAGCATAAATGGTTTGTGGTGTTTTCTTGAATGGTTACCATCCATAAATGATGTACTCTAATTAGAAACACTTCTCAATGAAGTATAAGTGCTTTGTGCTGTTTTCTTGAATGGTTATCACCCATAAATGAAGTACTCTGATTAGAAACACTTCTCAAAGAAGTATAAGTGCTTTGTGGTGTTTTCTTTATTGGTTACCACCCATAAAGGAAGTACTTTGATTAGAAACACTTCTCATAGAATCATAACTAGTTAGTGGTGTTTTCTTGATTGGTTACCACCCATAAATGAAGTACTCTGATTAGAAACACTTCCCAAAGAAGTATAAGTGCTTTGTGCTGTTTTCTTGAATGGTTATCACCCATAAATGAAGTACTTTGATTAGAAACACTTCTCATTGAAGCATAAATGATTTGTGGTGTTTTCTTGATTGGTTACCACCCATAAATGAAGTACTCTGATTAGAAACACTTCTCAAAGAAGTATAAGTGCTTTGTGTTGTTTTCTTGAATAGTTATCACCCATAAATGAAGTATTGTGATTAGAAACACTTCTCATTGAAGCATAAATGATTTGTGGTGTTTTCTTGATTGGTTACCACCCGTAAGTGTAGTACTCTGATTAGAAACACTTCTCATTGAAGTACAAGTGCTTTGCGGTGTTTTCTTGATTAGTTACCACCCATAAATGAAGTACTTTGCTTAGAAACACTTCTCCTATAAGTATGAATGCTTTGTGGTGTTTTCTTGATTGGTTACGACCCATAAATGAAGTACTCTCATTTGAAACACTTCTCAAAGAAGTATAAGTGCTTTGTGGTGTTTTCTTGATTGGTTACCACCCATAAATGAAGTACTCTCATTAGAAACACTTCTCAAAGAAGTATAAGTTCTTGGTGTTGTTTTCTTGAATGGTTATCACCCATAAATGAAGTACTGTGATTAGAAACACTTCTCATTGAAGCATAAATGGTTTGTGGTGTTTTCTTGAATGGTTACCATCCATAAATGATGTACTCTAATTAGAAACACTTCTCAATGAAGTATAAGTGCTTTGTGCTGTTTTCTTGAATGGTTATCACCCATAAATGAAGTACTCTGATTAGAAACACTTCTCAAAGAAGTATAAGTGCTTTGTGGTGTTTTCTTTATTGGTTACCACCCATAAATGAAGTACTCTCATTAGAAACACTTCTCAAAGAATTATAAGTGCTTTGTGGTGTTTTCTTGATTGGTTACCACCCATAAATGAAGTACTCTCATTAGAAACACTTCTCAAATAAGTATAAGTTCTTTGTGGTGTTTTCTTGATTGGTTACCACCCATAAATGAAGTACTCTGATTAGAAACACTTCTCAAAGAAGTATAAGTGTTTGGTGTTGTTTTCTTGAATGGTTATCACCCATAAATGAAGTACTGTGATTAGAAACACTTCTCATTGAAGCATAAATGGTTTGTGGTGTTTTCTTGAATGGTTACCATCCATAAATGATGTACTCTGATTAGAAACACTTCTCAATGAAGTATAAGTGCTTTGTGCTGTTTTCTTGAATGGTTATCACCCATAAATGAAGTACTGTGATTAGAAACACTTCTCATTGAAGCATAAATGGTATGTGGTTTTTTCTTGTATCGTTATCACCCATAAATGAAGTACTCTGATTAGAAACACTTCTCAATGAAGTATAAGTGCATTGTGCTATTTCCTTGAATGGTTGTCATCCATAAATGAAGAACTTTGATTAGAAGCACTTCTCATAAAAGCATAAATGCTTTGTAGTGTTTTCTTGATTGGTTACCACCCGTAAATGTAGTACTCTGATTAGAAACACTTCTCATAGAAGTACAAGTGCTTTGCGGTGTTTTCTTGATTAGTTACCACCCATAAATGAAGTACTTTGCTTTGAAACACTTCTCATATAAGTATGAATGCTTTGTGATGTTTTCTTGATTGGTTACCACCCATAAATGAAGTACTCTCATTAGAAACACTTCTCAAAGAATTATAAGTGCTTTGTGGTGTTTTCTTGATTGGTTACCACCCATAAATGAAGTACTCTCATTACAAACACTTCTCAAATAAGTATAAGTGTTTTGTGGTGTTTTCTTGATTGGTTACCACCCATAAATGAAGTACTCTGATTAGAAACACTTCTCAAAGAAGTATAAGTGCTTGGTGTTGTTTTCTTGAATGGTTATCACCCATAAATGAAGTACTGTGATTAGAAACACATCTCAATGAATCATAAATGGTTTGTGGTGTTTTCTTGAATGGTTACCATCCATAAATGATGTACTCTGATTAGAAACACTTCTCAATGAAGTATAAGTGCTTTGTGCTGTTTTCTTGAATGGTTAACACCCATAAATGAAGTACTGTGATTAGAAACACTTCTCATTGAAGCATAAATGGTTTGTGGTGTTTTCTTGAATGGTTACCATCCATAAATGATGTACTCTGATTAGAAACGCTTCTCTATGAAGTATAAGTGCTTTGTGCTGTTTTCTTGAATGGTTATCACCCATAAATGAAGTACTGTGATTAGAAACACTTCTCATTGAAGCATAAATGGTTTGTGGTGTTTTCTTGAATGGTTACCATCCATAAATGATGTACTCTAATTAGAAACACTTCTCAATGAAGTATAAGTGCTTTGTGCTGTTTTCTTGAATGGTTATCACCCATAAATGAAGTACTCTGATTAGAAACACTTCTCAAAGAAATATAAGTGCTTTGTGGTGTTTTCTTTATTGGTTACCACCCATAAAGGAAGTACTTTGATTAGAAACACTTCTCATAGAATCATAACTAGTTAGTGGTGTTTTCTTGATTGGTTACCACCCATAAATGAAGTACTCTGATTAGAAACACTTCCCAAAGAAGTATAAGTGCCTTGTGCTGTTTTCTTGAATGGTTATCACCCATAAATGAAGTACTTTGATTAGAAACACTTCTCATTGAAGCATAAATGATTTGTGGTGTTTTCTTGATTGGTTACCACCCATAAATGAAGTACTCTGATTAGAAACACTTCTCAAAGAAGTATAAGTGCTTTGTGTTGTTTTCTTGAATAGTTATCACCCATAAATGAAGTATTGTGATTTGAAACACTTCTCATTGAAGCATAAATGATTTGTGGTGTTTTCTTGATTGGTTACCACCCGTAAGTGTAGTACTCTGATTAGAAACACTTCTCATTGAAGTACAAGTGCTTTGCGGTGTTTTCTTGATTAGTTACCACCCATAAATGAAGTACTTTGCTTAGAAACACTTCTCCTATAAGTATGAATGCTTTGTGGTGTTTTCTTGATTGGTTACGACCCATAAATGAAGTACTCTCATTTGAAACACTTCTCAAAGAAGTATAAGTGCTTTGTGGTGTTTTCTTGATTGGTTACCACCCATAAATGAAGTACTCTCATTAGAAACACTTCTCAAAGAAGTATAAGTTCTTGGTGTTGTTTTCTTGAATGGTTATCACCCATAAATGAAGTACCGTGATTAGAAACACTTCTCATTGAAGCATAAATGGTTTGTGGTGTTTTCTTGAATGGTTAACATCCATAAATGATGTACTCTAATTAGAAACACTTCTCAATGAAGTATAAGTGCTTTGTGCTGTTTTCTTGAATGGTTATCACCCATAAATGAAGTACTCTGATTAGAAACACTTCTCAAAGAAGTATAAGTGCTTTGTGGTGTTTTCTTTATTGGTTACCACCCATAAATGAAGTACTCTCATTAGAAACACTTCTCAAAGAATTATAAGTGCTTTGTGGTGTTTTCTTGATTGGTTACCACCCATAAATGAAGTACTCTCATTAGAAACACTTCTCAAATAAGTATAAGTGCTTTGTGGTGTTTTCTTGATTGGTTACCACCCATAAATGAAGTACTCTGATTAGAAACACTTCTCAAAGAAGTATAAGTGCTTGGTGTTGTTTTCTTGAATGGTTATCACCCATAAATGAAGTACTATGATTAGAAACACTTCTCATTGAAGCATAAATGGTTTGTGGTGTTTTCTTGAATGGTTACCATCCATAAATGATGTACTCTGATTAGAAACACTTCTCAATGAAGTATAAGTGCTTTGTGCTGTTTTCTTGAATGGTTATCACCCATAAATGAAGTACTGTGATTAGAAACACTTCTCATTGAAGCATAAATGGTATGTGGTTTTTTCTTGTATCGTTATCACCCATAAATGAAGTACTCTGATTAGAAACACTTCTCAATGAAGTATAAGTGCATTGTGCCATTTCCTTGAATGGTTGTCATCCATAAATGAAGAACTTTGATTAGAAGCACTTCTCATAAAAGCATAAATGCTTTGTAGTGTTTTCTTGATTGGTTACCACCCGTAAATGTAGTACTCTGATTAGAAACACTTCTCATAGAAGTACAAGTGCTTTGCGGTGTTTTCTTGATTAGTTACCACCCATAAATGAAGTACTTTGCTTTGAAACACTTCTCATATAAGTATGAATGCTTTGTGATGTTTTCTTGATTGGTTACCACCCATAAATGAAGTACTCTCATTAGAAACACTTCTCAAAGAATTATAAGTGCTTTGTGGTGTTTTCTTGATTGGTTACCACCCATAAATGAAGTACTCTCATTACAAACACTTCTCAAATAAGTATAAGTGTTTTGTGGTGTTTTCTTGAATGGTTACCATCCATAAATGATGTACTCTAATTAGAAACACTTCTCAATGAAGTATAAGTGCTTTGTGCTGTTTTCTTGAATGGTTATCACCCATAAATGAAGTACTCTGATTAGAAACACTTCTCAAAGAAGTATAAGTGCTTTGTGGTGTTTTCTTTATTGGTTACCACCCATAAATGAAGTACTCTCATTAGAAACACTTCTCAAAGAATTATAAGTGCTTTGTGGTGTTTTCTTGATTGGTTACCACCCATAAATGAAGTACTCTCATTAGAAACACTTCTCAAATAAGTATAAGTTCTTTGTGGTGTTTTCTTGATTGGTTACCACCCATAAATGAAGTACTCTGATTAGAAACACTTCTCAAAGAAGTATAAGTGTTTGGTGTTGTTTTCTTGAATGGTTATCACCCATAAATGAAGTACTGTGATTAGAAACACTTCTCATTGAAGCATAAATGGTTTGTGGTGTTTTCTTGAATGGTTACCATCCATAAATGATGTACTCTGATTAGAAACACTTCTCAATGAAGTATAAGTGCTTTGTGCTGTTTTCTTGAATGGTTATCACCCATAAATGAAGTACTGTGATTAGAAACACTTCTCATTGAAGCATAAATGGTATGTGGTTTTTTCTTGTATCGTTATCACCCATAAATGAAGTACTCTGATTAGAAACACTTCTCAATGAAGTATAAGTGCATTGTGCTATTTCCTTGAATGGTTGTCATCCATAAATGAAGAACTTTGATTAGAAGCACTTCTCATAAAAGCATAAATGCTTTGTAGTGTTTTCTTGATTGGTTACCACCCGTAAATGTAGTACTCTGATTAGAAACACTTCTCATAGAAGTACAAGTGCTTTGCGGTGTTTTCTTGATTAGTTACCACCCATAAATGAAGTACTTTGCTTTGAAACACTTCTCATATAAGTATGAATGCTTTGTGATGTTTTCTTGATTGGTTACCACCCATAAATGAAGTACTCTCATTAGAAACACTTCTCAAAGAATTATAAGTGCTTTGTGGTGTTTTCTTGATTGGTTACCACCCATAAATGAAGTACTCTCATTACAAACACTTCTCAAATAAGTATAAGTGTTTTGTGGTGTTTTCTTGATTGGTTACCACCCATAAATGAAGTACTCTGATTAGAAACACTTCTCAAAGAAGTATAAGTGCTTGGTGTTGTTTTCTTGAATGGTTATCACCCATAAATGAAGTACTGTGATTAGAAACACATCTCAATGAATCATAAATGGTTTGTGGTGTTTTCTTGAATGGTTACCATCCATAAATGATGTACTCTGATTAGAAACACTTCTCAATGAAGTATAAGTGCTTTGTGCTGTTTTCTTGAATGGTTAACACCCATAAATGAAGTACTGTGATTAGAAACACTTCTCATTGAAGCATAAATGGTTTGTGGTGTTTTCTTGAATGGTTACCATCCATAAATGATGTACTCTGATTAGAAACGCTTCTCTATGAAGTATAAGTGCTTTGTGCTGTTTTCTTGAATGGTTATCACCCATAAATGAAGTACTGTGATTAGAAACACTTCTCATTGAAGCATAAATGGTTTGTGGTGTTTTCTTGAATGGTTACCATCCATAAATGATGTACTCTAATTAGAAACACTTCTCAATGAAGTATAAGTGCTTTGTGCTGTTTTCTTGAATGGTTATCACCCATAAATGAAGTACTCTGATTAGAAACACTTCTCAAAGAAATATAAGTGCTTTGTGGTGTTTTCTTTATTGGTTACCACCCATAAAGGAAGTACTTTGATTAGAAACACTTCTCATAGAATCATAACTAGTTAGTGGTGTTTTCTTGATTGGTTACCACCCATAAATGAAGTACTCTGATTAGAAACACTTCCCAAAGAAGTATAAGTGCCTTGTGCTGTTTTCTTGAATGGTTATCACCCATAAATGAAGTACTTTGATTAGAAACACTTCTCATTGAAGCATAAATGATTTGTGGTGTTTTCTTGATTGGTTACCACCCATAAATGAAGTACTCTGATTAGAAACACTTCTCAAAGAAGTATAAGTGCTTTGTGTTGTTTTCTTGAATAGTTATCACCCATAAATGAAGTATTGTGATTTGAAACACTTCTCATTGAAGCATAAATGATTTGTGGTGTTTTCTTGATTGGTTACCACCCGTAAGTGTAGTACTCTGATTAGAAACACTTCTCATTGAAGTACAAGTGCTTTGCGGTGTTTTCTTGATTAGTTACCACCCATAAATGAAGTACTTTGCTTAGAAACACTTCTCCTATAAGTATGAATGCTTTGTGGTGTTTTCTTGATTGGTTACGACCCATAAATGAAGTACTCTCATTTGAAACACTTCTCAAAGAAGTATAAGTGCTTTGTGGTGTTTTCTTGATTGGTTACCACCCATAAATGAAGTACTCTCATTAGAAACACTTCTCAAAGAAGTATAAGTTCTTGGTGTTGTTTTCTTGAATGGTTATCACCCATAAATGAAGTACCGTGATTAGAAACACTTCTCATTGAAGCATAAATGGTTTGTGGTGTTTTCTTGAATGGTTAACATCCATAAATGATGTACTCTAATTAGAAACACTTCTCAATGAAGTATAAGTGCTTTGTGCTGTTTTCTTGAATGGTTATCACCCATAAATGAAGTACTCTGATTAGAAACACTTCTCAAAGAAGTATAAGTGCTTTGTGGTGTTTTCTTTATTGGTTACCACCCATAAATGAAGTACTCTCATTAGAAACACTTCTCAAAGAATTATAAGTGCTTTGTGGTGTTTTCTTGATTGGTTACCACCCATAAATGAAGTACTCTCATTAGAAACACTTCTCAAATAAGTATAAGTGCTTTGTGGTGTTTTCTTGATTGGTTACCACCCATAAATGAAGTACTCTGATTAGAAACACTTCTCAAAGAAGTATAAGTGCTTGGTGTTGTTTTCTTGAATGGTTATCACCCATAAATGAAGTACTATGATTAGAAACACTTCTCATTGAAGCATAAATGGTTTGTGGTGTTTTCTTGAATGGTTACCATCCATAAATGATGTACTCTGATTAGAAACACTTCTCAATGAAGTATAAGTGCTTTGTGCTGTTTTCTTGAATGGTTATCACCCATAAATGAAGTACTGTGATTAGAAACACTTCTCATTGAAGCATAAATGGTATGTGGTTTTTTCTTGTATCGTTATCACCCATAAATGAAGTACTCTGATTAGAAACACTTCTCAATGAAGTATAAGTGCATTGTGCCATTTCCTTGAATGGTTGTCATCCATAAATGAAGAACTTTGATTAGAAGCACTTCTCATAAAAGCATAAATGCTTTGTAGTGTTTTCTTGATTGGTTACCACCCGTAAATGTAGTACTCTGATTAGAAACACTTCTCATAGAAGTACAAGTGCTTTGCGGTGTTTTCTTGATTAGTTACCACCCATAAATGAAGTACTTTGCTTTGAAACACTTCTCATATAAGTATGAATGCTTTGTGATGTTTTCTTGATTGGTTACCACCCATAAATGAAGTACTCTCATTAGAAACACTTCTCAAAGAATTATAAGTGCTTTGTGGTGTTTTCTTGATTGGTTACCACCCATAAATGAAGTACTCTCATTACAAACACTTCTCAAATAAGTATAAGTGTTTTGTGGTGTTTTCTTGATTGGTTACCACCCATAAATGAAGTACTCTGATTAGAAACACTTCTCAAAGAAGTATAAGTGCTTGGTGTTGTTTTCTTGAATGGTTATCACCCATAAATGAAGTACTGTGATTAGAAACACATCTCAATGAATCATAAATGGTTTGTGGTGTTTTCTTGAATGGTTACCATCCATAAATGATGTACTCTGATTAGAAACACTTCTCAATGAAGTATAAGTGCTTTGTGCTGTTTTCTTGAATGGTTATCACCCATAAATGAAGTACTGTGATTAGAAACACTTCTCATTGAAGCATAAATGGTTTGTGGTGTTTTCTTGAATGGTTACCATCCATAAATGATGTACTCTGATTAGAAACGCTTCTCAATGAAGTATAAGTGCTTTGTGCTGTTTTCTTGAATGGTTATCACCCATAAATGAAGTACTGTGATTAGAAACACTTCTCATTGAAGCATAAATGGTTTGTGGTGTTTTCTTGAATGGTTACCATCCATAAATGATGTACTCTAATTAGAAACACTTCTCAATGAAGTATAAGTGCTTTGTGCTGTTTTCTTGAATGGTTATCACCCATAAATGAAGTACTCTGATTAGAAACACTTCTCAAAGAAATATAAGTGCTTTGTGGTGTTTTCTTTATTGGTTACCACCCATAAAGGAAGTACTTTGATTAGAAACACTTCTCATAGAATCATAACTAGTTAGTGGTGTTTTCTTGATTGGTTACCACCCATAAATGAAGTACTCTGATTAGAAACACTTCCCAAAGAAGTATAAGTGCTTTGTGCTGTTTTCTTGAATGGTTATCACCCATAAATGAAGTACTTTGATTAGAAACACTTCTCAAATAAGTATAAGTGCTTTGTGGTGTTTTCTTGATTGGTTACCACCCATAAATGAAGTACTCTGATTAGAAACACTTCTCAAAGAAGTATAAGTGCTTGGTGTTGTTTTCTTGAATGGTTATCACCCATAAATGAAGTACTATGATTAGAAACACTTCTCATTGAAGCATAAATGGTTTGTGGTGTTTTCTTGAATGGTTACCATCCATAAATGATGTACTCTGATTAGAAACACTTCTCAATGAAGTATAAGTGCTTTGTGCTGTTTTCTTGAATGGTTATCACCCATAAATGAAGTACTGTGATTAGAAACACTTCTCATTGAAGCATAAATGGTATGTGGTTTTTTCTTGTATCGTTATCACCCATAAATGAAGTACTCTGATTAGAAACACTTCTCAATGAAGTATAAGTGCATTGTGCCATTTCCTTGAATGGTTGTCATCCATAAATGAAGAACTTTGATTAGAAGCACTTCTCATAAAAGCATAAATGCTTTGTAGTGTTTTCTTGATTGGTTACCACCCGTAAATGTAGTACTCTGATTAGAAACACTTCTCATAGAAGTACAAGTGCTTTGCGGTGTTTTCTTGATTAGTTACCACCCATAAATGAAGTACTTTGCTTTGAAACACTTCTCATATAAGTATGAATGCTTTGTGATGTTTTCTTGATTGGTTACCACCCATAAATGAAGTACTCTCATTAGAAACACTTCTCAAAGAATTATAAGTGCTTTGTGGTGTTTTCTTGATTGGTTACCACCCATAAATGAAGTACTCTCATTACAAACACTTCTCAAATAAGTATAAGTGTTTTGTGGTGTTTTCTTGATTGGTTACCACCCATAAATGAAGTACTCTGATTAGAAACACTTCTCAAAGAAGTATAAGTGCTTGGTGTTGTTTTCTTGAATGGTTATCACCCATAAATGAAGTACTGTGATTAGAAACACATCTCAATGAATCATAAATGGTTTGTGGTGTTTTCTTGAATGGTTACCATCCATAAATGATGTACTCTGATTAGAAACACTTCTCAATGAAGTATAAGTGCTTTGTGCTGTTTTCTTGAATGGTTATCACCCATAAATGAAGTACTGTGATTAGAAACACTTCTCATTGAAGCATAAATGGTTTGTGGTGTTTTCTTGAATGGTTACCATCCATAAATGATGTACTCTGATTAGAAACGCTTCTCAATGAAGTATAAGTGCTTTGTGCTGTTTTCTTGAATGGTTATCACCCATAAATGAAGTACTGTGATTAGAAACACTTCTCATTGAAGCATAAATGGTTTGTGGTGTTTTCTTGAATGGTTACCATCCATAAATGATGTACTCTAATTAGAAACACTTCTCAATGAAGTATAAGTGCTTTGTGCTGTTTTCTTGAATGGTTATCACCCATAAATGAAGTACTCTGATTAGAAACACTTCTCAAAGAAATATAAGTGCTTTGTGGTGTTTTCTTTATTGGTTACCACCCATAAAGGAAGTACTTTGATTAGAAACACTTCTCATAGAATCATAACTAGTTAGTGGTGTTTTCTTGATTGGTTACCACCCATAAATGAAGTACTCTGATTAGAAACACTTCCCAAAGAAGTATAAGTGCTTTGTGCTGTTTTCTTGAATGGTTATCACCCATAAATGAAGTACTTTGATTAGAAACACTTCTCAAATAAGTATAAGTGCTTTGTGGTGTTTTCTTGATTGGTTACCACCCATAAATGAAGTACTCTGATTAGAAACACTTCTCAAAGAAGTATAAGTGCTTGGTGTTGTTTTCTTGAATGGTTATCACCCATAAATGAAGTACTATGATTAGAAACACTTCTCATTGAAGCATAAATGGTTTGTGGTGTTTTCTTGAATGGTTACCATCCATAAATGATGTACTCTGATTAGAAACACTTCTCAATGAAGTATAAGTGCTTTGTGCTGTTTTCTTGAATGGTTATCACCCATAAATGAAGTACTGTGATTAGAAACACTTCTCCTATAAGTATGAATGCTTTGTGGTGTTTTCTTGATTGGTTACGACCCATAAATGAAGTACTCTCATTTGAAACACTTCTCAAAGAATTATAAGTGCTTTGTGGTGTTTTCTTGATTGGTTACCACCCATAAATGAAGTACTCTCATTAGAAACACTTCTCAAAGAAGTATAAGTTCTTGGTGTTGTTTTTTTGAATGGTTATCACCCATAAATGAAGTACTGTGATTAGAAACACTTCTCATTGAAGCATAAATGGTTTGTGGTGTTTTCTTGAATGGTTACCTTCCATAAATGATGTACTCTAATTAGAAACACTTCTCAATGAAGTATAAGTGCTTTGTGCTGTTTTCTTGAATGGTTATCACCCATAAATGAAGTACTCTGATTAGAAACACTTCTCAAAGAAGTATAAGTGCTTTGTGGTGTTTTCTTTATTGGTTACCACCCATAAATGAAGTACTCTCATTAGAAACACTTCTCAAAGAATTATAAGTGCTTTGTGGTGTTTTCTTGATTGGTTACCACCCATAAATGAAGTACTCTCATTAGAAACACTTCTCAAATAAGTATAAGTGCTTTGTGGTGTTTTCTTGATTGGTTACCACCCATAAATGAAGTACTCTGATTAGAAACACTTCTCAAAGAAGTATAAGTGCTTGGTGTTGTTTTCTTGAATGGTTATCACCCATAAATGAAGTACTGTGATTAGAAACACTTCTCATTGAAGCATAAATGGTTTGTGGTGTTTTCTTGAATGGTTACCATCCATAAATGATGTACTCTGATTAGAAACACTTCTCAATGAAGTATAAGTGCTTTGTGCTGTTTTCTTGAATGGTTATCACCCATAAATGAAGTACTGTGATTAGAAACACTTCTCATTGAAGCATAAATGGTATGTGGTTTTTTCTTGTATCGTTATCACCCATAAATGAAGTACTCTGATTAGAAACACTTCTCAATGAAGTATAAGTGCATTGTGCTATTTCCTTGAATGGTTGTCATCCATAAATGAAGAACTTTGATTAGAAGCACTTCTCATAAAAGCATAAATGCTTTGTAGTGTTTTCTTGATTGGTTACCACCCGTAAATGTAGTACTCTGATTAGAAACAGTTCTCATAGAAGTACAAGTGCTTTGCGGTGTTTTCTTGATTAGTTACCACCCATAAATGAAGTACTTTGCTTTGAAACACTTCTCATATAAGTATGAATGCTTTGTGATGTTTTCTTGATTGGTTACCACCCATAAATGAAGTACTCTCATTAGAAACACTTCTCAAAGAATTATAAGTGCTTTGTGGTGTTTTCTTGATTGGTTACCACCCATAAATGAAGTACTCTCATTACAAACACTTCTCAAATAAGTATAAGTGTTTTGTGGTGTTTTCTTGATTGGTTACCACCCATAAATGAAGTACTCTGATTAGAAACACTTCTCAAAGAAGTATAAGTGCTTGGTGTTGTTTTCTTGAATGGTTATCACCCATAAATGAAGTACTGTGATTAGAAACACATCTCAATGAATCATAAATGGTTTGTGGTGTTTTCTTGAATGGTTACCATCCATAAATGATGTACTCTGATTAGAAACACTTCTCAATGAAGTATAAGTGCTTTGTGCTGTTTTCTTGAATGGTTATCACCCATAAATGAAGTACTGTGATTAGAAACACTTCTCATTGAAGCATAAATGGTTTGTGGTGTTTTCTTGAATGGTTACCATCCATAAATGATGTACTCTGATTAGAAACGCTTCTCAATGAAGTATAAGTGCTTTGTGCTGTTTTCTTGAATGGTTATCACCCATAAATGAAGTACTGTGATTAGAAACACTTCTCATTGAAGCATAAATGGTTTGTGGTGTTTTCTTGAATGGTTACCATCCATAAATGATGTACTCTAATTAGAAACACTTCTCAATGAAGTATAAGTGCTTTGTGCTGTTTTCTTGAATGGTTATCACCCATAAATGAAGTACTCTGATTAGAAACACTTCTCAAAGAAATATAAGTGCTTTGTGGTGTTTTCTTTATTGGTTACCACCCATAAAGGAAGTACTTTGATTAGAAACACTTCTCATAGAATCATAACTAGTTAGTGGTGTTTTCTTGATTGGTTACCACCCATAAATGAAGTACTCTGATTAGAAACACTTCCCAAAGAAGTATAAGTGCTTTGTGCTGTTTTCTTGAATGGTTATCACCCATAAATGAAGTACTTTGATTAGAAACACTTCTCATTGAAGCATAAATGATTTGTGGTGTTTTCTTGATTAGTTACCACCCATAAATGAAGTACTCTGATTAGAAACACTTCTCAAAGAAGTATAAGTGCTTTGTGTTGTTTTCTTGAATAGTTATCACCCATAAATGAAGTATTGTGATTAGAAACACTTCTCATTGAAGCATAAATGATTTGTGGTGTTTTCTTGATTGGTTACCACCCGTAAGTGTAGTACTCTGATTAGAAACACTTCTCATTGAAGTACAAGTGCTTTGCGGTGTTTTCTTGATTAGTTACCACCCATAAATGAAGTACTTTGCTTAGAAACACTTCTCCTATAAGTGTGAATGCTTTGTGGTGTTTTCTTGATTGGTTACGACCCATAAATGAAGTACTCTCATTTGAAACACTTCTCAAAGAATTATAAGTGCTTTGTGGTGTTTTCTTGATTGGTTACCACCCATAAATGAAGTACTCTCATTAGAAACACTTCTCAAAGAAGTATAAGTTCTTGGTGTTGTTTTTTTGAATGGTTATCACCCATAAATGAAGTACTGTGATTAGAAACACTTCTCATTGAAGCATAAATGGTTTGTGGTGTTTTCTTGAATGGTTACCATCCATAAATGATGTACTCTAATTAGAAACACTTCTCAATGAAGTATAAGTGCTTTGTGCTGTTTTCTTGAATGGTTATCACCCATAAATGAAGTACTCAGATTAGAAACACTTCTCAAAGAAGTATAAGTGCTTTGTGGTGTTTTCTTTATTGGTTACCACCCATAAATGAAGTACTCTCATTAGAAACACTTCTCAAAGAATTATAAGTGCTTTGTGGTGTTTTCTTGATTGGTTACCACCCATAAATGAAGTACTCTCATTAGAAACACTTCTCAAATAAGTATAAGTGATTTGTGGTGTTTTCTTGATTGGTTACCACCCATAAATGAAGTACTCTGATTAGAAACACTTCTCAAAGAAGTATAAGTGCTTTGTGTTGTTTTCTTGAATAGTTATCACCCATAAATGAAGTATTGTGATTAGAAACACTTCTCATTGAAGCATAAATGATTTGTGGTGTTTTCTTGATTAGTTACCACCCTTAAGTGTAGTACTCTGATTAGAAACACTTCTCATTGAAGTACAAGTGCTTTGCGGTGTTTTCTTGATTAGTTACCACCCATAAATGAAGTACTTTGCTTAGAAACACTTCTCCTATAAGTATGAATGCTTTGTGGTGTTTTCTTGATTGGTTACGACCCATAAATGAAGTACTCTCATTTGAAACACTTCTCAAAGAAGTATAAGTGCTTTGTGGTGTTTTCTTGATTGGTTACCACCCATAAATGAAGTACTCTCATTAGAAACACTTCTCAAAGAAGTATAAGTTCTTGGTGTTGTTTTCTTGAATGGTTATCACCCATAAATGAAGTACTGTGATTAGAAACACTTCTCATTGAAGCATAAATGGTTTGTGGTGTTTTCTTGAATGGTTACCATCCATAAATGATGTACTCTAATTAGAAACACTTCTCAATGAAGTATAAGTGCTTTGTGGTGTTTTCTTGATTGGTTACCACCCATAAATGAAGTACTCTCATTAGAAACACTTCTCAAAGAATTATAAGTGCTTTGTGGTGTTTTCTTGATTGGTTACCACCCATAAATGAAGTACTCTGATTAGAAACACTTCTCATTGAAGTACAAGTGCTTTGCGGTGTTTTCTTGATTAGTTACCACCCATAAATGAAGTACTTTGCTTAGAAACACTTCTCCTATAAGTATGAATGCTTTGTGGTGTTTTCTTGATTGGTTACGACCCATAAATGAAGTACTCTCATTTGAAACACTTCTCAAAGAAGTATAAGTGCTTTGTGGTGTTTTCTTGATTGGTTACCACCCATAAATGAAGTACTCTCATTAGAAACACTTCTCAAAGAAGTATAAGTTCTTGGTGTTGTTTTCTTGAATGGTTATCACCCATAAATGAAGTACTGTGATTAGAAACACTTCTCATTGAAGCATAAATGGTTTGTGGTGTTTTCTTGAATGGTTACCATCCATAAATGATGTACTCTAATTAGAAACACTTCTCAATGAAGTATAAGTGCTTTGTGCTGTTTTCTTGAATGGTTATCACCCATAAATGAAGTACTCTGATTAGAAACACTTCTCAAAGAAGTATAAGTGCTTTGTGGTGTTTTCTTTATTGGTTACCACCCATAAATGAAGTACTCTCATTAGAAACACTTCTCAAAGAATTATAAGTGCTTTGTGGTGTTTTCTTGATTGGTTACCACCCATAAATGAAGTACTCTCATTAGAAACACTTCTCAAATAAGTATAAGTGCTTTGTGGTGTTTTCTTGATTGGTTACCACCCATAAATGAAGTACTCTGATTAGAAACACTTCTCAAAGAAGTATAAGTGCTTTGTGGTGTTTTCTTGATTGGTTACCACCCATAAATGAAGTACTCTCATTAGAAACACTTCTCAAAGAAGTATAAGTTCTTGGTGTTGTTTTCTTGAATGGTTATCACCCATAAATGAAGTACTCTGATTAGAAACACTTCTCAAAGAAGTATAAGTGCTTTGTGGTGTTTTCTTTATTGGTTACCACCCATAAATGAAGTACTCTCATTAGAAACACTTCTCAAAGAAGTATAAGTGCTTTGTGGTGTTTTCTTGATTGGTTACCACCCATAAATGAAGTACTCTCATTAGAAACACTTCTCAAAGAAGTATAAGTTCTTGGTGTTGTTTTCTTGAATGGTTATCACCCATAAATGAAGTACTGTGATTAGAAACACTTCTCATTGAAGCATAAATGGTTTGTGGTGTTTTCTTGAATGGTTACCATCCATAAATGATGTACTCTAATTAGAAACACTTCTCAATGAAGTATAAGTGCTTTGTGGTGTTTTCTTGATTAGTTACCACCCATAAATGAAGTACTTTGCTTAGAAACACTTCTCCTATAAGTATGAATGCTTTGTGGTGTTTTCTTGATTGGTTACGACCCATAAATGAAGTACTCTGATTTGAAACACTTCTCAAAGAAGTATAAGTGCTTTGTGGTGTTTTCTTGATTGGTTACCACCCATAAATGAAGTACTCTCATTAGAAACACTTCTCAAAGAAGTATAAGTTCTTGGTGTTGTTTTCTTGAATGGTTATCTCCCATAAATGAAGTACTGTGATTAGAAACACTTCTCATTGAAGCATAAATGGTTTGTGGTGTTTTCTTGAATGGTTACCATCCATAAATGATGTACTCTAATTAGAAACACTTCTCAATGAAGTATAAGTGCTTTGTGCTGTTTTCTTGAATGGTTATCACCCATAAATGAAGTACTCTGATTAGAAACACTTCTCAAAGAAGTATAAGTGCTTTGTGGTGTTTTCTTTATTGGTTACCACCCATAAATGAAGTACTCTCATTAGAAACACTTCTCAAAGAATTATAAGTGCTTTGTGGTGTTTTCTTGATTGGTTACCACCCATAAATGAAGTACTCTCATTAGAAACACTTCTCAAATAAGTATAAGTGCTTTGTGGTGTTTTCTTGATTGGTTACCACCCATAAATGAAGTACTCTGATTAGAAACACTTCTCAAAGAAGTATAAGTGCTTGGTGTTGTTTTCTTGAATGGTTATCACCCATAAATGAAGTACTGTGATTAGAAACACTTCTCATTGAAGCATAAATGGTTTGTGGTGTTTTCTTGAATGGTTACCATCCATAAATGATGTACTCTGATTAGAAACACTTCTCAATGAAGTATAAGTGCTTTGTGCTGTTTTCTTGAATGGTTATCACCCATAAATGAAGTACTGTGATTAGAAACACTTCTCATTGAAGCATAAATGGTATGTGGTTTTTTCTTGTATCGTTATCACCCATAAATGAAGTACTCTGATTAGAAACACTTCTCAATGAAGTATAAGTGCATTGTGCTATTTCCTTGAATGGTTGTCATCCATAAATGAAGAACTTTGATTAGAAGCACTTCTCATAAAAGCATAAATGCTTTGTAGTGTTTTCTTGATTGGTTACCACCCGTAAATGTAGTACTCTGATTAGAAACACTTCTCATAGAAGTACAAGTGCTTTGCGGTGTTTTCTTGATTAGTTACCACCCATAAATGAAGTACTTTGCTTTGAAACACTTCTCATATAAGTATGAATGCTTTGTGATGTTTTCTTGATTGGTTACCACCCATAAATGAAGTACTCTCATTAGAAACACTTCTCAAAGAATTATAAGTGCTTTGTGGTGTTTTCTTGATTGGTTACCATCCATAAATGATGTACTCTGATTAGAAACACTTCTCAATGAAGTATAAGTGCTTTGTGCTGTTTTCTTGAATGGTTATCACCCATAAATGAAGTACTGTGATTAGAAACACTTCTCATTGAAGCATAAATGGTATGTGGTTTTTTCTTGTATCGTTATCACCCATAAATGAAGTACTCTGATTAGAAACACTTCTCAATGAAGTATAAGTGCATTGTGCTATTTCCTTGAATGGTTGTCATCCATAAATGAAGAACTTTGATTAGAAGCACTTCTCATAAAAGCATAAATGCTTTGTAGTGTTTTCTTGATTGGTTACCACCCGTAAATGTAGTACTCTGATTAGAAACACTTCTCATAGAAGTACAAGTGCTTTGCGGTGTTTTCTTGATTAGTTACCACCCATAAATGAAGTACTTTGCTTTGAAACACTTCTCATATAAGTATGAATGCTTTGTGATGTTTTCTTGATTGGTTACCACCCATAAAGGAAGTACTCTCATTAGAAACACTTCTCAAAGAATTATAAGTGCTTTGTGGTGTTTTCTTGATTGGTTACCATCCATAAATGATGTACTCTGATTAGAAACACTTCTCAATGAAGTATAAGTGCTTTGTGCTGTTTTCTTGAATGGTTAGCACCCATAAATGAAGTACTGTGATTAGAAACACTTCTCATTGAAGCATAAATGGTTTGTGGTGTTTTCTTGAATGGTTACCATCCATAAATGATGTACTCTGATTAGAAACACTTCTCAATGAAGTATAAGTGCTTTGTGCTGTTTTCTTGAATGGTTATCACCCATAAATGAAGTACTGTGATTAGAAACACTTCTCATTGAAGCATAAATGGTATGTGGTTTTTTCTTGTATCGTTATCACCCATAAATGAAGTACTCTGATTAGAAACACTTCTCAATGAAGTATAAGTGCATTGTGCTATTTCCTTGAATGGTTGTCATCCATAAATGAAGAACTTTGATTAGAAGCACTTCTCATAAAAGCATAAATGCTTTGTAGTGTTTTCTTGATTGGTTACCACCCGTAAATGTAGTACTCTGATTAGAAACACTTCTCATAGAAGTACAAGTGCTTTGCGGTGTTTTCTTGATTAGTTACCACCCATAAATGAAGTACTTTGCTTTGAAACACTTCTCATATAAGTATGAATGCTTTGTGATGTTTTCTTGATTGGTTACCACCCATAAATGAAGTACTCTCATTAGAAACACTTCTCAAAGAATTATAAGTGCTTTGTGGTGTTTTCTTGAATGGTTACCATCCATAAATGATGTACTCTGATTAGAAACACTTCTCAATGAAGTATAAGTGCTTTGTGCTGTTTTCTTGAATGGTTATCACCCATAAATGAAGTACTGTGATTAGAAACACTTCTCATTGAAGCATAAATGTTTTGTGGTGTTTTCTTGAATGGTTACCATCCATAAATGATGTACTCTGATTAGAAACGCTTCTCAATGAAGTATAAGTGCTTTGTGCTGTTTTCTTGAATGGTTATCACCCATAAATGAAGTACTGTGATTAGAAACACTTCTCATTGAAGCATAAATGGTTTGTGGTGTTTTCTTGAATGGTTACCATCCATAAATGATGTACTCTAATTAGAAACACTTCTCAATGAAGTATAAGTGCTTTGTGCTGTTTTCTTGAATGGTTATCACCCATAAATGAAGTACTCTGATTAGAAACACTTCTCAAAGAAATATAAGTGTTTTGTGGTGTTTTCTTTATTGGTTACCACCCATAAAGGAAGTACTTTGATTAGAAACACTTCTCATAGAATCATAACTAGTTAGTGGTGTTTTCTTGATTGGTTACCACCCATAAATGAAGTACTCTGATTAGAAACACTTCCCAAAGAAGTATAAGTGCTTTGTGCTGTTTTCTTGAATGGTTATCACCCATAAATGAAGTACTTTGATTAGAAACACTTCTCATTGAAGCATAAATGATTTGTGGTGTTTTCTTGATTGGTTACCACCCATAAATGAAGTACTCTGATTAGAAACACTTCCCAAAGAAGTATAAGTGCTTTGTGCTGTTTTCTTGAATGGTTATCACCCATAAATGAAGTACTGTGATTAGAAACACTTCTCATTGAAGCATAAATGGTATGTGGTTTTTTCTTGTATCGTTAGCACCCATAAATGAAGTACTCTGATTAGAAACACTTCTCAATGAAGTATAAGTGCATTGTGCTATTTCCTTGAATGGTTGTCATCCATAAATGAAGAACTTTGATTAGAAGCACTTCTCATAAAAGCATAAATGCTTTGTAGTGTTTTCTTGATTGGTTACCACCCGTAAATGTAGTACTCTGATTAGAAACACTTCTCATAGAAGTACAAGTGCTTTGCGGTGTTTTCTTGATTAGTTACCACCCATAAATGAAGTACTTTGCTTTGAAACACTTCTCATATAAGTATGAATGCTTTGTGATGTTTTCTTGATTGGTTACCACCCATAAATGAAGTACTCTCATTAGAAACACTTCTCAAAGAATTATAAGTGCTTTGTGGTGTTTTCTTGAATGGTTACCATCCATAAATGATGTACTCTGATTAGAAACACTTCTCAATGAAGTATAAGTGCTTTGTGCTGTTTTCTTGAATGGTTATCACCCATAAATGAAGTACTGTGATTAGAAACACTTCTCATTGAAGCATAAATGGTTTGTGGTGTTTTCTTGAATGGTTACCATCCATAAATGATGTACTCTGATTAGAAACGCTTCTCAATGAAGTATAAGTGCTTTGTGCTGTTTTCTTGAATGGTTATCACCCATAAATGAAGTACTGTGATTAGAAACACTTCTCATTGAAGCATAAATGGTTTGTGGTGTTTTCTTGAATGGTTACCATCCATAAATGATGTACTCTAATTAGAAACACTTCTCAATGAAGTATAAGTGCTTTGTGCTGTTTTCTTGAATGGTTATCACCCATAAATGAAGTACTCTGATTAGAAACACTTCTCAAAGAAATATAAGTGTTTTGTGGTGTTTTCTTTATTGGTTACCACCCATAAAGGAAGTACTTTGATTAGAAACACTTCTCATAGAATCATAACTAGTTAGTGGTGTTTTCTTGATTGGTTACCACCCATAAATGAAGTACTCTGATTAGAAACACTTCCCAAAGAAGTATAAGTGCTTTGTGCTGTTTTCTTGAATGGTTATCACCCATAAATGAAGTACTTTGATTAGAAACACTTCTCATTGAAGCATAAATGATTTGTGGTGTTTTCTTGATTGGTTACCACCCATAAATGAAGTACTCTGATTAGAAACACTTCTCAAAGAAGTATAAGTGCTTTGTGTTGTTTTCTTGAATAGTTATCACCCATAAATGAAGTATTGTGATTAGAAACACTTCTCATTGAAGCATAAATGATTTGTGGTGTTTTCTTGATTGGTTACCACCCGTAAGTGTAGTACTCTGATTAGAAACACTTCTCATTGAAGTACAAGTGCTTTGCGGTGTTTTCTTGATTAGTTACCACCCATAAATGAAGTACTTTGCTTAGAAACACTTCTCCTATAAGTGTGAATGCTTTGTGGTGTTTTCTTGATTGGTTACGACCCATAAATGAAGTACTCTCATTTGAAACACTTCTCAAAGAATTATAAGTGCTTTGTGGTGTTTTCTTGATTGGTTACCACCCATAAATGAAGTACTCTCATTAGAAACACTTCTCAAAGAAGTATAAGTTCTTGGTGTTGTTTTTTTGAATGGTTATCACCCATAAATGAAGTACTGTGATTAGAAACACTTCTCATTGAAGCATAAATGGTTTGTGGTGTTTTCTTGAATGGTTACCATCCATAAATGATGTACTCTAATTAGAAACACTTCTCAATGAAGTATAAGTGCTTTGTGCTGTTTTCTTGAATGGTTATCACCCATAAATGAAGTACTCAGATTAGAAACACTTCTCAAAGAAGTATAAGTGCTTTGTGGTGTTTTCTTTATTGGTTACCACCCATAAATGAAGTACTCTCATTAGAAACACTTCTCAAAGAATTATAAGTGCTTTGTGGTGTTTTCTTGATTGGTTACCACCCATAAATGAAGTACTCTCATTAGAAACACTTCTCAAATAAGTATAAGTGATTTGTGGTGTTTTCTTGATTGGTTACCACCCATAAATGAAGTACTCTGATTAGAAACACTTCTCAAAGAAGTATAAGTGCTTTGTGTTGTTTTCTTGAATAGTTATCACCCATAAATGAAGTATTGTGATTAGAAACACTTCTCATTGAAGCATAAATGATTTGTGGTGTTTTCTTGATTGGTTACCACCCGTAAGTGTAGTACTCTGATTAGAAACACTTCTCATTGAAGTACAAGTGCTTTGCGGTGTTTTCTTGATTAGTTACCACCCATAAATGAAGTACTTTGCTTAGAAACACTTCTCCTATAAGTATGAATGCTTTGTGGTGTTTTCTTGATTGGTTACGACCCATAAATGAAGTACTCTCATTTGAAACACTTCTCAAAGAAGTATAAGTGCTTTGTGGTGTTTTCTTGATTGGTTACCACCCATAAATGAAGTACTCTCATTAGAAACACTTCTCAAAGAAGTATAAGTTCTTGGTGTTGTTTTCTTGAATGGTTATCACCCATAAATGAAGTACTGTGATTAGAAACACTTCTCATTGAAGCATAAATGGTTTGTGGTGTTTTCTTGAATGGTTACCATCCATAAATGATGTACTCTAATTAGAAACACTTCTCAATGAAGTATAAGTGCTTTGTGCTGTTTTCTTGAATGGTTATCACCCATAAATGAAGTACTCTGATTAGAAACACTTCTCAAAGAAGTATAAGTGCTTTGTGGTGTTTTCTTTATTGGTTACCACCCATAAATGAAGTACTCTCATTAGAAACACTTCTCAAAGAATTATAAGTGCTTTGTGGTGTTTTCTTGATTGGTTACCACCCATAAATGAAGTACTCTCATTAGAAACACTTCTCAAATAAGTATAAGTGCTTTGTGGTGTTTTCTTGATTGGTTACCACCCATAAATGAAGTACTCTGATTAGAAACACTTCTCAAAGAAGTATAAGTGCTTGGTGTTGTTTTCTTGAATGGTTATCACCCATAAATGAAGTACTGTGATTAGAAACACTTCTCATTGAAGCATAAATGGTTTGTGGTGTTTTCTTGAATGGTTACCATCCATAAATGATGTACTCTGATTAGAAACACTTCTCAATGAAGTATAAGTGCTTTGTGCTGTTTTCTTGAATGGTTATCACCCATAAATGAAGTACAGTGATTAGAAACACTTCTCATTGAAGCATAAATGGTATGTGGTTTTTTCTTGTATCGTTATCACCCATAAATGAAGTACTCTGATTAGAAACACTTCTCAATGAAGTATAAGTGCATTGTGCTATTTCCTTGAATGGTTGTCATCCATAAATGAAGAACTTTGATTAGAAGCACTTCTCATAAAAGCATAAATGCTTTGTAGTGTTTTCTTGATTGGTTACCACCCGTAAATGTAATACTCTGATTAGAAACACTTCTCATAGAAGTACAAGTGCTTTGCGGTGTTTTCGTGATTAGTTACCACCCATAAATGAAGTACTTTGCTTTGAAACACTTCTCATATAAGTATGAATGCTTTGTGATGTTTTCTTTATTGGTTACCACCCATAAATGAAGTACTCTCATTAGAAACACTTCTCAAAGAATTATAAGTGCTTTGTGGTGTTTTCTTGATTGGTTACCACCCATAAATGAAGTACTCTCATTAGAAACACTTCTCATTGAAGTACAAGTGCTTTGCGGTGTTTTCTTGATTAGTTACCACCCATAAATGAAGTACTTTGCTTAGAAACACTTCTCCTATAAGTGTGAATGCTTTGTGGTGTTTTCTTGATTGGTTACGACCCATAAATGAAGTACTCTCATTTGAAACACTTCTCAAAGAATTATAAGTGCTTTGTGGTGTTTTCTTGATTGGTTACCACCCATAAATGAAGTACTCTCATTAGAAACACTTCTCAAAGAAGTATAAGTTCTTGGTGTTGTTTTTTTGAATGGTTATCACCCATAAATGAAGTACTGTGATTAGAAACACTTCTCATTGAAGCATAAATGGTTTGTGGTGTTTTCTTGAATGGTTACCATCCATAAATGATGTACTCTAATTAGAAACACTTCTCAATGAAGTATAAGTGCTTTGTGCTGTTTTCTTGAATGGTTATCACCCATAAATGAAGTACTCAGATTAGAAACACTTCTCAAAGAAGTATAAGTGCTTTGTGGTGTTTTCTTTATTGGTTACCACCCATAAATGAAGTACTCTCATTAGAAACACTTCTCAAAGAATTATAAGTGCTTTGTGGTGTTTTCTTGATTGGTTACCACCCATAAATGAAGTACTCTCATTAGAAACACTTCTCAAATAAGTATAAGTGATTTGTGGTGTTTTCTTGATTGGTTACCACCCATAAATGAAGTACTCTGATTAGAAACACTTCTCAAAGAAGTATAAGTGCTTTGTGTTGTTTTCTTGAATAGTTATCACCCATAAATGAAGTATTGTGATTAGAAACACTTCTCATTGAAGCATAAATGATTTGTGGTGTTTTCTTGATTGGTTACCACCCGTAAGTGTAGTACTCTGATTAGAAACACTTCTCATTGAAGTACAAGTGCTTTGCGGTGTTTTCTTGATTAGTTACCACCCATAAATGAAGTACTTTGCTTAGAAACACTTCTCCTATAAGTATGAATGCTTTGTGGTGTTTTCTTGATTGGTTACGACCCATAAATGAAGTACTCTCATTTGAAACACTTCTCAAAGAAGTATAAGTGCTTTGTGGTGTTTTCTTGATTGGTTACCACCCATAAATGAAGTACTCTCATTAGAAACACTTCTCAAAGAAGTATAAGTTCTTGGTGTTGTTTTCTTGAATGGTTATCACCCATAAATGAAGTACTGTGATTAGAAACACTTCTCATTGAAGCATAAATGGTTTGTGGTGTTTTCTTGAATGGTTACCATCCATAAATGATGTACTCTAATTAGAAACACTTCTCAATGAAGTATAAGTGCTTTGTGCTGTTTTCTTGAATGGTTATCACCCATAAATGAAGTACTCTGATTAGAAACACTTCTCAAAGAAGTATAAGTGCTTTGTGGTGTTTTCTTTATTGGTTACCACCCATAAATGAAGTACTCTCATTAGAAACACTTCTCAAAGAATTATAAGTGCTTTGTGGTGTTTTCTTGATTGGTTACCACCCATAAATGAAGTACTCTCATTAGAAACACTTCTCAAATAAGTATAAGTGCTTTGTGGTGTTTTCTTGATTGGTTACCACCCATAAATGAAGTACTCTGATTAGAAACACTTCTCAAAGAAGTATAAGTGCTTGGTGTTGTTTTCTTGAATGGTTATCACCCATAAATGAAGTACTGTGATTAGAAACACTTCTCATTGAAGCATAAATGGTTTGTGGTGTTTTCTTGAATGGTTACCATCCATAAATGATGTACTCTGATTAGAAACACTTCTCAATGAAGTATAAGTGCTTTGTGCTGTTTTCTTGAATGGTTATCACCCATAAATGAAGTACTGTGATTAGAAACACTTCTCATTGAAGCATAAATGGTATGTGGTTTTTTCTTGTATCGTTATCACCCATAAATGAAGTACTCTGATTAGAAACACTTCTCAATGAAGTATAAGTGCATTGTGCTATTTCCTTGAATGGTTGTCATCCATAAATGAAGAACTTTGATTAGAAGCACTTCTCATAAAAGCATAAATGCTTTGTAGTGTTTTCTTGATTGGTTACCACCCGTAAATGTAATACTCTGATTAGAAACACTTCTCATAGAAGTACAAGTGCTTTGCGGTGTTTTCGTGATTAGTTACCACCCATAAATGAAGTACTTTGCTTTGAAACACTTCTCATATAAGTATGAATGCTTTGTGATGTTTTCTTTATTGGTTACCACCCATAAATGAAGTACTCTCATTAGAAACACTTCTCAAAGAATTATAAGTGCTTTGTGGTGTTTTCTTGATTGGTTACCACCCATAAATGAAGTACTCTCATTAGAAACACTTCTCAAATAAGTATAAGTGCTTTGTGGTGTTTTCTTGATTGGTTACCACCCATAAATGAAGTACTCTGATTAGAAACACTTCTCAAAGAAGTATAAGTGCTTGGTGTTGTTTTCTTGAATGGTTATCACCCATAAATGAAGTACTGTGATTAGAAACACTTCTCATTGAAGCATAAATGGTTTGTGGTGTTTTCTTGAATGGTTACCATCCATAAATGATGTACTCTGATTAGAAACACTTCTCAATGAAGTATAAGTGCTTTGTGCTGTTTTCTTGAATGGTTATCACCCATAAATGAAGTACTGTGATTAGAAACACTTCTCATTGAAGCATAAATGGTATGTGGTTTTTTCTTGTATTGTTATCACCCATAAATGAAGTACTCTGATTAGAAACACTTCTCATTGAAGTATAAGTGCATTGTGCTATTTCCTTGAATGGTTGTCATCCATAAATGAAGAACTTTGATTAGAAGCACTTCTCATAAAAGCATAAATGCTTTGTAGTGTTTTCTTGATTGGTTACCACCCGTAAATGTAGTACTCTGATTAGAAACACTTCTCATAGAAGTACAAGTGCTTTGCGGTGTTTTCTTGATTAGTTACCACCCATAAATGAAGTACTTTGCTTTGAAACACTTCTCATATAAGTATGAATGCTTTGTGATGTTTTCTTGATTGGTTACCACCCATAAATGAAGTACTCTCATTAGAAACACTTCTCAAAGAATTATAAGTGCTTTGTGGTGTTTTCTTGATTGGTTACCACCCATAAATGAAGTACTCTCATTACAAACACTTCTCAAATAAGTATAAGTGTTTTGTGGTGTTTTCTTGATTGGTTACCACCCATAAATGAAGTACTCTGATTAGAAACACTTCTCAAAGAAGTATAAGTGCTTGGTGTTGTTTTCTTGAATGGTTATCACCCATAAATGAAGTACTGTGATTAGAAACACATCTCAATGAATCATAAATGGTTTGTGGTGTTTTCTTGAATGGTTACCATCCATAAATGATGTACTCTGATTAGAAACACTTCTCAATGAAGTATAAGTGCTTTGTGCTGTTTTCTTGAATGGTTATCACCCATAAATGAAGTACTGTGATTAGAAACACTTCTCATTGAAGCATAAATGGTTTGTGGTGTTTTCTTGAATGGTTACCATCCATAAATGATGTACTCTGATTAGAAACGCTTCTCAATGAAGTATAAGTGCTTTGTGCTGTTTTCTTGAATGGTTATCACCCATAAATGAAGTACTGTGATTAGAAACACTTCTCATTGAAGCATAAATGGTTTGTGGTGTTTTCTTGAATGGTTACCATCCATAAATGATGTACTCTAATTAGAAACACTTCTCAATGAAGTATAAGTGCTTTGTGCTGTTTTCTTGAATGGTTATCACCCATAAATGAAGTACTCTGATTAGAAACACTTCTCAAAGAAATATAAGTGCTTTGTGGTGTTTTCTTTATTGGTTACCACCCATAAAGGAAGTACTTTGATTAGAAACACTTCTCATAGAATCATAACTAGTTAGTGGTGTTTTCTTGATTGGTTACCACCCATAAATGAAGTACTCTGATTAGAATAACTTCCCAAAGAAGTATAAGTGCTTTGTGCTGTTTTCTTGAATGGTTATCACCCATAAATGAAGTACTTTGATTAGAAACACTTCTCATTGAAGCATAAATGATTTGTGGTGTTTTCTTGATTGGTTACAACCCATAAATGAAGTACTCTGATTAGAAACACTTCTCAAAGAAGTATAAGTGCTTTGTGTTGTTTTCTTGAATAGTTATCACCCATAAATGAAGTATTGTGATTAGAAACACTTCTCATTGAAGCATAAATGATTTGTGGTGTTTTCTTGATTGGTTACCACCCGTAAGTGTAGTACTCTGATTAGAAACACTTCTCATTGAAGTACAAGTGCTTTGCGGTGTTTTCTTGATTAGTTACCACCCATAAATGAAGTACTTTGCTTAGAAACACTTCTCCTATAAGTTTGAATGCTTTGTGGTGTTTTCTTGATTGGTTACGACCCATAAATGAAGTACTCTCATTTGAAACACTTCTCAAAGAATTATAAGTGCTTTGTGGTGTTTTCTTGATTGGTTACCACCCATAAATGAAGTACTCTCATTAGAAACACTTCTCAAAGAAGTATAAGTTCTTGGTGTTGTTTTTTTGAATGGTTATCACCCATAAATGAAGTACTGTGATTAGAAACACTTCTCATTGAAGCATAAATGGTTTGTGGTGTTTTCTTGAATGGTTACCATCCATAAATGATGTACTCTAATTAGAAACACTTCTCAATGAAGTATAAGTGCTTTGTGCTGTTTTCTTGAATGGTTATCACCCATAAATGAAGTACTCAGATTAGAAACACTTCTCAAAGAAGTATAAGTGCTTTGTGGTGTTTTCTTTATTGGTTACCACCCATAAATGAAGTACTCTCATTAGAAACACTTCTCAAAGAATTATAAGTGCTTTGTGGTGTTGTCTTGATTGGTTACCACCCATAAATGAAGTACTCTCATTAGAAACACTTCTCAAATAAGTATAAGTGATTTGTGGTGTTTTCTTGATTGGTTACCACCCATAAATGAAGTACTCTGATTAGAAACACTTCTCAAAGAAGTATAAGTGCTTTGTGTTGTTTTCTTGAATAGTTATCACCCATAAATGAAGTATTGTGATTAGAAACACTTCTCATTGAAGCATAAATGATTTGTGGTGTTTTCTTGATTGGTTACCACCCGTAAGTGTAGTACTCTGATTAGAAACACTTCTCATTGAAGTACAAGTGCTTTGCGGTGTTTTCTTGATTAGTTACCACCCATAAATGAAGTACTTTGCTTAGAAACACTTCTCCTATAAGTATGAATGCTTTGTGGTGTTTTCTTGATTGGTTACGACCCATAAATGAAGTACTCTCATTTGAAACACTTCTCAAAGAAGTATAAGTGCTTTGTGGTGTTTTCTTGATTGGTTACCACCCATAAATGAAGTACTCTCATTAGAAACACTTCTCAAAGAAGTATAAGTTCTTGGTGTTGTTTTCTTGAATGGTTATCACCCATAAATGAAGTACTGTGATTAGAAACACTTCTCATTGAAGCATAAATGGTTTGTGGTGTTTTCTTGAATGGTTACCATCCATAAATGATGTACTCTAATTAGAAACACTTCTCAATGAAGTATAAGTGCTTTGTGCTGTTTTCTTGAATGGTTATCACCCATAAATGAAGTACTCTGATTAGAAACACTTCTCAAAGAAGTATAAGTGCTTTGTGGTGTTTTCTTTATTGGTTACCACCCATAAATGAAGTACTCTCATTAGAAACACTTCTCAAAGAATTATAAGTGCTTTGTGGTGTTTTCTTGATTGGTTACCACCCATAAATGAAGTACTCTCATTTGAAACACTTCTCAAAGAATTATAAGTGCTTTGTGGTGTTTTCTTGATTGGTTACCACCCATAAATGAAGTACTCTCATTAGAAACACTTCTCAAAGAAGTATAAGTTCTTGGTGTTGTTTTCTTGAATGGTTATCACCCATAAATGAAGTACTGTGATTAGAAACACTTCTCATTGAAGCATAAATGGTTTGTGGTGTTTTCTTGAATGGTTACCATCCATAAATGATGTACTCTAATTAGAAACACTTCTCAATGAAGTATAAGTGCTTTGTGCTGTTTTCTTGAATGGTTATCACCCATAAATGAAGTACTCAGATTAGAAACACTTCTCAAAGAAGTATAAGTGCTTTGTGGTGTTTTCTTTATTGGTTACCACCCATAAATGAAGTACTCTCATTAGAAACACTTCTCAAAGAATTATAAGTGCTTTGTGGTGTTTTCTTGATTGGTTACCACCCATAAATGAAGTACTCTCATTAGAAACACTTCTCAAATAAGTATAAGTGCTTTGTGGTGTTTTCTTGATTGGTTACCACCCATAAATGAAGTACTCTGATTAGAAACACTTCTCAAAGAAGTATAAGTGCTTGGTGTTGTTTTCTTGAATGGTTATCACCCATAAATGAAGTACTGTGATTAGAAACACTTCTCATTGAAGCATAAATGGTTTGTGGTGTTTTCTTGATTGGTTACCACCCGTAAATGATGTACTCTGATTAGAAACACTTCTCAATGAAGTATAAGTGCTTTGTGCTGTTTTCTTGATTAGTTACCACCCATAAATGAAGTACTTTGCTTAGAAACATTCTCATTGAAGCATAAATGGTATGTGGTTTTTTCTTGTATCGTTATCACCCATAAATGAAGTACTCTGATTAGAAACACTTCTCAATGAAGTATAAGTGCATTGTGCTATTTCCTTGAATGGTTGTCATCCATAAATGAAGAACTTTGATTAGAAGCACTTCTCATAAAAGCATAAATGCTTTGTAGTGTTTTCTTGATTGGATACCACCCGTAAATGTAGTACTCTGATTAGAAACACTTCTCATAGAAGTACAAGTGCTTTGCGGTGTTTTCTTGATTAGTTACCACCCATAAATGAAGTACTTTGCTTTGAAACACTTCTCATATAAGTATGAATGCTTTGTGATGTTTTCTTGATTGGTTACCACCCATAAATGAAGTACTCTCATTAGAAACACTTCTCAAAGAATTATAAGTGCTTTGTTGTGTTTTCTTGATTGGTTACCACCCATAAATGAAGTACTCTCATTAGAAACACTTCTCAAATAAGTATAAGTGTTTTGTGGTGTTTTCTTGATTGGTTACCACCCATAAATGAAGTACTCTGATTAGAAACACTTCTCAAAGAAGTATAAGTGCTTGGTGTTGTTTTCTTGAATGGTTATCACCCATAAATGAAGTACTGTGATTAGAAACACATCTCAATGAATCATAAATGGTTTGTGGTGTTTTCTTGAATGGTTACCATCCATAAATGATGTACTCTGATTAGAAGCACTTCTCAATGAAGTATAAGTGCTTTGTGCTGTTTTCTTGAATGGTTATCACCCATAAATGAAGTACTGTGATTAGAAACACTTCTCATTGAAGCATAAATGGTTTGTGGTGTTTTCTTGAATGGATACCATCCATAAATGATGTACTCTGATTAGAAACGCTTCTCAATGAAGTATAAGTGCTTTGTGCTGTTTTCTTGAATGGTTATCACCCATAAATGAAGTACTGTGATTAGAAACACTTCTCATTGAAGCATAAATTGTTTGTGGTGTTTTCTTGAATGGTTACCATCCATAAATGATGTACTCTAATTAGAAACACTTCTCAATGAAGTATAAGTGCTTTGTGCTGTTTTCTTGAATGGTTATCACCCATAAATGAAGTACTCTGATTAGAAACACTTCTCAAAGAAGTATAAGTGCTTTGTGGTGTTTTCTTTATTGGTTACCACCCATAAAGGAAGTACTTTGATTAGAAACACTTCTCATAGAATCATAACTAGTTAGTGGTGTTTTCTTGATTGGTTACCACCCATAAATGAAGTACTCTGATTAGAAACACTTCCCAAAGAAGTATAAGTGCTTTGTGCTGTTTTCTTGAATGGTTATCACCCATAAATGAAGTACTTTGATTAGAAACACTTCTCATTGAAGCATAAATGATTTGTGGTGTTTTCTTGATTGGTTACCACCCATAAATGAAGTACTCTGATTAGAAACACTTCTCAAAGAAGTATAAGTGCTTTGTGTTGTTTTCTTGAATAGTTATCACCCATAAATGAAGTATTGTGATTAGAAACACTTCTCATTGAAGCATAAATGATTTGTGGTGTTTTCTTGATTGGTTACCACCCGTAAGTGTAGTACTCTGATTAGAAACACTTCTCATTGAAGTACAAGTGCTTTGCGGTGTTTTCTTGATTAGTTACCACTCATAAATGAAGTACTTTGCTTAGAAACACTTCTCCTATAAGTATGAATGCTTTGTGGTGTTTTCTTGATTGGTTACGACCCATAAATGAAGTACTCTCATTTGAAACACTTCTCAAAGAAGTATAAGTGCTTTGTGGTGTTTTCTTGATTGGTTACCACCCATAAATGAAGTACTCTCATTAGAAACACTTCTCAAAGAAGTATAAGTTCTTGGTGTTGTTTTCTTGAATGGTTATCACCCATAAATGAAGTACTGTGATTAGAAACACTTCTCATTGAAGCATAAATGGTTTGTGGTGTTTTCTTGAATGGTTACCATCCATAAATGATGTACTCTAATTAGAAACACTTCTCAATGAAGTATAAGTGCTTTGTGCTGTTTTCTTGAATGGTTATCACCCATAAATGAAGTACTCTGATTAGAAACACTTCTCAAAGAAGTATAAGTGCTTTGTGGTGTTTTCTTTATTGGTTACCACCCATAAATGAAGTACTCTCATTAGAAACACTTCTCAAAGAATTATAAATGCTTTGTGGTGTTTTCTTGATTGGTTACCACCCATAAATGAAGTACTCTCATTAGAAACACTTCTCAAATAAGTATAAGTGCTTTGTGGTGTTTTCTTGATTGGTTACCACCCATAAATGAAGTACTCTGATTAGAAACACTTCTCAAAGAAGTATAAGTGCTTGGTGTTGTTTTCTTGAATGGTTATCACCCATAAATGAAGTACTGTGATTAGAAACACTTCTCATTGAAGCATAAATGGTTTGTGGTGTTTTCTTGAATGGTTACCATCCATAAATGATGTACCCTGATTAGAAACACTTCTCAATGAAGTATAAGTGCTTTGTGCTGTTTTCTTGAATGGTTATCACCCATAAATGAAGTACTGTGATTAGAAACATTCTCATTGAAGCATAAATGGTATGTGGTTTTTTCTTGTATCGTTATCACCCATAAATGAAGTACTCTGATTAGAAACACTTCTCAATGAAGTATAAGTGCATTGTGCTATTTCCTTGAATGGTTGTCATCCATAAATGAAGAACTTTGATTAGAAGCACTTCTCATAAAAGCATAAATGCTTTGTAGTGTTTTCTTGATTGGATACCACCCGTAAATGTAGTACTCTGATTAGAAACACTTCTCATAGAAGTACAAGTGCTTTGCGGTGTTTTCTTGATTAGTTACCACCCATAAATGAAGTACTTTGCTTTGAAACACTTCTCATATAAGTATGAATGCTTTGTGATGTTTTCTTGATTGGTTACCACCCATAAATGAAGTACTCTCATTAGAAACACTTCTCAAAGAATTATAAGTGCTTTCTGGTGTTTTCTTGATTGGTTACCACCCATAAATGAAGTACTCTCATTAGAAACACTTCTCAAATAAGTATAAGTGTTTTGTGGTGTTTTCTTGATTGGTTACCACCCATAAATGAAGTACTCTGATTAGAAACACTTCTCAAAGAAGTATAAGTGCTTGGTGTTGTTTTCTTGAATGGTTATCACCCATAAATGAAGTACTGTGATTAGAAACACATCTCAATGAATCATAAATGGTTTGTGGTGTTTTCTTGAATGGTTACCATCCATAAATGATGTACTCTGATTAGAAACACTTCTCAATGAAGTATAAGTGCTTTGTGCTGTTTTCTTGAATGGTTATCACCCATAAATGAAGTACTGTGATTAGAAACACTTCTCATTGAAGCATAAATGGTTTGTGGTGTTTTCTTGAATGGTTACCATCCATAAATGATGTACTCTGATTAGAAACGCTTCTCAATGAAGTATAAGTGCTTTGTGCTGTTTTCTTGAATGGTTATCACCCATAAATGAAGTACTGTGATTAGAAACACTTCTCATTGAAGCATAAATGGTTTGTGGTGTTTTCTTGAATGGTTACCATCCATAAATGATGTACTCTAATTAGAAACACTTCTCAATGAAGTATAAGTGCTTTGTGCTGTTTTCTTGAATGGTTATCACCCATAAATGAAGTACTGTGATTAGAAACACTTCTCATTGAAGCATAAATGGTTTGTGGTGTTTTCTTGAATGGATACCATCCATAAATGATGTACTCTGATTAGAAACGCTTCTCAATGAAGTATAAGTGCTTTGTGCTGTTTTCTTGAATGGTTATCACCCATAAATGAAGTACTCTGATTAGAAACACTTCTCAAAGAAGTATAAGTGCTTTGTGGTGTTTTCTTTATTGGTTACCACCCATAAATGAAGTACTCTCATTAGAAACACTTCTCAAAGAATTATAAGTGCTTTGTGGTGTTTTCTTGATTGGTTACCACCCATAAATGAAGTACTCTCATTAGAAACACTTCTCAAATAAGTATAAGTGCTTTGTGGTGTTTTCTTGATTGGTTACCACCCATAAATGAAGTACTCTGATTAGAAACACTTCTCAAAGAAGTATAAGTGCTTGGTGTTGTTTTCTTGAATGGTTATCACCCATAAATGAAGTACTGTGATTAGAAACACTTCTCATTGAAGCATAAATGGTTTGTGGTGTTTTCTTGAATGGTTACCATCCATAAATGATGTACTCTGATTAGAAACACTTCTCAATGAAGTATAAGTGCTTTGTGCTGTTTTCTTGAATGGTTATCACCCATAAATGAAGTACAGTGATTAGAAACACTTCTCATTGAAGCATAAATGGTATGTGGTTTTTTCTTGTATCGTTATCACCCATAAATGAAGTACTCTGATTAGAAACACTTCTCAATAAAGTATAAGTGCATTGTGCTATTTCCTTGAATGGTTGTCATCCATAAATGAAGAACTTTGATTAGAAGCACTTCTCATAAAAGCATAAATGCTTTGTAGTGTTTTCTTGATTGGTTACCACCCGTAAATGTAGTACTCTGATTATAAACACTTCTCATAGAAGTACAAGTGCTTTGCGGTGTTTTCTTGATTAGTTACCACCCATAAATGAAGTACTTTGCTTTGAAACACTTCTCATATAAGTATGAATGCTTTGTGATGTTTTCTTGATTGGTTACCACCCATAAATGAAGTACTCTCATTAGAAACACTTCTCAAAGAATTATAAGTGCTTTGTGGTGTTTTCTTGATTGGTTACCACCCATAAATGAAGTACTCTCATTAGAAACACTTCTCAAATAAGTATAAGTGTTTTGTGGTGTTTTCTTGATTGGTTACCACCCATAAATGAAGTACTCTGATTAGAAACACTTCTCAAAGAAGTATAAGTGCTTGGTGTTGTTTTCTTGAATGGTTATCACCCATAAATGAAGTACTGTGATTAGAAACACATCTCAATGAATCATAAATGGTTTGTGGTGTTTTCTTGAATGGTTACCATCCATAAATGATGTACTCTGATTAGAAACACTTCTCAATGAAGTATAAGTGCTTTGTGCTGTTTTCTTGAATGGTTATCACCCATAAATGAAGTACTGTGATTAGAAACACTTCTCATTGAAGCATAAATGGTTTGTGGTGTTTTCTTGAATGGTTACCATCCATAAATGATGTACTCTGATTAGAAACGCTTCTCAATGAAGTATAAGTGCTTTGTGCTGTTTTCTTGAATGGTTATCACCCATAAATGAAGTACTGTGATTAGAAACACTTCTCATTGAAGCATAAATGGTTTGTGGTGTTTTCTTGAATGGTTACCATCCATAAATGATGTACTCTAATTAGAAACACTTCTCAATGAAGTATAAGTGCTTTGTGCTGTTTTCTTGAATGGTTATCACCCATAAATGAAGTACTCTGATTAGAAACACTTCTCAAAGAAGTATAAGTGCTTTGTGGTGTTTTCTTTATTGGTTACCACCCATAAAGGAAGTACTTTGATTAGAAACACTTCTCATAGAATCATAACTAGTTAGTGGTGTTTTCTTGATTGGTTACCACCCATAAATGAAGTACTCTGATTAGAAACACTTCCCAAAGAAGTATAAGTGCTTTGTGCTGTTTTCTTGAATGGTTATCACCCATAAATGAAGTACTTTGATTAGAAACACTTCTCATTGAAGCATAAATGATTTGTGGTGTTTTCTTGATTGGTTACCACCCATAAATGAAGTACTCTGATTAGAAACACTTCTCAAAGAAGTATAAGTGCTTTGTGTTGTTTTCTTGAATAGTTATCACCCATAAATGAAGTATTGTGATTAGAAACACTTCTCATTGAAGCATAAATGATTTGTGGTGTTTTCTTGATTGGTTACCACCCGTAAGTGTAGTACTCTGATTAGAAACACTTCTCATTGAAGTACAAGTGCTTTGCGGTGTTTTCTTGATTAGTTACCACCCATAAATGAAGTACTTTGCTTAGAAACACTTCTCCTATAAGTATGAATGCTTTGTGGTGTTTTCTTGATTGGTTACGACCCATAAATGAAGTACTCTCATTTGAAACACTTCTCAAAGAAGTATAAGTGCTTTGTGGTGTTTTCTTGATTGGTTACCACCCATAAATGAAGTACTCTCATTAGAAACACTTCTCAAAGAAGTATAAGTTCTTGGTGTTGTTTTCTTGAATGGTTATCACCCATAAATGAAGTACTGTGATTAGAAACACTTCTCATTGAAGCATAAATGGTTTGTGGTGTTTTCTTGAATGGTTACCATCCATAAATGATGTACTCTAATTAGAAACACTTCTCAATGAAGTATAAGTGCTTTGTGCTGTTTTCTTGAATGGTTATCACCCATAAATGAAGTACTCTGATTAGAAACACTTCTCAAAGAAGTATAAGTGCTTTGTGGTGTTTTCTTTATTGGTTACCACCCATAAATGAAGTACTCTCATTAGAAACACTTCTCAAAGAATTATAAATGCTTTGTGGTGTTTTCTTGATTGGTTACCACCCATAAATGAAGTACTCTCATTAGAAACACTTCTCAAATAAGTATAAGTGCTTTGTGGTGTTTTCTTGATTGGTTACCACCCATAAATGAAGTACTCTGATTAGAAACACTTCTCAAAGAAGTATAAGTGCTTGGTGTTGTTTTCTTGAATGGTTATCACCCATAAATGAAGTACTGTGATTAGAAACACTTCTCATTGAAGCATAAATGGTTTGTGGTGTTTTCTTGAATGGTTACCATCCATAAATGATGTACTCTGATTAGAAACACTTCTCAATGAAGTATAAGTGCTTTGTGCTGTTTTCTTGAATGGTTATCACCCATAAATGAAGTACTGTGATTAGAAACATTCTCATTGAAGCATAAATGGTATGTGGTTTTTTCTTGTATCGTTATCACCCATAAATGAAGTACTCTGATTAGAAACACTTCTCAATGAAGTATAAGTGCATTGTGCTATTTCCTTGAATGGTTGTCATCCATAAATGAAGAACTTTGATTAGAAGCACTTCTCATAAAAGCATAAATGCTTTGTAGTGTTTTCTTGATTGGTTACCACCCGTAAATGTAGTACTCTGATTAGAAACACTTCTCATAGAAGTACAAGTGCTTTGCGGTGTTTTCTTGATTAGTTACCACCCATAAATGAAGTACTTTGCTTTGAAACACTTCTCATATAAGTATGAATGCTTTGTGATGTTTTCTTGATTGGTTACCACCCATAAATGAAGTACTCTCATTAGAAACACTTCTCAAAGAATTATAAGTGCTTTGTGGTGTTTTCTTGATTGGTTACCACCCATAAATGAAGTACTCTCATTAGAAACACTTCTCAAATAAGTATAAGTGTTTTGTGGTGTTTTCTTGATTGGTTACCACCCATAAATGAAGTACTCTGATTAGAAACACTTCTCAAAGAAGTATAAGTGCTTGGTGTTGTTTTCTTGAATGGTTATCACCCATAAATGAAGTACTGTGATTAGAAACACATCTCAATGAATCATAAATGGTTTGTGGTGTTTTCTTGAATGGTTACCATCCATAAATGATGTACTCTGATTAGAAACACTTCTCAATGAAGTATAAGTGCTTTGTGCTGTTTTCTTGAATGGTTATCACCCATAAATGAAGTACTGTGATTAGAAACACTTCTCATTGAAGCACAAATGGTTTGTGGTGTTTTCTTGAATGGATACCATCCATAAATGATGTACTCTGATTAGAAACGCTTCTCAATGAAGTATAAGTGCTTTGTGCTGTTTTCTTGAATGGTTATCACCCATAAATGAAGTACTGTGATTAGAAACACTTCTCATTGAAGCATAAATTGTTTGTGGTGTTTTCTTGAATGGTTACCATCCATAAATGATGTACTCTAATTAGAAACACTTCTCAATGAAGTATAAGTGCTTTGTGCTGTTTTCTTGAATGGTTATCACCCATAAATGAAGTACTCCGATTAGAAACACTTCTCAAAGAAGTATAAGTGCTTTGTGGTGTTTTCTTTATTGGTTACCACCCATAAAGGAAGTACTTTGATTAGAAACACTTCTCAAAGAAGTATAAGTGCTTGGTGTTGTTTTCTTGAATGGTTATCACCCATAAATGAAGTACTGTGATTAGAAACACTTCTCATTGAAGCATAAATGGTTTGTGGTGTTTTCTTGAATGGTTACCATCCATAAATGATGTACTCTGATTAGAAACACTTCTCAATGAAGTATAAGTGCTTTGTGTTGTTTTCTTGAATGGTTATCACCCATAAATGAAGTATTGTGATTAGAAACACTTCTCATTGAAGCATAAATGGTTTGTGGTGTTTTCTTGAATCGTTATCACCCATAAATGAAGTACTCTGATTAGAAACACTTCTCAATGAAGTATAAGTGCATTGTGCTATTTCCTTGAATGGTTGTCATCCATAAATGAAGAACATTGATTAGAAGCACTTCTCAAAAAATCGTAAATGCTTTGTAGTGTTTTCTTGATTGGTTACCACCCGTAAATGTAGTACTCTGATTAGAAACACTTCTCATAGAAGTATAAGTGCTTTGCGGTGTTTTATTGATTAGTTACCACCCATAAATGAAGTACTTTGCTTAGAAACACTTCTCATATAAGTATGAATGCTTTGTGATGTTTTCTTGATTGGTTACCACCCATAAATGAAGTACTCTCATTAGAAACACTTCTCAAAGAATTATAAGTGCTTTGTGGTGTTTTCTTGATTGGTTACCACCCATAAATGAAGTACTCTCATTAGAAACACTTCTCAAAGAAGTATAAGTTCTTGGTGTTGTTTTCTTGAATGGTTATCACCCATAAATGAAGTACTGTGATTAGAAACACTTCTCATTGAAGCATAAATGGTTTGTGGTGTTTTCTTGAATGGTTACCATCCATAAATGATGTACTCTAATTAGAAACACTTCTCAATGAAGTATAAGTGCTTTGTGCTGTTTTCTTGAATGGTTATCACCCATAAATGAAGTACTCTGATTAGAAACACTTCTCAAAGAAGTATAAGTGCTTTGTGGTGTTTTCTTTATTGGTTACCACCCATAAATGAAGTACTCTCATTAGAAACACTTCTCAAAGAATTATAAGTGCTTTGTGGTGTTTTCTTGATTGGTTACCACCCATAAATGAAGTACTCTCATTAGAAACACTTCTCAAATAAGTATAAGTGTTTTGTGGTGTTTTCTTGATTGGTTACCACCCATAAATGAAGTACTCTGATTAGAAACACTTCTCAAAGAAGTATAAGTGCTTGGTGTTGTTTTCTTGAATGGTTATCACCCATAAATGAAGTACTGTGATTAGAAACACATCTCAATGAATCATAAATGGTTTGTGGTGTTTTCTTGAATGGTTACCATCCATAAATGATGTACTCTGATTAGAAACACTTCTCAATGAAGTATAAGTGCTTTGTGCTGTTTTCTTGAATGGTTATCACCCATAAATGAAGTACTGTGATTAGAAACACTTCTCATTGAAGCATAAATGGTTTGTGGTGTTTTCTTGAATGGATACCATCCATAAATGATGTACTCTGATTAGAAACGCTTCTCAATGAAGTATAAGTGCTTTGTGCTGTTTTCTTGAATGGTTATCACCCATAAATGAAGTACTGTGATTAGAAACACTTCTCATTGAAGCATAAATTGTTTGTGGTGTTTTCTTGAATGGTTACCATCCATAAATGATGTACTCTAATTAGAAACACTTCTCAATGAAGTATAAGTGCTTTGTGCTGTTTTCTTGAATGGTTATCACCCATAAATGAAGTACTCTGATTAGAAACACTTCTCAAAGAAGTATAAGTGCTTTGTGGTGTTTTCTTTATTGGTTACCACCCATAAAGGAAGTACTTTGATTAGAAACACTTCTCAAAGAAGTATAAGTGCTTGGTGTTGTTTTCTTGAATGGTTATCACCCATAAATGAAGTACTGTGATTAGAAACACTTCTCATTGAAGCATAAATGGTTTGTGGTGTTTTCTTGAATGGTTACCATCCATAAATGATGTACTCTGATTAGAAACACTTCTCAATGAAGTATAAGTGCTTTGTGTTGTTTTCTTGAATGGTTATCACCCATAAATGAAGTATTGTGATTAGAAACACTTCTCATTGAAGCATAAATGGTTTGTGGTGTTTTCTTGAATCGTTATCACCCATAAATGAAGTACTCTGATTAGAAACACTTCTCAATGAAGTATAAGTGCATTGTGCTATTTCCTTGAATGGTTGTCATCCATAAATGAAGTATTGTGATTAGAAACACTTCTCATTGAAGCATAAATGGTTTGTGGTGTTTTCTTGAATCGTTATCACCCATAAATGAAGTACTCTGATTAGAAACACTTCTCAATGAAGTATAAGTGCATTGTGCTATTTCCTTGAATGGTTGTCATCCATAAATGAAGAACATTGATTAGAAGCACTTCTCAAAAAATCGTAAATGCTTTGTAGTGTTTTCTTGATTGGTTACCACCCGTAAATGTAGTACTCTGATTAGAAACACTTCTCATAGAAGTATAAGTGCTTTGCGGTGTTTTATTGATTAGTTACCACCCATAAATGAAGTACTTTGCTTAGAAACACTTCTCATATAAGTATGAATGCTTTGTGATGTTTTCTTGATTGGTTACCACCCATAAATGAAGTACTCTCATTAGAAACACTTCTCAAAGAATTATAAGTGCTTTGTGCTGTTTTCTTGAATGGTTATCACCCATAAATGAAGTACTCTGATTAGAAACACTTCTCAAAGAAGTATAAGTGCTTTGTGGTGTTTTCTTTATTGGTTACCACCCATAAATGAAGTACTCTCATTAGAAACACTTCTCAAAGAATTATAAGTGCTTTGTGGTGTTTTCTTGATTGGTTACCACCCATAAATGAAGTACTCTCATTAGAAACACTTCTCAAATAAGTATAAGTGCTTTGTGGTGTTTTCTTGATTGGTTACCACCCATAAATGAAGTACTCTGATTAGAAACACTTCTCAAAGAAGTATAAGTGCTTGGTGTTGTTTTCTTGAATGGTTATCACCCATAAATGAAGTACTGTGATTAGAAACACTTCTCATTGAAGCATAAATGGTTTGTGTTGTTTTCTTGATTGGTTACCACCCATAAATGAAGTACTCTGTTTAGAAACACTTCTCAAAGAAGTATAAGTGCTTGGTGTTGTTTTCTTGAATGGTTATCACCCATAAATGAAGTACTGTGATTAGAAACACTTCTCATTGAAGCATAAATGGTTTGTGGTGTTTTCTTGAATGGTTACCATCCATAAATGATGTACTCTGATTAGAAACACTTCTCAATGAAGTATAAGTGCTTTGTGCTGTTTTCTTGAATGGTTATCACCAATAAATGAAGTATTGTGATTAGAAACACTTCTCATTGAAGCATAAATGGTTTGTGGTGTTTTCTTGAATCGGTATCACCCATAAATGAAGTACTCTGATTAGAAACACTTCTCAATGAAGTATAAGTGCATTGTGCTATTTCCTTGAATGGTTGTCATCCATAAATGAGGAACTTTGATTAGAAGCACTTCTCAAAAAATCGTAAATGCTTTGTAGTGTATTCTTGATTGGTTACCACCCGTAAATGTAGTACTCTGATTAGAAACACTTCTCATAGAAGTATAAGTGCTTTGCGGTGTTTTCTTGATTAGTTACCACCCATAAATGAAGTACTTTGCTTAGAAACACTTCTCATATAAGTATGAATGCTTTGTGATGTTTTCTTGATTGGTTACCACCCATAAATGAAGTACTCTCATTAGAAACACTTCTCAAAGAATTATAAGTGCTTTGTGGTGTTTTCTTGATTGGTTACCACCCATAAATGAAGTACTCTCATTAGAAACACTTCTCAAAAAAGTATAAGTGCTTTGTGGTGTTTTCTTGATTGGTTATCACCCATAAATGAAGTACTCTGATTAGAAACACTTCTCAAAGAAGTATAAGTGCTTTGTTGTTTTTTCTTTATTGGTTACCACCTATAAATGAAGTACTCTCATTAGAAACACTTCTCAAAGAATAATAAGTGCTTTGTGGTGTTTTCTTGATTGGTTATCACCCATAAATGAAGTACTCTGATTAGAAACACTTCTCAAAGAAGTATAAGTGCTTTGTGGTGTTTTCTTTATTGGTTACCACCCATAAATGAAGTACTCTCATTAGAAACACTTCTCAAAGAATTATAAGTGCTTTGTGGTGTTTTCTTGATTTGTTACCACCCATAAATGAAGTACTCTCATTAGAAACACTTCTCAAATAAGTATAATGCTTTGTGGTGTTTTTTGAATGGTTATCACCCACATATGAAGTACTTTGAATAGAAACACTTCTCAGAGAAGCATAAATGCTTTGTGTTGTTTTCTTGATTGGTTACCACCCATAAATGAAGTACTCTGTTTAGAAACACTTCTCAAAGAAGTATAAGTGCTTGGTGTTGTTTTCTTGAATGGTTATCACCCATAAATGAAGTACTGTGATTAGAAACACTTCTCATTGAAGCATAAATGGTTTGTGGTGTTTTCTTGAATGGTTACCATCCATAAATGATGTACTCTGATTAGAAACACTTCTCAATGAAGTATAAGTGCTTTGTGCTGTTTTCTTGAATGGTTATCACCCATAAATGAAGTATTGTGATTAGAAACACTTCTCATTGAAGCATAAATGGTTTGTGGTGTTTTCTTGAATCGTTATCACCCATAAATGAAGTACTCTGATTAGAAACACTTCTCAATGAAGTATAAGTGCATTGTGCTATTTCCTTGAATGGTTGTCATCCATAAATGAAGAACTTTGATTAGAAGCACTTCTCAAAAAATCGTAAATGCTTTGTAGTGTTTTCTTGATTGGTTACCACCCGTAAATGTAGTACTCTGATTAGAAACACTTCTCATAGAAGTATAAGTGCTTTGCGGTGTTTTCTTGATTAGATACCACCCATAAATGAAGTACTTTGCTTAGAAACACTTTTCATATAAGTATGAATGCTTTGTGATGTTTTCTTGATTGGTTACCACCCATAAATGAAGTACTCTCATTAGAAACACTTCTCAAAGAATTATAAGTGCTTTGTGGTGTTTTCTTGGTTGGTTACCACCCATAAAATAAGTACTCTCATTAGAAACACTTCTCAAATAAGTATAAGTGTTTTGTGGTGTTTTCTTGATTGGTTACCACCCATAAATGAAGTACTCTGATTAGAAACACTTCTCAAAGAAGTATAAGTTCTTGGTGTTGTTTTCTTGAATGGTTATCACCCATAAATGAAGTACTGTGATTAGAAACACTTCTCATTGAAGCATAAATGGTTTGTGGTGTTTTCTTGAATGGTTACCATTCATAAATGATGTACTCTAATTAGAAACACTTCTCAATGAAGTATAAGTGCTTTGTGCTATTTTCTTGAATGGTTATCACCCATAAATGAAGTACTCTGATTAGAAACACTTATCAAAGAAGTATAAGTGCTTTGTGGTGTTTTCTTTATTGGTTACCACCCATAAATGAAGTACTCTCATTAGAAACACTTCTCAAAGAATTATAAGTGCTTTGTGGTGTTTTCTTGATTGGTTACCACCCATAAATGAAGTACTCTCATTAGAAACACTTCTCAAATAAGTATAAGTGCTTTGTGGTGTTTTCTTGATTGGTTACCACCCATAAATGAAGTACTCTGATTAGAAACACTTCTCAAAGAAGTATAAGTGCTTGGTGTTGTTTTCTTGAATGGTTATCACCCATAAATGAAGTACTGTGATTAGAAACACTTCTCATTGAAGCATAAATGGTTTGTGGTGTTTTCTTGAATGGTTACCATCCATAAATGATGTACTCTGATTAGAAACACTTCTCAATGAAGTATAAGTGCTTTGTGTTGTTTTCTTGAATGGTTATCACCCATAAATGAAGTATTGTGATTAGAAACACTTCTCATTGAAGCATAAATGGTTTGTGGTGTTTTCTTGAATCGTTATCACCCATAAATGAAGTACTCTGATTAGAAACACTTCTCAATGAAGTATAAGTGCATTGTGCTATTTCCTTGAATGGTTGTCATCCATAAATGAAGTATTGTGATTAGAAACACTTCTCATTGAAGCATAAATGGTTTGTGGTGTTTTCTTGAATCGTTATCACCCATAAATGAAGTACTCTGATTAGAAACACTTCTCAATGAAGTATAAGTGCATTGTGCTATTTCCTTGAATGGTTGTCATCCATAAATGAAGAACATTGATTAGAAGCACTTCTCAAAAAATCGTAAATGCTTTGTAGTGTTTTCTTGATTGGTTACCACCCGTAAATGTAGTACTCTGATTAGAAACACTTCTCATAGAAGTATAAGTGCTTTGCGGTGTTTTATTGATTAGTTACCACCCATAAATGAAGTACTTTGCTTAGAAACACTTCTCATATAAGTATGAATGCTTTGTGATGTTTTCTTGATTGGTTACCACCCATAAATGAAGTACTCTCATTAGAAACACTTCTCAAAGAATTATAAGTGCTTTGTGCTGTTTTCTTGAATGGTTATCACCCATAAATGAAGTACTCTGATTAGAAACACTTCTCAAAGAAGTATAAGTGCTTTGTGGTGTTTTCTTTATTGGTTACCACCCATAAATGAAGTACTCTCATTAGAAACACTTCTCAAAGAATTATAAGTGCTTTGTGGTGTTTTCTTGATTGGTTACCACCCATAAATGAAGTACTCTCATTAGAAACACTTCTCAAATAAGTATAAGTGCTTTGTGGTGTTTTCTTGATTGGTTACCACCCATAAATGAAGTACTCTGATTAGAAACACTTCTCAAAGAAGTATAAGTGCTTGGTGTTGTTTTCTTGAATGGTTATCACCCATAAATGAAGTACTGTGATTAGAAACACTTCTCATTGAAGCATAAATGGTTTGTGTTGTTTTCTTGATTGGTTACCACCCATAAATGAAGTACTCTGTTTAGAAACACTTCTCAAAGAAGTATAAGTGCTTGGTGTTGTTTTCTTGAATGGTTATCACCCATAAATGAAGTACTGTGATTAGAAACACTTCTCATTGAAGCATAAATGGTTTGTGGTGTTTTCTTGAATGGTTACCATCCATAAATGATGTACTCTGATTAGAAACACTTCTCAATGAAGTATAAGTGCTTTGTGCTGTTTTCTTGAATGGTTATCACCAATAAATGAAGTATTGTGATTAGAAACACTTCTCATTGAAGCATAAATGGTTTGTGGTGTTTTCTTGAATCGGTATCACCCATAAATGAAGTACTCTGATTAGAAACACTTCTCAATGAAGTATAAGTGCATTGTGCTATTTCCTTGAATGGTTGTCATCCATAAATGAGGAACTTTGATTAGAAGCACTTCTCAAAAAATCGTAAATGCTTTGTAGTGTATTCTTGATTGGTTACCACCCGTAAATGTAGTACTCTGATTAGAAACACTTCTCATAGAAGTATAAGTGCTTTGCGGTGTTTTCTTGATTAGTTACCACCCATAAATGAAGTACTTTGCTTAGAAACACTTCTCATATAAGTATGAATGCTTTGTGATGTTTTCTTGATTGGTTACCACCCATAAATGAAGTACTCTCATTAGAAACACTTCTCAAAGAATTATAAGTGCTTTGTGGTGTTTTCTTGATTGGTTACCACCCATAAATGAAGTACTCTCATTAGAAACACTTCTCAAAAAAGTATAAGTGCTTTGTGGTGTTTTCTTGATTGGTTATCACCCATAAATGAAGTACTCTGATTAGAAACACTTCTCAAAGAAGTATAAGTGCTTTGTTGTTTTTTCTTTATTGGTTACCACCTATAAATGAAGTACTCTCATTAGAAACACTTCTCAAAGAATAATAAGTGCTTTGTGGTGTTTTCTTGATTGGTTATCACCCATAAATGAAGTACTCTGATTAGAAACACTTCTCAAAGAAGTATAAGTGCTTTGTGGTGTTTTCTTTATTGGTTACCACCCATAAATGAAGTACTCTCATTAGAAACACTTCTCAAAGAATTATAAGTGCTTTGTGGTGTTTTCTTGATTTGTTACCACCCATAAATGAAGTACTCTCATTAGAAACACTTCTCAAATAAGTATAATGCTTTGTGGTGTTTTTTGAATGGTTATCACCCACATATGAAGTACTTTGAATAGAAACACTTCTCAGAGAAGCATAAATGCTTTGTGTTGTTTTCTTGATTGGTTACCACCCATAAATGAAGTACTCTGTTTAGAAACACTTCTCAAAGAAGTATAAGTGCTTGGTGTTGTTTTCTTGAATGGTTATCACCCATAAATGAAGTACTGTGATTAGAAACACTTCTCATTGAAGCATAAATGGTTTGTGGTGTTTTCTTGAATGGTTACCATCCATAAATGATGTACTCTGATTAGAAACACTTCTCAATGAAGTATAAGTGCTTTGTGCTGTTTTCTTGAATGGTTATCACCCATAAATGAAGTATTGTGATTAGAAACACTTCTCATTGAAGCATAAATGGTTTGTGGTGTTTTCTTGAATCGTTATCACCCATAAATGAAGTACTCTGATTAGAAACACTTCTCAATGAAGTATAAGTGCATTGTGCTATTTCCTTGAATGGTTGTCATCCATAAATGAAGAACTTTGATTAGAAGCACTTCTCAAAAAATCGTAAATGCTTTGTAGTGTTTTCTTGATTGGTTACCACCCGTAAATGTAGTACTCTGATTAGAAACACTTCTCATAGAAGTATAAGTGCTTTGCGGTGTTTTCTTGATTAGATACCACCCATAAATGAAGTACTTTGCTTAGAAACACTTTTCATATAAGTATGAATGCTTTGTGATGTTTTCTTGATTGGTTACCACCCATAAATGAAGTACTCTCATTAGAAACACTTCTCAAAGAATTATAAGTGCTTTGTGGTGTTTTCTTGGTTGGTTACCACCCATAAAATAAGTACTCTCATTAGAAACACTTCTCAAATAAGTATAAGTGTTTTGTGGTGTTTTCTTGATTGGTTACCACCCATAAATGAAGTACTCTGATTAGAAACACTTCTCAAAGAAGTATAAGTTCTTGGTGTTGTTTTCTTGAATGGTTATCACCCATAAATGAAGTACTGTGATTAGAAACACTTCTCATTGAAGCATAAATGGTTTGTGGTGTTTTCTTGAATGGTTACCATTCATAAATGATGTACTCTAATTAGAAACACTTCTCAATGAAGTATAAGTGCTTTGTGCTATTTTCTTGAATGGTTATCACCCATAAATGAAGTACTCTGATTAGAAACACTTATCAAAGAAGTATAAGTGCTTTGTGGTGTTTTTTTATTGGTTACCACCCATAAATGAAGTACTCTCATTAGAAACACTTCTCAAAGAATTATAAGTGCTTTGTGGTGTTTTCTTGATTGGTTACCACCCATAAATGAAGTACTCTCATTAGAAACACTTCTCAAATAAGTATAAGTGCTTTGTGGTGTTTTCTTGATTGGTTACCACCCATAAATGAAGTACTCTGATTAGAAACACTTCTCAAAGAAGTATAAGTGCTTGGTGTTGTTTTCTTGAATGGTTATCACCCATAAATGAAGTACTGTGATTAGAAACACTTCTCATTGAAGCATAAATGGTTTGTGGTGTTTTCTTGAATGGTTACCATCCATAAATGATGTACTCTGATTAGAAACACTTCTCAATGAAGTATAAGTGCTTTGTGCTGTTTTCTTGAATGGTTATGACCCATAAATGAAGTACTCTCATTAGAAACACTTCTCAATGAAGTATAATGCTTTGTGGTGTTTTTTGAATGGTTATCACCCACATATGAAGTACTTTGAATAGAAACACTTCTCATAGAAGCATAAATGCTTTGTGTTGTTTTCTTGATTGGTTACCACCCATAAATGAAGTACTCTGATTAGAAACACTTCAAAAAGAAGTATAAGTGCTTGGTGTTGTTTTCTTGAATGGTTATCACCCATAAATGAAGTACTGTGATTAGAAACACTTCTCATTGAAGCATAAATTGTTTGTGCTGTTTTCTTGAATGGTTACCATCCATAAATGACGTACTCTGATTAGAAACACTTCTCAATGAAGTATAAGTGCTTTGTGCTGTTTTCTTGAATGGTTATCACCCATAAATGAAGTATTGTGATTAGAAACACTTCTCATTGAAGCATAAATGGTTTGTGGTGTTTTCTTGAATCGTTATCATCCATAAATGAAGTACTCTGATTAGAAACACTTCTCAATGAAGTATAAGTGCATTGTGCTATTTCCTTGATTGGTTGTCATCCATAAATGAAGAACTTTGATTAGAAGCACTTCTCAAAAAATCGTAAATGCTTTGTAGTGTTTTCTTGATTGGTTACCACCCGTAAATGTAGTACTCTGATTAGAAACACTTCTCATAGAAGTATAAGTGCTTTGCGGTGTTTTCTTGATTAGTTACCACCCATAAATGAAGTACTTTGCTTAGAAACACTTCTCATATAAGTATGAATGCTTTGTGATGTTTTCTTGATTGGTTACCACCCATAAATGAAGTACTCTCATTAGAAACACTTCTCAAAAAATTATAAGTGCTTTGTGGTGTTTTCTTGATTGGTTACCACCCATAAATGAAGTACTCTCATTAGAAACACTTCTCAAAGAAGTATAAGTTCTTGGTGTTGTTTTCTTGAATGGTTATCACCCATAAATGAAGTACTGTGATTAGAAACACTTCTCATTGAAGCATAAATGGTTTGTGGTGTTTTCTTGAATGGTTACCATCCATAAATGATGTACTCTGATTAGAAACACTTCTCAATGAAGTATAAGTGCTTTGTGCTGTTTTCTTGAATGGTTATCACCAATAAATGAAGTATTGTGATTAGAAACACTTCTCATTGAAGCATAAATGGTTTGTGGTGTTTTCTTGAATCGGTATCACCCATAAATGAAGTACTCTGATTAGAAACACTTCTCAATGAAGTATAAGTGCATTGTGCTATTTCCTTGAATGGTTGTCATCCATAAATGAGGAACTTTGATTAGAAGCACTTCTCAAAAAATCGTAAATGCTTTGTAGTGTATTCTTGATTGGTTACCACCCGTAAATGTAGTACTCTGATTAGAAACACTTCTCATAGAAGTATAAGTGCTTTGCGGTGTTTTCTTGATTAGTTACCACCCATAAATGAAGTACTTTGCTTAGAAACACTTCTCATATAAGTATGAATGCTTTGTGATGTTTTCTTGATTGGTTACCACCCATAAATGAAGTACTCTCATTAGAAACACTTCTCAAAGAATTATAAGTGCTTTGTGGTGTTTTCTTGATTGGTTACCACCCATAAATGAAGTACTCTCATTAGAAACACTTCTCAAAAAAGTATAAGTGCTTTGTGGTGTTTTCTTGATTGGTTATCACCCATAAATGAAGTACTCTGATTAGAAACACTTCTCAAAGAAGTATAAGTGCTTTGTTGTTTTTTCTTTATTGGTTACCACCTATAAATGAAGTACTCTCATTAGAAACACTTCTCAAAGAATAATAAGTGCTTTGTGGTGTTTTCTTGATTGGTTATCACCCATAAATGAAGTACTCTGATTAGAAACACTTCTCAAAGAAGTATAAGTGCTTTGTGGTGTTTTCTTTATTGGTTACCACCCATAAATGAAGTACTCTCATTAGAAACACTTCTCAAAGAATTATAAGTGCTTTGTGGTGTTTTCTTGATTTGTTACCACCCATAAATGAAGTACTCTCATTAGAAACACTTCTCAAATAAGTATAATGCTTTGTGGTGTTTTTTGAATGGTTATCACCCACATATGAAGTACTTTGAATAGAAACACTTCTCAGAGAAGCATAAATGCTTTGTGTTGTTTTCTTGATTGGTTACCACCCATAAATGAAGTACTCTGTTTAGAAACACTTCTCAAAGAAGTATAAGTGCTTGGTGTTGTTTTCTTGAATGGTTATCACCCATAAATGAAGTACTGTGATTAGAAACACTTCTCATTGAAGCATAAATGGTTTGTGGTGTTTTCTTGAATGGTTACCATCCATAAATGATGTACTCTGATTAGAAACACTTCTCAATGAAGTATAAGTGCTTTGTGCTGTTTTCTTGAATGGTTATCACCCATAAATGAAGTATTGTGATTAGAAACACTTCTCATTGAAGCATAAATGGTTTGTGGTGTTTTCTTGAATCGTTATCACCCATAAATGAAGTACTCTGATTAGAAACACTTCTCAATGAAGTATAAGTGCATTGTGCTATTTCCTTGAATGGTTGTCATCCATAAATGAAGAACTTTGATTAGAAGCACTTCTCAAAAAATCGTAAATGCTTTGTAGTGTTTTCTTGATTGGTTACCACCCGTAAATGTAGTACTCTGATTAGAAACACTTCTCATAGAAGTATAAGTGCTTTGCGGTGTTTTCTTGATTAGATACCACCCATAAATGAAGTACTTTGCTTAGAAACACTTTTCATATAAGTATGAATGCTTTGTGATGTTTTCTTGATTGGTTACCACCCATAAATGAAGTACTCTCATTAGAAACACTTCTCAAAGAATTATAAGTGCTTTGTGGTGTTTTCTTGGTTGGTTACCACCCATAAAATAAGTACTCTCATTAGAAACACTTCTCAAATAAGTATAAGTGTTTTGTGGTGTTTTCTTGATTGGTTACCACCCATAAATGAAGTACTCTGATTAGAAACACTTCTCAAAGAAGTATAAGTTCTTGGTGTTGTTTTCTTGAATGGTTATCACCCATAAATGAAGTACTGTGATTAGAAACACTTCTCATTGAAGCATAAATGGTTTGTGGTGTTTTCTTGAATGGTTACCATTCATAAATGATGTACTCTAATTAGAAACACTTCTCAATGAAGTATAAGTGCTTTGTGCTATTTTCTTGAATGGTTATCACCCATAAATGAAGTACTCTGATTAGAAACACTTATCAAAGAAGTATAAGTGCTTTGTGGTGTTTTCTTTATTGGTTACCACCCATAAATGAAGTACTCTCATTAGAAACACTTCTCAAAGAATTATAAGTGCTTTGTGGTGTTTTCTTGATTGGTTACCACCCATAAATGAAGTACTCTCATTAGAAACACTTCTCAAATAAGTATAAGTGCTTTGTGGTGTTTTCTTGATTGGTTACCACCCATAAATGAAGTACTCTGATTAGAAACACTTCTCAAAGAAGTATAAGTGCTTGGTGTTGTTTTCTTGAATGGTTATCACCCATAAATGAAGTACTGTGATTAGAAACACTTCTCATTGAAGCATAAATGGTTTGTGGTGTTTTCTTGAATGGTTACCATCCATAAATGATGTACTCTGATTAGAAACACTTCTCAATGAAGTATAAGTGCTTTGTGCTGTTTTCTTGAATGGTTATGACCCATAAATGAAGTACTCTCATTAGAAACACTTCTCAATGAAGTATAATGCTTTGTGGTGTTTTTTGAATGGTTATCACCCACATATGAAGTACTTTGAATAGAAACACTTCTCATAGAAGCATAAATGCTTTGTGTTGTTTTCTTGATTGGTTACCACCCATAAATGAAGTACTCTGATTAGAAACACTTCAAAAAGAAGTATAAGTGCTTGGTGTTGTTTTCTTGAATGGTTATCACCCATAAATGAAGTACTGTGATTAGAAACACTTCTCATTGAAGCATAAATTGTTTGTGCTGTTTTCTTGAATGGTTACCATCCATAAATGATGTACTCTGATTAGAAACACTTCTCAATGAAGTATAAGTGCTTTGTGCTGTTTTCTTGAATGGTTATCACCCATAAATGAAGTATTGTGATTAGAAACACTTCTCATTGAAGCATAAATGGTTTGTGGTGTTTTCTTGAATCGTTATCATCCATAAATGAAGTACTCTGATTAGAAACACTTCTCAATGAAGTATAAGTGCATTGTGCTATTTCCTTGATTGGTTGTCATCCATAAATGAAGAACTTTGATTAGAAGCACTTCTCAAAAAATCGTAAATGCTTTGTAGTGTTTTCTTGATTGGTTACCACCCGTAAATGTAGTACTCTGATTAGAAACACTTCTCATAGAAGTATAAGTGCTTTGCGGTGTTTTCTTGATTAGTTACCACCCATAAATGAAGTACTTTGCTTAGAAACACTTCTCATATAAGTATGAATGCTTTGTGATGTTTTCTTGATTGGTTACCACCCATAAATGAAGTACTCTCATTAGAAACACTTCTCAAAAAATTATAAGTGCTTTGTGGTGTTTTCTTGATTGGTTACCACCCATAAATGAAGTACTCTCATTAGAAACACTTCTCAAAGAAGTATAAGTTCTTGGTGTTGTTTTCTTGAATGGTTATCACCCATAAATGAAGTACTGTGATTAGAAACACTTCTCATTGAAGCATAAATGGTTTGTGGTGTTTTCTTGAATGGTTACCATCCATAAATGATGTACTCTAATTAGAAACACTTCTCAATGAAGTATAAGTGCTTTGTGCTGTTTTCTTGAATGGTTATCACCCATAAATGAAGTACTCTGATTAGAAACACTTCTCAAAGAAGTATAAGTGCTTTGTGGTGTTTTCTTTATTGGTTACCACCCATAAATGAAGTACTCTCATTAGAAACACTTCTCAAAGAATTATAAGTGCTTTGTGGTGTTTTCTTGATTGGTTACCACCCATAAATGAAGTACTCTCATTAGAAACACTTCTCAAATAAGTATAAGTGCTTTGTGGTGTTTTCTTGATTGGTTACCACCCATAAATGAAGTACTCTGATTAGAAACACTTCTCAAAGAAGTATAAGTGCTTGGTGTTGTTTTCTTGAATGGTTATCACCCATAAATGAAGTACTGTGATTAGAAACACTTCTCATTGAAGCATAAATGGTTTGTGTTGTTTTCTTGATTGGTTACCACCCATAAATGAAGTACTCTGTTTAGAAAAACTTCTCAAAGAAGTATAAGTGCTTGGTGTTCTTTTCTTGAATGGTTATCACCCATAAATGAAGTACTGTGATTAGAAACACTTCTCATTGAAGCATAAATGGTTTGTGGTGTTTTCTTGAATGGTTACCATCCATAAATGATGTACTCTGATTAGAAACACTTCTCAATGAAGTATAAGTGCTTTGTGCTGTTTTCTTGAATGGTTATCACCCATAAATGAAGTATTGTGATTAGAAACACTTCTCATTGAAGCATAAATGGTTTGTGGTGTTTTCTTGAATCGTTATCACCCATAAATGAAGTACTCTGATTAGAAACACTTCTCAATGAAGTATAAGTGCATTGTGCTATTTCCTTGAATGGTTGTCATCCATAAATGAAGAACTTTGATTAGAAGCACTTCTCAAAAAATCGTAAATGCTTTGTAGTGTTTTCTTGATTGGTTACCACCCGTAAATGTAATACTCTGATAAGAAACACTTCTCATAGAAGTATAAGTGCTTTGCGGTGTTTTCTTGATTAGTTACCACCCATAAATGAAGTACTTTGCTTAGAAACACTTTTCATATAAGTATGAATGCTTTGTGATGTTTTCTTGATTGGTTACCACCCATAAGTGAAGTACTCTCATTAGAAACACTTCTCAAAGAATTATAAGTGCTTTGTAGTGTTTTCTTGATTGGTTACCACCCATAAATGAAGTACTCTCATTAGAAACACTTCTCAAATAAGTATAAGTGTTTTGTGGTGTTTTCTTGATTGGTTACCACCCATAAATGAAGTACTCTGATTAGAAACACTTCTCAAAGAAGTATAAGTTCTTGGTGTTGTTTTCTTGTATCGTTATCACCCATAAATGAAGTACTCTAATTAGAAACACTTCTCAATGAAGTATAAGTGCATTGTGCTATTTCCTTGAATGGTTGTCATCCATAAATGAAGAACTTTGATTAGAAGCACTTCTCATAAAAGCATAAATGCTTTGTAGTGTTTTCTTGATTGGTTACCACCCGTAAATGTAGTACTCTGATTAGAAACACTTCTCATAGAAGTACAAGTGCTTTGCGGTGTTTTCTTGATTAGTTACCACCCCTAAATGAAGTACTTTGCTTAGAAACACTTCTCAAATAAGTATAAGTGTTTTGTGGTGTTTTCTTGATTGGTTACCACCCATAAATGAAGTACTCTCATTAGAAACACTTCTCAAATAAGTGTAAGTGCTTTATGGTGTTCTCATGAATGGTTACCACCCATAAATGAAGTACTTTGATTAGAAACACTTTACAAAGAAGTATAAGTGCTAGGAGTTGTTTTCTTGAATGGTTATCCCCAATAATGATGTACTTTGATTAGAAACACTTATAATAGAAGTATGAATGATTTGTGGTGTTTTCTTGATTGCTTACTACCCATAAATGAAGCACTCTGATTAGAAAAACTTCTCATAGAAGTATAAGTGCTTTGTGGTGTTTCATGAATGGTTATCACCCATAAAAGAAGTACTTTTATTAGAAACACTTCTCATAGAAGCATAAATGCTTTGTGGTGTTTTCTTGATTGGTTACCACCCATAAATGAAGTACTCGGATTAGAAACACTTCCCAAAGAAGTATAAGTGCTTTGTGCTGTTTTCTTGAATGGTTATCACCCATAAATGAAGTACTTTGATTAGAAACACTTCTCAATGAAGTATAAGTGCTTTGTGCTATTTTCTTGAATGGTTATGACCCATAAATGAATTACTTTGATTAGAAACACATCTCATAGAACCATAAGCTTTGTGGTGTTTTCTTGATTGGTTACCACCCATAAATGAAGTACCCTAATTAGAAACACTTCTCAAAGAAGTATAAGTGCTTTGTGTTGTTTTCTTGTATGGTTATCACCCATAAATGAAGTACTGTGATTAGAAACACTTCTCACTGAAGCATAAATGGTTTGTGGTGTTTTCTTGAATGGTTATCACCCATAAATGAAGTACTTTGATTAGAAACACTTCTCAATGAAGTATAAGTGCTTTGTGCTATTTTCTTGAATGGTTATGACCCATAAATGAATTACTTTGATTAGAAACACATCTCATAGAACCATAAGCTTTGTGGTGTTTTCTTGATTGGTTACCACCCATAAATGAAGTACTCTAATTAGAAACACTTCTCAAAGAAGTATAAGTGCTTTGTGTTGTTTTCTTGAATGGTTATCACCCATAAATGAAGTACTGTGATTAGAAACACTTCTCATTGAAGCATAAATGATTTGTAGTGTTTTCTTGATTGGTTACCAACCATAAATGAAGAACTCTGATTAGAAAACACTTCTCAAAAAAGTATAAGTGCTTTGTGATGTTTTCTTGAATGATTATCACCCATAAATGTAGTACTTTGTTTATTAACACTTCTCATAGATGCATAAGTGCTTTGTGGAGTTTTCTTGATTGGTTACTACCCATAAATGAAGCACTCTGATTAGAAAAACTTCTCATAGAAGTATAAGTGCTTTGTGGTGTTTCATGAATGGTTATCACCCATAAAAGAAGTACTTTTATTAGAAACACTTCTCATAGAAGCATAAATGCTTTGTGGTGTTTTCTTGATTGGTTACCACCTATAAATGAAGTACTCGGATTAGAAACACTTCCCAAAGAAGTATAAGTGCTTTGTGCTGTTTTCTTGAATGGTTATCACCCATAAATGAAGTACTTTGATTAGAAACACTTCTCAATGAAGTATAAGTGCTTTGTGCTATTTTCTTGAATGGTTATGACCCATAAATGAATTACTTTCATTAGAAACACATCTCATAGAACCATAAGCTTTGTGGTGTTTTCTTGATTGGTTACCACCCATAAATGAAGTACTCTAATTAGAAACACTTCTCAAAGAAGTATAAGTGCTTTGTGTGGTTTTCTTGAATGGTTATCACCCATAAATGAAGTACTGTGATTAGAAACACTTCTCATTGAAGCATAAATGATTTGTAGTGTTTTCTTGATTGGTTACCAACCATAAATGAAGAACTCTGATTAGAAAACACTTCTCAAAAAAGTATAAGTGCTTTGTGATGTTTTCTTGAATGATTATCACCCATAAATGTAGTACTTTGTTTATTAACACTTCTCATAGATGCATAAGTGCTTTGTGGAGTTTTCTTGATTGGTTACTACCCATAAATGAAGCACTCTGATTAGAAAAACTTCTCATAGAAGTATAAGTGCTTTGTGGTGTTTCATGAATGGTTATCACCCATAAAAGAAGTACTTTTATTAGAAACACTTCTCATAGAAGCATAAATGCTTTGTGGTGTTTTCTTGATTGGTTACCACCTATAAATGAAGTACTCGGATTAGAAACACTTCCCAAAGAAGTATAAGTGCTTTGTGCTGTTTTCTTGAATGGTTATCACCCATAAATGAAGTACTTTGATTAGAAACACTTCTCAATGAAGTATAAGTGCTTTGTGCTATTTTCTTGAATGGTTATGACCCATAAATGAATTACTTTCATTAGAAACACATCTCATAGAACCATAAGCTTTGTGGTGTTTTCTTGATTGGTTACCACCCATAAATGAAGTACTCTAATTAGAAACACTTCTCAAAGAAGTATAAGTGCTTTGTGTGGTTTTCTTGAATAGTTATCACCCATAAATGAAGTACTGTGATTAGAAACACTTCTCATTGAAGCATAAATGATTTGTAGTGTTTTCTTGATTGGTTACCAACCATAAATGAAGAACTCTGATTAGAAAACACTTCTCAAAAAAGTATAAGTGCTTTGTGATGTTTTCTTGAATGATTATCACCCATAAATATAGTACTTTGTTTATTAACACTTCTCATAGATGCATAAGTGCTTTGTGGAGTTTTCTTGAATGGTTATCACCCATAAATGAAGTACTGTGATTAGAAACACTTCTCATTGAAGCATAAATGGTTTGTGGTGTTTTCTTGAATGGTTACCATCCATAAATGATGTACTCTGATTAGAAACACTTCTCAATGAAGTATAAGTGCTTTGTGGTGTTTTCTTGATTGGTTATCAGCCATAAATGAAGTACTTTGCTTAGAAACACTTCTCAAATAAGTATGAATGCTTTGTGATGTTTTCTTGAATGATTATCACCCATAAAAGAAGTACTTTGCTTAGAAACACTTCTCATATAAGTATGAATGCTTTGTGATGTTTTCTTGATTGGTTACCACCCATAACTGAAGTACTCTCATTAGAAACACTTCTCAAAGAATTATAAGTGCTTTGTGGTGTTTTCTTGATTGGTTACCACCCATAAATGAAGTACTCTCATTAGAAACACTTCTCAAATAAGTGTAAGTGCTTTGTGGTGTTTTCTTGATTGGTTACCATTCATATATGAAGTACTCTGATTACAAACACTTCTCAAAGATGTATAAGTGCTTGGTGTTATTTTCTTGAATGGTTATCACCCATAAATGAAGTACTGTGATTAGAAACACTTCTCATTGAAGCATAAATGGTTTGTGGTGTTTTCTTGAATCGTTATCACCCATAAATGAAGTACTCTGATTAGAAACATTTCTCAATGAAGTATAAGTGCTTTGTGCTATTTTCTTGAATGGTTGTCACCCATAAATGAAGTACTTTGATTAGAAACACTTCTCATAAAAGCATAAAAACTTTTTGGTGTTTTCTTCATTGGTTACCACCCGTAAATGTAGTACTCTGATTGGAAACACTTCTCATAGAAGTACAAGTGCTTTGCGGTGTTTTCTTGATTAGTTACCACCCATAAATGAAGTACTTTGCTTAGAAACACTTCTCATATAAGTATGAATGCTTTGTGGTGTTTTCTTGATTGGTTACCACCCATAAATGAAGTACTCTGATTAGAAACACTTCTCAAAGAAGTAAAAGTGCTTTGTGGTGTTTTCTTGATTAGTTACCACCCATAAATGAAATATTCTGATTAGAAACACTTCTCAAAGAAGTATAAGTTATTTGTGGTGTTCTCTTGAATGGTTACCACCCATAAATGAATTACTTTGATTAGAAACACTTAACAAAGAAGAATAAGTGCTTTGAGCTGTTTTCTTGAATGGTTATCCCCCATAATGAAGTACTTTGATTAGAAACACTTCTAATAGGAGTATGAATGATTTGTGGTGTTTTCTTGATTGGTTACTACCCATAAATGAAGCACTCTGATTAGAAAAACTTTTCATAGAAGTATAAGTGCTTTGTGGTGTTTCATGAATGGTTATCACCCATAAAAGAAGTACTTTTATTAGAAACACTTCTCATAGAAGCATAAATGCTTTGTGGTGTTTTCTTGATTGGTTACCACCCATAAATGAAGTACTCGGATTAGAAACACTTCCCAAAGAAGTATAAGTGCTTTGTGCTGTTTTCTTGAATGGTTATCACCCATAAATGAATTACTTTGATTAGAAACACTTCTCAATGAAGTATAAGTGCTTTGTGCTATTTTCTTGAATGGTTATGACCCATAAATGAATTACTTTGATTAGAAACACATCTCATAAAAGCATAAATGCTTTGTGGTGTTTTCTTGATTGGTTACCACCCGTAAATGTAGTGCTCAGATTAGAAACACTTCTCATAGAAGTACAAGTGCTTTGCGGTGTTTTCTTGATTAGTTACCACCCATAAATGAAGTACTTTGCTTAGAAACACTTCTCATAGAAGTACAAGTGCTTTGCGGTGTTTTCTTGATTAGTTACCACCCATAAATGAAGTACTTTGCTTAGAAACACTTCTCAAAAAATTATACGTGCTTTGTGGTGTTTTCTTGATTGGTTACCACCCATAAATGAAGTACTCTCATTAGAAACACTTCTCAAATAAGTGTAAGTGCTTTGTGGTGTTTTCTTGATTGGTTACCACCCATAAATGAAGTACTCTCATTAGAAACACTTCTCAAATAAGTATAAGTGCTTTGTGGTGTTTTCTTGATTGGTTACCACCCATAAATGATGTACTCTGATTAGAAACACTTCTCAAAGAAGTATAAGTGCTTGGTGTTGTTTTCTTGAATCGTTATCACCCATAAATGAAGTACTCTGATTAGAAACACTTCTCAATGAAGTATAAGTGCTTTGTGCTATTTTCTTGAATGGTTATGACCCATAAATGAATTACTTTGATTAGAAACACATCTCATAGAACCATAAGCTTTGTGGTGTTTTCTTGATTGGTTACCACCCATAAATGAAGTACTCTGATTAGAAACACTTCTCAAAGAAGTATAAGTGCTTGGTGTTGTTTTCTTGAATGGTTATCACCCATAAATGAAGTACTGTGATTAGAAACACTTCTCATTGAAGCATAAATGGTTTGTGGTGTTTTCTTGAATCGTTATCACCCATAAATGAAGTACTCTCATTAGAAACACTTCTCAATGAAGTATAAGTGCATTGTGCTATTTCCTTGAATGGTTGTCATCCATAAATGAAGTACTTTGATTAGAAGCACTTCTCATAAAAGCATAAATGCTTTGTGGTGTTTTCTTGATTGGTTACCACCCGTAAATGTAGTACTCTAATAAGAAACACTTCTCATAGAAGTACAAGTGCTTTGCGGTGTTTTCTTGATTAGTTACCACCCATAAATGAAGTAATTTGCTTAGAAACACTTCTCATATAAGTATGAATGATTTGTGATGTTTTCTTGATTGGTTACCACCCATAAATGAAGTACTCTCATTAGAAACACTTCTCAAAGAATTATAAGTGCTTTGTGGTGTTTTCTTGATTGGTTACCACCCATAAATGAAGTACTCTCATTAGAAACACTTCTCAAATAAGTGTAAGTGCTTTGTGGTGTTCTCATGAATGGTTACCACCCATAAATGAAGTACTTTGATTAGAAACACTTTACAAAGAAGTATAAGTGCTAGGAGCTGTTTTCCTGAATGGTTATCCCCCATAATGTTGTAATTTGATTAGAAACACTTCTAAAAGAAGTATGAATGATTTGTGGTGTTTTCTTGATTTCTTACTACCCATAAATGAAGCACTCTGATTAGAAAAACTTCTCATAGAAGTATAAGTACTTTGTGGTGTTTCATGAATGGTTATCACCCATAAAAGAAGTACTTTTATTAGAAACACTTCTCATAGAAGCATAAATGCTTTGTGGTGTTTTCTTGATTGGTTACCACCCATAAATGAAGTACTCTCATTAGAAACACTTCTCAAATAAGTGTAAGTGCTTTGTGGTGTTTTCTTGATTGGTTACCACCCATAAATGAAGTACTCTCATTAGAAACACTTCTCAAATAAGTATAAGTGCTTTGTGGTGTTTTCTTGATTGGTTACCACCCATAAATGATGTACTCTGATTAGAAACACTTCTCAAAGAAGTATAAGTGCTTGGTGTTGTTTTCTTGAATGGTTATCACCCATAAATGAAGTACTCTGATTAGAAACACTTCTCATAGAAGTACAAGTGATTTGCGGTGTTTTCTTGATTGGTTACCACCCGTAAATGTAGTACTCTGATTAGAAACACTTCTCATTGAAGCATAAATGGTTTGTGGTGTTTTCTTGAATCGTTATCACCCATAAATGAAGTACTCTGATTAGAAACACTTCTCAATGAAGTATAAGTGATTTGTGCTATTTTCTTGAATGGTTGTCACCCATAAATGAAGTACTTTGATTAGAAACACTTCTCATAAAAGCATAAATGCTTTGTGGTGTTTTCTTGATTGGTTACCACCCGTAAATGTAGTGCTCAGATTAGAAACACTTCTCATAGAAGTACAAGTGCTTTGCGGTGTTTTCTTGATTAGTTACCACCCATAAATGAAGTACTTTGCTTAGAAACACTTCTCATAGAAGTACAAGTGCTTTGCGGTGTTTTCTTGATTAGTTACCACCCATAAATGAAGTACTTTGCGTAGAAACACTTCTCAAAAAATTATACGTGCTTTGTGGTGTTTTCTTGATTGGTTACCACCCATAAATGAAGTACTCTCATTAGAAACACTTCTCAAATAAGTGTAAGTGCTTTGTGGTGTTTTCTTGATTGGTTACCACCCATAAATGAAGTACTCTCATTAGAAACACTTCTCAAATAAGTGTAAGTGCTTTGTGGTGTTTTCTTGATTGGTTACCACCTATAAATGAAGTACTCTCATTAGAAACACTTCTCAAATAAGTATAAGTGCTTTGTGGTGTTTTCTTGATTGGTTACCACCCATAAATGATGTACTCTGATTAGAAACACTTCTCAAAGAAGTATAAGTGCTTGGTGTTGTTTTGTTGAATGGTTATCACCCATAAATGAAGTACTGTGATTAGAAACACTTCTCATTGAATCATAAATGGTTTGTGGTGTTTTCTTGAATTGTTACCATCCATAAATGATGTACTCTGATTAGAAACACTTCTCAATGAAGTATAAGTGCTTTGTGCTATTTTCTTGAATGGTTGTCACCCATAAATGAAGTACTTTGATTAGAAACACTTCTCATAAAAGCATAAATGCTTTGTGGTGTTTTCTTGATTGGTTACCACCCGTAAATGTAGTACTCTGATTAGAAACACTTCTCATAGAAGTACAAGTGCTTTGCGGTGTTTTCTTGATTAGTTACCATCCATAAATGAAGTACTTTGCTTAGAAACACTTCTCATAGAAGACCAAGTGCTTTGCGGTGTTTTCTTGATTAGTTACCACCCATAAATGAAGTACTTTGCTTAGAAACACTTCTCAAAAAATTATACGTGCTTTGTGTTGTTTTCTTGATTGGTTACCACCCATAAATGAAGTACTCTCATTAGAAACACTTCTCAAATAAGTGTAAGTGCTTTGTGGTGTTTTCTTGATTGGTTACCACCCATAAATGATGTACTATGATTAGAAACACTTCTCAAAGAAGTATAAGTGCTTGGTGTTGTTTTCTTGAATGGTTATCACCCATAAATGAAGTACTGTGATTAGAAACACTTCTCATTGAAGCATAAATGGTTTGTGGTGTTTTCTTGAATTGTTACCATCCATAAATGATGTACTCTGATTAGAAACACTTCTCAATGAAGTATAAGTGCTTTGTGCTGTTTTCTTGAATGGTTATCACCCATAAATGAAGTACTGTGATTAGAAACACTTCTCATTGAAGCATAAATGGTTTGTGGTGTTTTCTTGAATCGTTATCACCCATAAATGAAGTACTCTGATTAGAAACACTTCTCATAGAAGTACAAGTGCTTTGCGGTGTTTTCTTGATTAGTTACCACCCATAAATGAAGTACTCTGATTAGAAACACTTTTCAATGAAGTATAAGTGCTTCGTGCTGTTTTCTTGAATGGTTATCACCTATAAATGAAGTACTCTGATTAGAAACACTTCTCATTGAAACATAAATGGTTTGTGGTGTTTTCTTGAATCGTTATCACCCATAAATGAAGTACTCTGATTAGAAACACTTCTCAATGAAGTATAAGTGCTTTGTGCTATTTTCTTGAATGGTTGTCACCCATAAATGAAGTACTTTGATTAGAAACAATTCTCATAAAAGCATAAATGCTTTGTGGTGTTTTCTTGATTGGTTACCACCTGTAAATGTAGTACTCAGATTAGAAACACTTCTCATAGAAGTACAAGTGCTTTGCGGTGTTTTCTTGATTAGTTACCACCCATAAATGAAGTACTTTGCTTAGAAACACTTCTCAAAAAATTATACGTGCTTTGTGGTGTTTTCTTGATTGGTTACCACCCATAAATGAAGTACTCTCATTAGAAACACTTCTCAAATAAGTGTAAGTGCTTTGTGGTGTTTTCTTGATTGGTTACCACCCATAAATGAAGTACTCTCATTAGAAACACTTCTCAAATAAGTATAAGTGCTTTGTGGTGTTTTCTTGATTGGTTACCACCCATAAATGATGTACTCTGATTAGAAACACTTCTCAAAGAAGTATAAGTGCTTGGTGTTGTTTTCTTGAATGGTTATCACCCATAAATGAAGTACTGTGATTAGAAACACTTCTCATTGAAGCATAAATGGTTTGTGGTGTTTTTTTTGAACTGTTACCATCCATAAATGATGTACTCAGATTAGAAACACTTCTCAATGAAGTATAAGTGCTTTGTGCTGTTTTCTTGAATGGTTATCATCCATAAATGAAGTACTGTGATTAGAAACACTTCTCATTGAAGCATAAATGGTTTGTGGTGTTTTCTTGAATCGTTATCACCCATAAATGAAGTACTCTGATTAGAAACACTTCTCATAGAAGTACAAGTGCTTTGCGGTGTTTTCTTGATTAGTTACCACCCATAAATGAAGTACTCTGATTAGAAACACTTCTCATAGAAGTACAAGTGATTTGCGGTGTTTTCTTGATTGGTTACCACCCGTAAATGTAGTACTCTGATTAGAAACACTTCTCATAGAAGTACAAGTGCTTTGCGGTGTTTTCTTGATTAGTTACCACCCATAAATGAAGTACTTTGCTTAGAAACACTTCTCATAGAAGTACAAGTGCTTTGCGGTGTTTTCTTGATTAGTTACCACCCATAAATGAAGTACTTTTCTTAGAAACACTTCTCATAGAAGTACAAGTGCTTTGCGGTGTTTTCTTGATTAGTTACCACCCATAAATGAAGTACTTTGCTTAGAAACACTTCTCAAAAAATTATACGTGCTTTGTGGTGTTTTCTTGATTGGTTACCACCCATAAATGAAGTACTCTCATTAGAAACACTTCTCAAATAAGTGTAAGTGCTTTGTGGTGTTTTCTTGATTGGTTACCACCCATAAATGAAGTACTCTCATTAGAAACACTTCTCAAATAAGTATAAGTGCTTTGTGGTGTTTTCTTGATTGGTTACCACCCATAAATAATGTACTCTGATTAGAAACACTTCTCAAAGTAGTATAAGTGCTTGGTGTTGTTTTCTTGAATGGTTATCACCCATAAATGAAGTACTGTGATTAGAAACACTTCTCATTGAAGCATAAATGGTTTGTGGTGTTTTCTTGAATGGTTACCATCCATAAATGATGTACTCTGATTAGAAACACTTCTCAATGAAGTATAAGTGCTTTGTGCTGTTTTCTTGAATGGTTATCACCCATAAATGAAGTACTGCGATTAGAAACACTTCTCATTGAAACATAAATGGTTTGTGGTGTTTTCTTGAATCGTTATCACCCATAAATGAAGTACTCTGATTAGAAACACTTCTCAATGAAGTATAAGTGCTTTGTGCTATTTTCTTGAATGGTTGTCACCCATAAATGAAGTACTTTGATTAGAAACACTTCTCATAAAAGCATAAATGCTTTGTGGTGTTTTCTTGATTGGTTACCACCCGTAAATGTAGTGCTCAGATTAGAAACACTTCTCATAGAAGTACAAGTGCTTTGCGGTGTTTTCTTGATTAGTTACCACCCATAAATGAAGTACTTTGCTTAGAAACACTTCTCATAGAAGTACAAGTGCTTTGCGGTGTTTTCTTGATTAGTTACCACCCATAAATGAAGTACTTTGCTTAGAAACACTTCTCAAAAAATTATACGTGCTTTGTGGTGTTTTCTTGATTGGTTACCACCCATAAATGAAGTACTCTCATTAGAAACACTTCTCAAATAAGTGTAAGTGCTTTGTGGTGTTTTCTTGATTGGTTACCACCCATAAATGAAGTACTCTCATTAGAAACACTTCTCAAATAAGTATAAGTGCTTTGTGGTGTTTTCTTGATTGGTTACCACCCATAAATGATGTACTCTGATTAGAAACACTTCTCAAAGAAGTATAAGTGCTTGGTGTTGTTTTCTTGAATCGTTATCACCCATAAATGAAGTACTCTGATTAGAAACACTTCTCAATGAAGTATAAGTGCTTTGTGCTATTTTCTTGAATGGTTATGACCCATAAATGAATTACTTTGATTAGAAACACATCTCATAGAACCATAAGCTTTGTGGTGTTTTCTTGATTGGTTACCACCCATAAATGAAGTACTCTGATTAGAAACACTTCTCAAAGAAGTAAAAGTGCTTTGTGGTGTTTTCTTGATTAGTTACCACCCATAAATGAAATATTCTGATTAGAAACACTTCTCAAAGAAGTATAAGTTATTTGTGGTGTTCTCTTGAATGGTTACCACCCATAAATGATTTACTTTGATTAGAAACACTTAACAAAGAAGTATAAGTGCTTTGAGCTGTTTTCTTGAATGGTTATCCCCCATAATGAAGTACTTTGATTAGAAACACTTCTAATAGGAGTATGAATGATTTGTGGTGTTTTCTTGATTGGTTACTACCCATAAATGAAGCACTCTGATTAGAAAAACTTTTCATAGAAGTATAAGTGCTTTGTGGTGTTTCATGAATGGTTATCACCCATAAAAGAAGTACTTTTATTAGAAACACTTCTCATAGAAGCATAAATGCTTTGTGGTGTTTTCTTGATTGGTTACCACCCATAAATGAAGTACTCGGATTAGAAACACTTCCCAAAGAAGTATAAGTGCTTTGTGCTGTTTTCTTGAATGGTTATCACCCATAAATGAATTACTTTGATTAGAAACACTTCTCAATGAAGTATAAGTGCTTTGTGCTATTTTCTTGAATGGTTATGACCCATAAATGAATTACTTTGATTAGAAACACATCTCATAGAACCATAAGCTTTGTGGTGTTTTCTTGATTGGTTACCACCCATAAATGAAGTACTCTGATTAGAAACACTTCTCAAAGAAGTATAAGTGCTTGGTGTTGTTTTCTTGAATGGTTATCACCCATAAATGAAGTACTGTGATTAGAAACACTTCTCATTGAAGCATAAATGGTTTGTGGTGTTTTCTTGAATCGTTATCACCCATAAATGAAGTACTCTCATTAGAAACACTTCTCAATGAAGTATAAGTGCATTGTGCTATTTCCTTGAATGGTTGTCATCCATAAATGAAGTACTTTGATTAGAAGCACTTCTCATAAAAGCATAAATGCTTTGTGGTGTTTTCTTGATTGGTTACCACCCATAAATGAAGTACTCTCATTAGAAACACTTCTCAAAGAATTATAAGTGCTTGGTGTTGTTTTCTTGAATGGTTATCACCCATAAATGAAGTACTGTGATTAGAAACACTTCTCATTGAAGCATAAATGGTTTGTGGTATTTTTTTTGAACTGTTACCATCCATAAATGATGTACTCAGATTAGAAACACTTCTCAATGAAGTATAAGTGCTTTGTGCTGTTTTCTTGAATGGTTATCATCCATAAATGAAGTACTGTGATTAGAAACACTTCTCATTGAAGCATAAATGGTTTGTGGTGTTTTCTTGAATCGTTATCACCCATAAATGAAGTACTCTGATTAGAAACACTTCTCATAGAAGTACAAGTGCTTTGCGGTGTTTTCTTGATTAGTTACCACCCATAAATGAAGTACTCTGATTAGAAACACTTCTCATAGAAGTACAAGTGATTTGCGGTGTTTTCTTGATTGGTTACCACCCGTAAATGTAGTACTCTGATTAGAAACACTTCTCATAGAAGTACAAGTGCTTTGCGGTGTTTTCTTGATTAGTTACCACCCATAAATGAAGTACTTTGCTTAGAAACACTTCTCATAGAAGTACAAGTGCTTTGCGGTGTTTTCTTGATTAGTTACCACCCATAAATGAAGTACTTTTCTTAGAAACACTTCTCATAGAAGTACAAGTGCTTTGCGGTGTTTTCTTGATTAGTTACCACCCATAAATGAAGTACTTTGCTTAGAAACACTTCTCAAAAAATTATACGTGCTTTGTGGTGTTTTCTTGATTGGTTACCACCCATAAATGAAGTACTCTCATTAGAAACACTTCTCAAATAAGTGTAAGTGCTTTGTGGTGTTTTCTTGATTGGTTACCACCCATAAATGAAGTACTCTCATTAGAAACACTTCTCAAATAAGTATAAGTGCTTTGTGGTGTTTTCTTGATTGGTTACCACCCATAAATAATGTACTCTGATTAGAAACACTTCTCAAAGTAGTATAAGTGCTTGGTGTTGTTTTCTTGAATGGTTATCACCCATAAATGAAGTACTGTGATTAGAAACACTTCTCATTGAAGCATAAATGGTTTGTGGTGTTTTCTTGAATGGTTACCATCCATAAATGATGTACTCTGATTAGAAACACTTCTCAATGAAGTATAAGTGCTTTGTGCTGTTTTCTTGAATGGTTATCACCCATAAATGAAGTACTGCGATTAGAAACACTTCTCATTGAAACATAAATGGTTTGTGGTGTTTTCTTGAATCGTTATCACCCATAAATGAAGTACTCTGATTAGAAACACTTCTCAATGAAGTATAAGTGCTTTGTGCTATTTTCTTGAATGGTTGTCACCCATAAATGAAGTACTTTGATTAGAAACACTTCTCATAAAAGCATAAATGCTTTGTGGTGTTTTCTTGATTGGTTACCACCCGTAAATGTAGTGCTCAGATTAGAAACACTTCTCATAGAAGTACAAGTGCTTTGCGGTGTTTTCTTGATTAGTTACCACCCATAAATGAAGTACTTTGCTTAGAAACACTTCTCATAGAAGTACAAGTGCTTTGCGGTGTTTTCTTGATTAGTTACCACCCATAAATGAAGTACTTTGCTTAGAAACACTTCTCAAAAAATTATACGTGCTTTGTGGTGTTTTCTTGATTGGTTACCACCCATAAATGAAGTACTCTCATTAGAAACACTTCTCAAATAAGTGTAAGTGCTTTGTGGTGTTTTCTTGATTGGTTACCACCCATAAATGAAGTACTCTCATTAGAAACACTTCTCAAATAAGTATAAGTGCTTTGTGGTGTTTTCTTGATTGGTTACCACCCATAAATGATGTACTCTGATTAGAAACACTTCTCAAAGAAGTATAAGTGCTTGGTGTTGTTTTCTTGAATGGTTATCACCAATAAATGAAGTACTCTGATTAGAAACACTTCTCAATGAAGTATAAGTGCTTTGTGCTATTTTCTTGAATGGTTATGACCCATAAATGAATTACTTTGATTAGAAACACATCTCATAGAACCATAAGCTTTGTGGTGTTTTCTTGATTGGTTACCACCCATAAATGAAGTACTCTGATTAGAAACACTTCTCAAAGAAGTAAAAGTGCTTTGTTGTGTTTTCTTGATTAGTTACCACCCATAAATGAAATATTCTGATTAGAAACACTTCTCAAAGAAGTATAAGTTATTTGTGGTGTTCTCTTGAATGGTTACCACCCATAAATGATTTACTTTGATTAGAAACACTTAACAAAGAAGTATAAGTGCTTTGAGCTGTTTTCTTGAATGGTTATCCCCCATAATGAAGTACTTTGATTAGAAACACTTCTAATAGGAGTATGAATGATTTGTGGTGTTTTCTTGATTGGTTACTACCCATAAATGAAGCACTCTGATTAGAAAAACTTTTCATAGAAGTATAAGTTCTTTGTGGTGTTTCATGAATGGTTATCACCCATAAAAGAAGTACTTTTATTAGAAACACTTCTCATAGAAGCATAAATGCTTTGTGGTGTTTTCTTGATTGGTTACCACCCATAAATGAAGTACTCGGATTAGAAACACTTCCCAAAGAAGTATAAGTGCTTTGTGCTGTTTTCTTGAATGGTTATCACCCATAAATGAATTACTTTGATTAGAAACACTTCTCAATGAAGTATAAGTGCTTTGTGCTATTTTCTTGAATGGTTATGACCCATAAATGAATTACTTTGATTAGAAACACATCTCATAGAACCATAAGCTTTGTGGTGTTTTCTTGATTGGTTACCACCTATAAATGAAGTACTCTGATTAGAAACACTTCTCAAAGAAGTATAAGTGCTTGGTGTTGTTTTCTTGAATGGTTATCACCCATAAATGAAGTACTGTGATTAGAAACACTTCTCATTGAAGCATAAATGGTTTGTGGTGTTTTCTTGAATCGTTATCACCCATAAATGAAGTACTCTCATTAGAAACACTTCTCAATGAAGTATAAGTGCATTGTGCTATTTCCTTGAATGGTTGTCATCCATAAATGAAGTACTTTGATTAGAAGCACTTCTCATAAAAGCATAAATGCTTTGTGGTGTTTTCTTGATTGGTTACCACCCGTAAATGTAGTACTCTAATAAGAAACACTTCTCAATGAAGTATAAGTGCTTTGTGGTGTTTTCTTGATTAGTTACCACCCGTAAATTTAGTACTCTAATAAGAAACACTTCTCATAGAAGTACAAGTGCTTTGCGGTGTTTTCTTGATTAGTTACCACCCATAAATGAAGTAATTTGCTTAGAAACACTTCTCATATAAGTATGAATGATTTGTGATGTTTTCTTGATTGGTTACCACCCATAAATGAAGTACTCTCATTAGAAACACTTCTCAAAGAATTATAAGTGCTTTGTGGTGTTTTCTTGATTGGTTACCACCCATAAATGAAGTACTCTCATTAGAAACACTTCTCAAATAAGTGTAAGTGCTTTGTGGTGTTCTCATGAATGGTTACCACCCATAAATGAAGTACTTTGATTAGAAACACTTTACAAAGAAGTATAAGTGCTAGGAGCTGTTTTCTTGAATGGTTATCCCCCATAATGTTGTACTTTGATTAGAAACACTTCTAAAAGAAGTATGAATGATTTGTGGTGTTTTCTTGATTGCTTACTACCCATAAATGAAGCACTCTGATTAGAAAAACTTCTCATAGAAGTATAAGTGCTTTGTGGTGTTTCATGAATGGTTATCACCCATAAAAGAAGTACTTTTATTAGAAACACTTCTCATAGAAGCATAAATGCTTTGTGGTGTTTTCTTGATTGGTTACCACCCATAAATGAAGTACTCTCATTAGAAACACTTCTCAAATAAGTGTAAGTGCTTTGTGGTGTTTTCTTGATTGGTTACCACCCATAAATGAAGTACTCTCATTAGAAACACTTCTCAAATAAGTATAAGTGCTTTGTGGTGTTTTCTTGATTGGTTACCACCCATAAATGATGTACTCTGATTAGAAACACTTCTCAAAGAAGTATAAGTGCTTGGTTTTGTTTTCTTGAATGGTTATCACCCATAAATGAAGTACTCTGATTAGAAACACTTCTCATAGAAGTACAAGTGATTTGCGGTGTTTTCTTGATTGGTTACCACCCGTAAATGTAGTACTCTGATTAGAAACACTTCTCATAGAAGTACAAGTGCTTGGTGTTGTTTTCTTGAATGGTTATCACCCATAAATGAAGTACTCTGATTAGAAACACTTCTCATAGAAGTACAAGTGATTTGCGGTGTTTTCTTGATTGGTTACCACCCGTAAATGTAGTACTCTGATTAGAAACACTTCTCATAGAAGTACAAGTGCTTTGCGGTGTTTTCTTGATTAGTTACCACCCATAAATGAAGTACTCTGATTAGAAACACTTCTCAATGAAGTATAAGTGCTTTGTGCTATTTTCTTGAATGGTTGTCACCCATACATGAAGTAGATTAGAAACACTTCTCATAAAAGCATAAATGCTTTGTGGTGTTTTCTTGATTGGTTACCACCCGTAAATGTAGTACTCTGATTAGAAACACTTCTCATAGAAGTACAAGTGCTTTGCGGTGTTTTCTTGATTAGTTACCACCCATAAATGAAGTACTTTGCTTAGAAACACTTCTCATAGAAGTACAAGTGCTTTGCGGTGTTTTCTTGATTAGTTACCACCCATAAATGAAGTACTTTGCTTAGAAACACTTCTCAAAAAATTATACGTGCTTTGTGGTGTTTTCTTGATTGGTTACCACCCATAAATGAAGTACTCTCATTAGAAACACTTCTCAAATAAGTGTAAGTGCTTTGTGGTGTTTTCTTGATTGGTTACCACCCATAAATGAAGTACTCTCATTAGAAACACTTCTCAAATAAGTGTAAGTGTTTTGTGGTGTTTTCTTGATTGGTTACCACCTATAAATGAAGTACTCTCATTAGAAACACTTCTCAAATAAGTATAAGTGCTTTGTGGTGTTTTCTTGATTGGTTACCACCCATAAATGATGTACTCTGATTAGAAACACTTCTCAAAGAAGTATAAGTGCTTGGTGTTGTTTTGTTGAATGGTTATCACCCATAAATGAAGTACTGTGATTAGAAACACTTCTCATTGAATCATAAATGGTTTGTGGTGTTTTCTTGAATTGTTACCATCCATAAATGATGTACTCTGATTAGAAACACTTCTCAATGAAGTATAAGTGCTTTGTGCTGTTTTCTTGAATGGTTATCACCCATAAATGAAGTACTGTGATTAGAAACACTTCTCATTGAAGCAGAAATGGTTTGTGGTGTTTTCTTGAATCGTTATCACCCATAAATGAAGTACTCTGATTAGAAACACTTCTCATAGAAGTACAAGTGCTTTGCGGTGTTTTCTTGATTAGTTACCACCCATAAATGAAGTACTTTGCTTAGAAACACTTCTCAAAAAATTATACGTGCTTTGTGGTGTTTTCTTGATTGGTTACCACCCATAAATGAAGTACTCTCATTAGAAACACTTCTCAAATAAGTGTAAGTGCTTTGTGGTGTTTTCTTGATTGGTTACCACCCATAAATGAAGTACTCTCATTAGAAACACTTCTCAAATAAGTATAAGTGCTTTGTGGTGTTTTCTTGATTGGTTACCACCCATAAATAATGTACTCTGATTAGAAACACTTCTCAAAGAAGTATAAGTGCTTGGTGTTGTTTTCTTGAATCGTTATCACCCATAAATGAAGTACTCTGATTAGAAACACTTCTCATAGAAGTACAAGTGCTTTGCGGTGTTTTCTTGATTAGTTACCACCCATAAATGAAGTACTCTGATTAGAAACACTTTTCAATGAAGTATAAGTGCTTCGTGCTGTTTTCTTGAATGGTTATCACCTATAAATGAAGTACTCTGATTAGAAACACTTCTCATTGAAACATAAATGGTTTGTGGTGTTTTCTTGAATTGTTATCACCCATAAATGAAGTACTCTGATTAGAAACACTTCTCAATGAAGTATAAGTGCTTTGTGCTATTTTCTTGAATGGTTGTCACCCATAAATGAAGTACTTTGATTAGAAACACTTCTCATAAAAGCATAAATGCTTTGTGGTGTTTTCTTGATTGGTTACCACCCGTAAATGTAGTGCTCAGATTAGAAACACTTCTCATAGAAGTACAAGTGCTTTGCGGTGTTTTCTTGATTAGTTACCACCCATAAATGAAGTACTTTGCTTAGAAACACTTCTCATAGAAGTACAAGTGCTTTGCGGTGTTTTCTTGATTAGTTACCACCCATAAATGAAGTACTTTGCTTAGAAACACTTCTCAAAAAATTATACGTGCTTTGTGGTGTTTTCTTGATTGGTTACCACCCATAAATGAAGTACTCTCATTAGAAACACTTCTCAAATAAGTGTAAGTGCTTTGTGGTGTTTTCTTGATTGGTTACCACCCATAAATGAAGTACTCTCATTAGAAACACTTCTCAAATAAGTTTAAGTGCTTTGTGGTGTTTTCTTGATTGGTTACCACCCATAAATGATGTACTCTGATTAGAAACACTTCTCAAAGAAGTATAAGTGCTTGGTGTTGTTTTCTTGAATGGTTATCACCCATAAATGAAGTACTCTGATTAGAAACACTTCTCATAGAAGTATAAGTGATTTGCGGTGTTTTCTTGATTGGTTACCACCCGTAAATGTAGTACTCTGATTAGAAACACTTCTCATAGAAGTACAAGTGCTTTGCGGTGTTTTCTTGATTAGTTACCACCCATAAATGAAGTACTCTGATTAGAAACACTTCTCAATGAAGTATAAGTGCTTTGTGCTATTTTCTTGAATGGTTGTCACCCATAAATGAAGTAGATTAGAAACACTTCTCATAAAAGCATAAATGCTTTGTGGTGTTTTCTTGATTGGTTACCACCCGTAAATGTAGTACTCTGATTAGAAACACTTCTCATAGAAGTACAAGTGCTTTGCGGTGTTTTCTTGATTAGTTACCACCCATAAATGAAGTACTTTGCTTAGAAACACTTCTCATAGAAGTACAAGTGCTTTGCGGTGTTTTCTTGATTAGTTACCACCCATAAATGAAGTACTTTGCTTAGAAACACTTCTCAAAAAATTATACGTGCTTTGTGGTGTTTTCTTGATTGGTTACCACCCATAAATGAAGTACTCTCATTAGAAACACTTCTCAAATAAGTGTAAGTGCTTTGTGGTGTTTTCTTGATTGGTTACCACCCATAAATGAAGTACTCTCATTAGAAACACTTCTCAAATAAGTGTAAGTGCTTTGTGGTGTTTTCTTGATTGGTTACCACCTATAAATGAAGTACTCTCATTAGAAACACTTCTCAAATAAGTATAAGTGCTTTGTGGTGTTTTCTTGATTGGTTACCACCCATAAATGATGTACTCTGATTAGAAACACTTCTCAAAGAAGTATAAGTGCTTGGTGTTGTTTTGTTGAATGGTTATCACCCATAAATGAAGTACTGTGATTAGAAACACTTCTCATTGAATCATAAATGGTTTGTGGTGTTTTCTTGAATTGTTACCATCCATAAATGATGTACTCTGATTAGAAACACTTCTCAATGAAGTATAAGTGCTTTGTGCTGTTTTCTTGAATGGTTATCACCCATAAATGAAGTACTGTGATTAGAAACACTTCTCATTGAAGCAGAAATGGTTTGTGGTGTTTTCTTGAATCGTTATCACCCATAAATGAAGTACTCTGATTAGAAACACTTCTCATAGAAGTACAAGTGCTTTGCGGTGTTTTCTTGATTAGTTACCACCCATAAATGAAGTACTCTGATTAGAAACACTTCTCAATGAAGTATAAGTGCTTTGTGCTATTTTCTTGAATGGTTGTCACCCATAAATGAAGTACTTTGATTAGAAACACTTCTCATAAAAGCATAAATGCTTTGTGGTGTTTTCTTGATTGGTTACCACCCGTAAATGTAGTACTCTGATTAGAAACACTTCTCATAGAAGTACAAGTGCTTTGCGGTGTTTTCTTGATTAGTTACCATCCATAAATGAAGTACTTTGCTTAGAAACACTTCTCATAGAAGAACAAGTGCTTTGCGGTGTTTTCTTGATTAGTTACCACCCATAAATGAAGTACTTTGCTTAGAAACACTTCTCAAAAAATTATACGTGCTTTGTGTTGTTTTCTTGATTGGTTACCACCCATAAATGAAGTACTCTCATTAGAAACACTTCTCAAATAAGTGTAAGTGCTTTGTGGTGTTTTCTTGATTGGTTACCACCCATAAATGATGTACTATGATTAGAAACACTTCTCAAAGAAGTATAAGTGCTTGGTGTTGTTTTCTTGAATGGTTATCACCCATAAATGAAGTACTGTGATTAGAAACACTTCTCATTGAAGCATAAATGGTTTGTGGTGTTTTCTTGAATTGTTACCATCCATAAATGATGTACTCTGATTAGAAACACTTCTCAATGAAGTATAAGTGCTTTGTGTTGTTTTCTTGAATGGTTATCACCCATAAATGAAGTACTGTGATTAGAAACACTTCTCATTGAAGCATAAATGGTTTGTGGTGTTTTCTTGAATCGTTATCACCCATAAATGAAGTACTCTGATTAGAAACACTTCTCATAGAAGTACAAGTGCTTTGCGGTGTTTTCTTGATTAGTTACCACCCATAAATGAAGTACTCTGATTAGAAACACTTTTCAATGAAGTATAAGTGCTTCGTGCTGTTTTCTTGAATGGTTATCACCTATAAATGAAGTACTCTGATTAGAAACACTTCTCATTGAAACATAAATGGTTTGTGGTGTTTTCTTGAATTGTTATCACCCATAAATGAAGTACTCTGATTAGAAACACTTCTCAATGAAGTATAAGTGCTTTGTGCTATTTTCTTGAATGGTTGTCACCCATAAATGAAGTACTTTGATTAGAAACACTTCTCATAAAAGCATAAATGCTTTGTGGTGTTTTCTTGATTGGTTACCACCCGTAAATGTAGTACTCAGATTAGAAACACTTCTCATAGAAGTACAAGTGCTTTGCGGTGTTTTCTTGATTAGTTACCACCCAGAAATGAAGTACTTTGCTTAGAAACACTTCTCAAAAAATTATACGTGCTTTGTGGTGTTTTCTTGATTGGTTACCACCCATAAATGAAGTACTCTCATTAGAAACACTTCTCAAATAAGTGTAAGTGCTTTGTGGTGTTTTCTTGATTGGTTACCACCCATAAATGAAGTACTCTCATTAGAAACACTTCTCAAATAAGTATAAGTGCTTTGTGGTGTTTTCTTGATTGGTTACCACCCATAAATGATGTACTCTGATTAGAAACACTTCTCAAAGAAGTATAAGTGCTTGGTGTTGTTTTCTTGAATGGTTATCACCCATAAATGAAGTACTGTGATTAGAAACACTTCTCATTGAAGCATAAATGGTTTGTGGTGTTTTTTTTGAACTGTTACCATCCATAAATGATGTACTCTGATTAGAAACACTTCTCAATGAAGTATAAGTGCTTTGTGCTGTTTTCTTGAATGGTTATCATCCATAAATGAAGTACTGTGATTAGAAACACTTCTCATTGAAGCATAAATGGTTTGTGGTGTTTTCTTGAATCGTTATCACCCATAAATGAAGTACTCTGATTAGAAACACTTCTCATAGAAGTACAAGTGCTTTGCGGTGTTTTCTTGATTAGTTACCACCCATAAATGAAGTACTCTGATTAGAAACACTTCTCATAGAAGTACAAGTGATTTGCGGTGTTTTCTTGATTGGTTACCACCCGTAAATGTAGTACTCTGATTAGAAACACTTCTCATAGAAGTACAAGTGCTTTGCGGTGTTTTCTTGATTAGTTACCACCCATAAATGAAGTACTTTGCTCAGAAACACTTCTCATAGAAGTACAAGTGCTTTGCGGTGATTTCTTGATTAGTTACCACCCATAAATGAAGTACTTTTCTTAGAAACACTTCTCATAGAAGTACAAGTGCTTTGCGGTGTTTTCTTGATTAGTTACCACCCATAAATGAAGTACTTTGCTTAGAAACACTTCTCAAAAAATTATACGTGCTTTGTGGTGTTTTCTTGATTGGTTACCACCCATAAATGAAGTACTCTCATTAGAAACACTTCTCAAATAAGTGTAAGTGCTTTGTGGTGTTTTCTTGATTGGTTACCACCCATAAATGAAGTACTCTCATTAGAAACACTTCTCAAATAAGTATAAGTGCTTTGTGGTGTTTTCTTGATTGGTTACCACCCATAAATAATGTACTCTGATTAGAAACACTTCTCAAAGAAGTATAAGTGCTTGGTGTTGTTTTCTTGAATGGTTATCACCCATAAATGAAGTACTGTGATTAGAAACACTTCTCATTGAAGCATAAATGGTTTGTGGTGTTTTCTTGAATGGTTACCATCCATAAATGATGTACTCTGATTAGAAACACTACTCAATGAAGTATAAGTGCTTTGTGCTGTTTTCTTGAATGGTTATCACCCATAAATGAAGTACTGTGATTAGAAACACTTCTCATTGAAACATAAATGGTTTGTGGTGTTTTCTTGAATCGTTATCACCCATAAATGAAGTACTCTGATTAGAAACACTTCTCAATGAAGTATAAGTGCTTTGTGCTATTTTCTTGAATGGTTGTCACCCATAAATGAAGTACTTTGATTAGAAACACTTCTCATAAAAGCATAAATGCTTTGTGGTGTTTTCTTGATTGGTTACCACCCGTAAATGTAGTGCTCAGATTAGAAACACTTCTCACAGAAGTACAAGTGCTTTGCGGTGTTTTCTTGATTAGTTACCACCCATAAATGAAGTACTTTGCTTAGAAACACTTCTCATAGAAGTACAAGTGCTTTGCGGTGTTTTCTTGATTAGTTATCACCCATAAATGAAGTACTTTGCTAAGAAACACTTCTCAAAAAATTATACGTGCTTTGTGGTGTTTTCTTGATTGCTTACCACCCATAAATGAAGTACTCTCATTAGAAACACTTCTCAAATAAGTGTAAGTGCTTTGTGGTGTTTTCTTGATTGGTTACCACCCATAAATGAAGTACTCTCATTAGAAACACTTCTCAAATAAGTTTAAGTGCTTTGTGGTGTTTTCTTGATTGGTTACCACCCATAAATGATGTACTCTGATTAGAAACACTTCTCAAAGAAGTATAAGTGCTTGGTGTTGTTTTCTTGAATGGTTATCACCCATAAATGAAGTACTCTGATTAGAAACACTTCTCATAGAAGTATAAGTGATTTGCGGTGTTTTCTTGATTGGTTACCACCCGTAAATGTAGTACTCTGATTAGAAACACTTCTCATAGAAGTACAAGTGCTTTGCGGTGTTTTCTTGATTAGTTACCACCCATAAATGAAGTACTCTGATTAGAAACACTTCTCAATGAAGTATAAGTGCTTTGTGCTATTTTCTTGAATGGTTGTCACCCATAAATGAAGTAGATTAGAAACACTTCTCATAAAAGCATAAATGCTTTGTGGTGTTTTCTTGATTGGTTACCACCCGTAAATGTAGTACTCTGATTAGAAACACTTCTCATAGAAGTACAAGTGCTTTGCGGTGTTTTCTTGATTAGTTACCACCCATAAATGAAGTACTTTGCTTAGAAACACTTCTCATAGAAGTACAAGTGCTTTGCGGTGTTTTCTTGATTAGTTACCACCCATAAATGAAGTACTTTGCTTAGAAACACTTCTCAAAAAATTATACGTGCTTTGTGGTGTTTTCTTGATTGGTTACCACCCATAAATGAAGTACTCTCATTAGAAACACTTCTCAAATAAGTGTAAGTGCTTTGTGGTGCTTTCTTGATTGGTTACCACCCATAAATGAAGTACTCTCATTAGAAACACTTCTCAAATAAGTGTAAGTGCTTTGTGGTGTTTTCTTGATTGGTTACCACCTATAAATGATGTACTCTCATTAGAAACACTTCTCAAATAAGTATAAGTGCTTTGTGGTGTTTTCTTGATTGGTTACCACCCATAAATGATGTACTCTGATTAGAAACACTTCTCAAAGAAGTATAAGTGCTTGGTGTTGTTTTGTTGAATGGTTATCACCCATAAATGAAGTACTGTGATTAGAAACACTTCTCATTGAATCATAAATGGTTTGTGGTGTTTTCTTGAATTGTTACCATCCATAAATGATGTACTCTGATTAGAAACACTTCTCAATGAAGTATAAGTGCTTTGTGCTGTTTTCTTGAATGGTTATCACCCATAAATGAAGTACTGTGATTAGAAACACTTCTCATTGAAGCAGAAATGGTTTGTGGTGTTTTCTTGAATCGTTATCACCCATAAATGAAGTACTCTGATTAGAAACACTTCTCATAGAAGTACAAGTGCTTTGCGGTGTTTTCTTGATTAGTTACCACCCATAAATGAAGTACTCTGATTAGAAACACTTCTCAATGAAGTATAAGTGCTTTGTGCTATTTTCTTGAATGGTTGTCACCCATAAATGAAGTACTTTGATTAGAAACACTTCTCATAAAAGCATAAATGCTTTGTGGTGTTTTCTTGATTGGTTACCACCCGTAAATGTAGTACTCTGATTAGAAACACTTCTCATAGAAGTACAAGTGCTTTGCGGTGTTTTCTTGATTAGTTACCATCCATAAATGAAGTACTTTGCTTAGAAACACTTCTCATAGAAGAACAAGTGCTTTGCGGTGTTTTCTTGATTAGTTACCACCCATAAATGAAGTACTTTGCTTAGAAACACTTCTCAAAAAATTATACGTGCTTTGTGTTGTTTTCTTGATTGGTTACCACCCATAAATGAAGTACTCTCATTAGAAACACTTCTCAAATAAGTGTAAGTGCTTTGTGGTGTTTTCTTGATTGGTTACCACCCATAAATGATGTACTATGATTAGAAACACTTCTCAAAGAAGTATAAGTGCTTGGTGTTGTTTTCTTGAATGGTTATCACCCATAAATGAAGTACTGTGATTAGAAACACTTCTCATTGAAGCATAAATGGTTTGTGGTGTTTTCTTGAATTGTTACCATCCATAAATGATGTACTCTGATTAGAAACACTTCTCAATGAAGTATAAGTGCTTTGTGCTGTTTTCTTGAATGGTTATCACCCATAAATGAAGTACTGTGATTAGAAACACTTCTCATTGAAGCATAAATGGTTTGTGGTGTTTTCTTGAATCGTTATCACCCATAAATGAAGTACTCTGATTAGAAACACTTCTCATAGAAGTACAAGTGCTTTGCGGTGTTTTCTTGATTAGTTACCACCCATAAATGAAGTACTCTGATTAGAAACACTTCTCAATGAAGTATAAGTGCTTTGTGCTATTTTCTTGAATGGTTGTCACCCATAAATGAAGTACTTTGATTAGAAACACTTCTCATAAAAGCATAAATGCTTTGTGGTGTTTTCTTGATTGGTTACCACCCGTAAATGTAGTACTCTGATTAGAAACACTTCTCAGAGAAGTACAAGTGCTTTGCGGTGTTTTCTTGATTAGTTACCATCCATAAATGAAGTACTTTGCTTAGAAACACTTCTCATAGAAGAACAAGTGCTTTGCGGTGTTTTCTTGATTAGTTACCACCCATAAATGAAGTACTTTGCTTAGAAACACTTCTCAAAAAATTATACGTGCTTTGTGTTGTTTTCTTGATTGGTTACCACCCATAAATGAAGTACTCTCATTAGAAACACTTCTCAAATAAGTGTAAGTGCTTTGTGGTGTTTTCTTGATTGGTTACCACCCATAAATGATGTACTATGATTAGAAACACTTCTCAAAGAAGTATAAGTGCTTGGTGTTGTTTTCTTGAATGGTTATCACCCATAAATGAAGTACTGTGATTAGAAACACTTCTCATTGAAGCATAAATGGTTTGTGGTGTTTTCTTGAATTGTTACCATCCATAAATGATGTACTCTGATTAGAAACACTTCTCAATGAAGTATAAGTGCTTTGTGCTGTTTTCTTGAATGGTTATCACCCATAAATGAAGTACTGTGATTAGAAACACTTCTCATTGAAGCATAAATGGTTTGTGGTGTTTTCTTGAATCGTTATCACCCATAAATGAAGTACTCTGATTAGAAACACTTCTCATAGAAGTACAAGTGCTTTGCGGTGTTTTCTTGATTAGTTACCACCCATAAATGAAGTACTCTGATTAGAAACACTTCTCAATAAAGTATAAGTGCTTTGTGCTGTTTTCTTGAATGGTTATCACCCATAAATGAAGTACTGTAATTAGAAACACTTCTCATTGAAGCATAAATGGTTTGTGGTGTTTTCTTGAATCGTTATCACCCATAAATGAAGTACTCTGATTAGAAACACTTCTCATAGAAGTACAAGTGCTTTGCGGTGTTTTCTTGATTAGTTACCACCCATAAATGAAGTACTCTGATTAGAAACACTTTTCAATGAAGTATAAGTGCTTCGTGCTGTTTTCTTGAATGGTTATCACCTATAAATGAAGTACTCTGATTAGAAACACTTCTCATTGAAACATAAATGGTTTGTGGTGTTTTCTTGAATCGTTATCACCCATAAATGAAGTACTCTGATTAGAAACACTTCTCAATGAAGTATAAGTGCTTTGTGCTATTTTCTTGAATGGTTGTCACCCATAAATGAAGTACTTTGATTAGAAACACTTCTCATAAAAGCATAAATGCTTTGTGGTGTTTTCTTGATTGGTTACCACCCGTAAATGTAGTACTCAGATTAGAAACACTTCTCATAGAAGTACAAGTGCTTTGCGGTGTTTTCTTGATTAGTTACCACCCATAAATGAAGTACTTTGCTTAGAAACACTTCTCAAAAAATTATACGTGCTTTGTGGTGTTTTCTTGATTGGTTACCACCCATAAATGAAGTACTCTCATTAGAAACACTTCTCAAATAAGTGTAAGTGCTTTGTGGTGTTTTCTTGATTGGTTACCACCCATAAATGAAGTACTCTCATTAGAAACACTTCTCAAATAAGTATAAGTGCTTTGTGGTGTTTTCTTGATTGGTTACCACCCATAAATGATGTACTCTGATTAGAAACACTTCTCAAAGAAGTATAAGTGCTTGGTGTTGTTTTCTTGAATGGTAATCACCCATAAATGAAGTACTGTGATTAGAAACACTTCTCATTGAAGCATAAATGGTTTGTGGTGTTTTTTTTGAACTGTTACCATCCATAAATGATGTACTCTGATTAGAAACACTTCTCAATGAAGTATAAGTGCTTTGTGTTGTTTTCTTGAATGGTTATCACCCATAAATGAAGTACTGTGATTAGAAAAACTTCTCATTGAAGCATAAATGGTTTGTGGTGTTTTCTTGAATCGTTATCACCCATAAATGAAGTACTCTGATTAGAAACACTTCTCATAGAAGTACAAGTGCTTTGCGGTGTTTTCTTGATTAGTTACCACCCATAAATGAAGTACTTTGCTTAGAAAAACTTCTCATAGAAGTACAAGTGCTTTGCGTTGTTTTCTTGATTAGTTACCACCCATAAATGAGGTACTTTGCTTAGAAACACTTCTCAAAAAATTATACGTGCTTTGTGGTGTTTTCTTGATTGGTTACCACCCATAAATGAAGTACTCTCATTAGAAACACTTCTCAAATAAGTGTAAGTGCTTTGTGGTGTTTTCTTGATTGGTTACCACCCATAAATGAAGTACTCTCATTAGAAACACTTCTCAAATAAGTATAAGTGCTTTGTGGTGTTTTCTTGATTGGTTACCACCCATAAATGATGTACTCTGATTAGAAACACTTCTCAAAGAAGTATAAGTGCTTGGTGTTGTTTTCTTGAATAGTTATCACCCATAAATGAATTACTGTGATTAGAAACACTTCTCATTGAAGCATAAATGGTTTGTGGTGTTTTCTTGAATTGTTACCATCCATAAATGATGTACTCTGATTAGAAACACTTCTCAATGAAGTATAAGTGCTTTGTGCTATTTTCTTGAATGGTTATCACCCATAAATGAAGTACTGTGATTAGAAACACTTCTCATTGAAGCATAAATGGTTTGTGGTGTTTTCTTGAATCGTTATCACCCATAAATGAAGTACTCTGATTAGAAACACTTCTCATAGAAGTACAAGTGCTTTGCGGTGTTTTCTTGATTAGTTACCACCCATAAATGAAGTACTCTGATTAGAAACACTTCTCAATGAAGTATAAGTGCTTTGTGCTATTTTCTTGAATGGTTGTCACCCATAAATGAAGTACTTTGATTAGAAACACTTCTCATAAAAGCATAAATGCTTTGTGGTGTTTTCTTGATTGGTTACCACCCGTAAATGTAGTGCTCAGATTAGAAACACTTCTCATAGAAGTACAAGTGCTTTGCGGTGTTTTCTTGATTAGTTACCACCCATAAATGAAGTACTTTGCTTAGAAACACTTCTCATAGAAGTACAAGTGCTTTGCGGTGTTTTCTTGATTAGTTACCACCCATAAATGAAGTACTCAGATTAGAAACACTTCTCATTTAAGTACAAGTGCTTTGCGGTGTTTTCTTGAATGGTAACCATCCATAAATGATATACTCTGATTAGAAACACTTCTCAATGAAGTATAAGTGCTTTGTGCTATTTTCTTGAATGGTTGTCACACATAAATGAAGTACTTTGATTAGAAACACTTCTCATAAAAGCATAAATGCTTTGTGGTGTTTTCTTGATTGGTTACCACCCGTAAATGTAGTACTCAGATTAGAAACACTTCTCATAGAAGTACAAGTGCTTTGCGGTGTTTTCTTGATTAGTTACCACCCATAAATGAAGTACTTTGCTTAGAAACACTTCTCAAAAAATTATACGTGCTTTGTGGTGTTTTCTTGATTGGTTACCACCCATAAATGAAGTACTCTCATTAGAAACACTTCTCAAATAAGTGTAAGTGCTTTGTGGTGTTTTCTTGATTGGTTACCACCCATAAATGAAGTACTCTCATTAGAAACACTTCTCAAATAAGTATAAGTGCTTTGTGGTGTTTTCTTGATTGGTTACCACCCATAAATGATGTACTCTGATTAGAAACACTTCTCAAAGAAGTATAAGTGCTTGGTGTTGTTTTCTTGAATGGTTATCACCCATAAATGAAGTACTGTGATTAGAAACACTTCTCATTGAAGCATAAATGGTTTGTGGTGTTTTTTTTGAACTGTTACCATCCATAAATGATGTACTCTGATTAGAAACACTTCTCAATGAAGTATAAGTGCTTTGTGCTGTTTTCTTGAATGGTTATCACCCATAAATGAAGTACTGTGATTAGAAAAACTTCTCATTGAAGCATAAATGGTTTGTGGTGTTTTCTTGAATCGTTATCACCCATAAATGAAGTACTCTGATTAGAAACACTTCTCATAGAAGTACAAGTGCTTTGCGGTGTTTTCTTGATTAGTTACCACCCATAAATGAAGTACTTTGCTTAGAAACACTTCTCATAGAAGTACAAGTGCTTTGCGTTGTTTTCTTGATTAGTTACCACCCATAAATGAAGTACTTTGCTTAGAAACACTTCTCAAAAAATTATACGTGCTTTGTGGTGTTTTCTTGATTGGTTACCACCCATAAATGAAGTACTCTCATTAGAAACACTTCTCAAATAAGTGTAAGTGCTTTGTGGTGTTTTCTTGATTGGTTACCACCCATAAATGAAGTACTCTCATTAGAAACACTTCTCAAATAAGTATAAGTGCTTTGTGGTGTTTTCTTGATTGGTTACCACCCATAAATGATGTACTCTGATTAGAAACACTTCTCAAAGAAGTATAAGTGCTTGGTGTTGTTTTCTTGAATGGTTATCACCCATAAATGAATTACTGTGATTAGAAACACTTCTCATTGAAGCATAAATGGTTTGTGGTGTTTTCTTGAATTGTTACCATCCATAAATGATGTACTCTGATTAGAAACACTTCTCAATGAAGTATAAGTGCTTTGTGCTATTTTCTTGAATGGTTATCACCCATAAATGAAGTACTGTGATTAGAAACACTTCTCATTGAAGCATAAATGGTTTGTGGTGTTTTCTTGAATCGTTATCACCCAAAAATGAAGTACTCTGATTAGAAACACTTCTCATAGAAGTACAAGTGCTTTGCGGTGTTTTCTTGATTAGTTACCACCCATAAATGAAGTACTCTGATTAGAAACACTTCTCAATGAAGTATAAGTGCTTTGTGCTATTTTCTTGAATGGTTGTCACCCATAAATGAAGTACTTTGATTAGAAACACTTCTCATAAAAGCATAAATGCTTTGTGGTGTTTTCTTGATTGGTTACCACCCGTAAATGTAGTGCTCAGATTAGAAACACTTCTCATAGAAGTACAAGTGATTTGCGGTGTTTTCTTGATTAGTTACCACCCATAAATGAAGTACTTTGCTTAGAAACACTTCTCATAGAAGTACAAGTGCTTTGCGGTGTTTTCTTGATTAGTTACCACCCATAAATGAAGTACTCAGATTAGAAACACTTCTCATCGAAGTACATGTGCTTTGCGGTGTTTTCTTGATTAGTTACCACCCATAAATGAAGTACTTTGCTTAGAAACACTTCTCAAAAAATTATACGTGCTTTGTGGTGTTTTCTTGATTGGTTACCACCCATAAATGAAGTACTCTCATTAGAAACAATTCTCAAATAAGTGTAAGTGCTTTGTGGTGTTTTCTTGATTGGTTACCACCCATAAATGAAGTACTCTCATTAGAAACACTTCTCAAATAAGTATAAGTGCTTTGTGGTGTTTTCTTGATTGGTTACCACCCATAAATGATGTACTCCGATTAGAAACACTTCTCAAAGAAGTATAAGTGCTTGGTGTTGTTTTCTTGAATGGTTATCACCCATAAATGAAGTACTGTGATTAGAAACACTTCTCATTGAAGCATAAATGGTTTGTGGTGTTTTTTTTGAACTGTTACCATCCATAAATGATGTACTCTGATTAGAAACACTTCTCAATGAAGTATAAGTGCTTTGTGCTGTTTTCTTGAATGGTTATCACCCATAAATGAAGTACTCTGATTAGAAACACTTCTCATAGAAGTACAAGTGATTTGCGGTGTTTTCTTGATTGGTTACCACCCGTAAATGTAGTACTCTGATTAGAAACACTTCTCATTGAAGCATAAATGGTTTGTGGTGTTTTCTTGAATCGTTATCACCCATAAATGAAGTACTCTGATTAGAAACACTTCTCAATGAAGTATAAGTGCTTTGTGCTATTTTCTTGAATGGTTGTCACCCATAAATGAAGTACTTTGATTAGAAACACTTCTCATAAAAGCATAAATGTGGTGTTTTCTTGATTGGTTACCACCCGTAAATGTAGTGCTCAGATTAGAAACACTTCTCATAGAAGTACAAGTGCTTTGCGGTGTTTTCTTGATTAGTTACCACCCATAAATGAAGTACTTTGCTTAGAAACACTTCTCATAGAAGTACAAGTGCTTTGCGGTGTTTTCTTGATTAGTTACCACCCATAAATGAAGTACTTTGCTTAGAAACACTTCTCAAAAAATTATACGTGCTTTGTGGTGTTTTCTTGATTGGTTACCACCCATAAATGAAGTACTCTCATTAGAAACACTTCTCAAATAAGTGTAAGTGCTTTGTGGTGTTTTCTTGATTGGTTACCACCCATAAATGAAGTACTCTCATTAGAAACACTTCTCAAATAAGTATAAGTGCTTTGTGGTGTTTTCTTGATTAGTTACCACCCATAAATGATGTACTCTGATTAGAAACACTTCTCAAACAAGTATAAGTGCTTGGTGTTGTTTTCTTGAATGGTTATCACCCATAAATGAAGTACTGTGATTAGAAACACTTCTCATTGAAGCATAAATGGTTTGTGGTGTTTTTTTTGAACTGTTACCATCCATAAATGATGTACTCTGATTAGAAACACTTCTCAATGAAGTATAAGTGCTTTGTGCTGTTTTCTTGAATGGTTATCACCCATAAATGAAGTACTGTGATTAGAAAAACTTCTCATTGAAGCATAAATGGTTTGTGGTGTTTTCTTGAATCGTTATCACCCATAAATGAAGTACTCTGATTAGAAACACTTCTCATAGAAGTACAAGTGCTTTGCGGTGTTTTCTTGATTAGTTACCACCCATAAATGAAGTACTTTGCTTAGAAACACTTCTCATAGAAGTACAAGTGCTTTGCGTTGTTTTCTTGATTAGTTACCACCCATAAATGAGGTACTTTGCTTAGAAACACTTCTCAAAAAATTATACGTGCTTTGTGGTGTTTTCTTGATTGGTTACCACCCATAAATGAAGTACTCTCATTAGAAACACTTCTCAAATAAGTGTAAGTGCTTTGTGGTGTTTTCTTGATTGGTTACCACCCATAAATGAAGTACTCTCATTAGAAACACTTTTCAAATAAGTATAAGTGCTTTGTGGTGTTTTCTTGATTGGTTACCACCCATAAATGATGTACTCTGATTAGAAACACTTCTCAAAGAAGTATAAGTGCTTGGTGTTGTTTTCTTGAATGGTTATCACCCATAAATGAATTACTGTGATTAGAAACACTTCTCATTGAAGCATAAATGGTTTGTGGTGTTTTCTTGAATTGTTACCATCCATAAATGATGTACTCTGATTAGAAACACTTCTCAATGAAGTATAAGTGCTTTGTGCTATTTTCTTGAATGGTTATCACCCATAAATGAAGTACTGTGATTAGAAACACTTCTCATTGAAGCATAAATGGTTTGTGGTGTTTTCTTGAATCGTTATCACCCATAAATGAAGTACTCTGATTAGAAACACTTCTCATAGAAGTACAAGTGCTTTGCGGTGTTTTCTTGATTAGTTACCACCCATAAATGAAGTACTCTGATTAGAAACACTTCTCAATGAAGTATAAGTGCTTTGTGCTATTTTCTTGAATGGTTGTCACCCATAAATGAAGTACTTTGATTAGAAACACTTCTCATAAAAGCATAAATGCTTTGTGGTGTTTTCTTGATTGGTTACCACCCGTAAATGTAGTGCTCAGATTAGAAACACTTCTCATAGAAGTACAAGTGCTTTGCGGTGTTTTCTTGATTAGTTACCACCCATAAATGAAGTACTTTGCTTAGAAACACTTCTCATAGAAGTACAAGTGCTTTGCGGTGTTTTCTTGATTAGTTACCACCCATAAATGAAGTACTCAGATTAGAAACACTTCTCATAGAAGTACAAGTGCTTTGCGGTGTTTTCTTGAATGGTTACCATCCATAAATGATATACTCTGATTAGAAACACTTCTCAATGAAGTATAAGTGCTTTGTGCTATTTTCTTGAATGGTTGTCACCCATAAATGAAGTACTTTGATTAGAAACACTTCTCATAAAAGCATAAATGCTTTGTGGTGTTTTCTTGATTGGTTACCACCCGTAAATGTAGTACTCAGATTAGAAACACTTCTCATAGAAGTACAAGTGCTTTGCGGTGTTTTCTTGATTAGTTACCACCCATAAATGAAGTACTTTGCTTAGAAACACTTCTCAAAAAATTATACGTGCTTTGTGGTGTTTTCTTGATTGGTTACCACCCATAAATGAAGTACTCTCATTAGAAACACTTCTCAAATAAGTGTAAGTGCTTTGTGGTGTTTTCTTGATTGGTTACCACCCATAAATGAAGTACTCTCATTAGAAACACTTCTCAAATAAGTATAAGTGCTTTGTGGTGTTTTCTTGATTGGTTACCACCCATAAATGATGTACTCTGATTAGAAACACTTCTCAAAGAAGTATAAGTGCTTGGTGTTGTTTTCTTGAATGGTTATCACCCATAAATGAAGTACTGTGATTAGAAACACTTCTCATTGAAGCATAAATGGTTTGTGGTGTTTTTTTTGAACTATTACCATCCATAAATGATGTACTCTGATTAGAAACACTTCTCAATGAAGTATAAGTGCTTTGTGCTGTTTTCTTGAATGGTTATCACCCATAAATGAAGTACTGTGATTAGAAAAACTTCTCATTGAAGCATAAATGGTTTGTGGTGTTTTCTTGAATCGTTATCACCCATAAATGAAGTACTCTGATTAGAAACACTTCTCATAGAAGTACAAGTGCTTTGCGGTGTTTTCTTGATTAGTTACCACCCATAAATGAAGTACTTTGCTTAGAAACACTTCTCATAGAAGTACAAGTGCTTTGCGTTGTTTTCTTGATTAGTTACCACCCATAAATGAAGTACTTTGCTTAGAAACACTTCTCAAAAAATTATACGTGCTTTGTGGTGTTTTCTTGATTGGTTACCACCCATAAATGAAGTACTCTCATTAGAAACACTTCTCAAATAAGTGTAAGTGCTTTGTGGTGTTTTCTTGATTGGTTACCACCCATAAATGAAGTACTCTCATTAGAAACACTTCTCAAATAAGTATAAGTGCTTTGTGGTGTTTTCTTGATTGGTTACCACCCATAAATGATGTACTCTGATTAGAAACACTTCTCAAAGAAGTATAAGTGCTTGGTGTTGTTTTCTTGAATGGTTATCACCCATAAATGAATTACTGTGATTAGAAACACTTCTCATTGAAGCATAAATGGTTTGTGGTGTTTTCTTGAATTGTTACCATCCATAAATGATGTACTCTGATTAGAAACACTTCTCAATGAAGTATAAGTGCTTTGTGCTATTTTCTTGAATGGTTATCACCCATAAATGAAGTACTGTGATTAGAAACACTTCTCATTGAAGCATAAATGGTTTGTGGTGTTTTCTTGAATCGTTATCACCCATAAATGAAGTACTGTGATTAGAAACACTTCTCATTGAAGCATAAATGGTTTGTGGTGTTTTCTTGAATCGTTATCACCCATAAATGAAGTACTCTGATTAGAAACACTTCTCATAGAAGTACAAGTGCTTTGCGGTGTTTTCTTGATTAGTTACCACCCATAAATGAAGTACTCTGATTAGAAACACTTCTCAATGAAGTATAAGTGCTTTGTGCTATTTTCTTGAATGGTTGTCACCCATAAATGAAGTACTTTGATTAGAAACACTTCTCATAAAAGCATAAATGCTTTGTGGTGTTTTCTTGATTGGTTACCACCCGTAAATGTAGTGCTCAGATTAGAAACACTTCTCATAGAAGTACAAGTGCTTTGCGGTGTTTTCTTGATTAGTTACCACCCATAAATGAAGTACTTTGCTTAGAAACACTTCTCATAGAAGTACAAGTGCTTTGCGGTGTTTTCTTGATTAGTTACCACCCATAAATGAAGTACTCAGATTAGAAACACTTCTCATAGAAGTACATGTGCTTTGCGGTGTTTTCTTGATTAGTTACCACCCATAAATGAAGTACTTTGCTTAGAAACACTTCTCAAAAAATTATACGTGCTTTGTGGTGTTTTCTTGATTGGTTACCACCCATAAATGAAGTACTCTCATTAGAAACACTTCTCAAATAAGTGTAAGTGCTTTGTGGTGTTTTCTTGATTGGTTACCACCCATAAATGAAGTACTCTCATTAGAAACACTTCTCAAATAAGTATAAGTGCTTTGTGGTGTTTTCTTGATTGGTTACCACCCATAAATGATGTACTCTGATTAGAAACACTTCTCAAAGAAGTATAAGTGCTTGGTGTTGTTTTCTTGAATGGTTATCACCCATAAATGAAGTACTGTGATTAGAAACACTTCTCATTGAAGCATAAATGGTTTGTGGTGTTTTTTTTGAACTGTTACCATCCATAAATGATGTACTCTGATTAGAAACACTTCTCAATGAAGTATAAGTGCTTTGTGCTGTTTTCTTGAATGGTTATCACCCATAAATGAAGTACTCTGATTAGAAACACTTCTCATAGAAGTACAAGTGATTTGCGGTGTTTTCTTGATTGGTTACCACCCGTAAATGTAGCACTCTGATTAGAAACACTTCTCATTGAAGCATAAATGGTTTGTGGTGTTTTCTTGAATCGTTATCACCCATAAATGAAGTACTCTGATTAGAAACACTTCTCAATGAAGTATAAGTGCTTTGTGCTATTTTCTTGAATGGTTGTCACCCATAAATGAAGTACTTTGATTAGAAACACTTCTCATAAAAGCATAAATGCTTTGTGGTGTTTTCTTGATTGGTTACCACCCGTAAATGTAGTGCTCAGATTAGAAACACTTCTCATAGAAGTACAAGTGCTTTGCGGTGTTTTCTTGATTAGTTACCACCCATAAATGAAGTACTTTGCTTAGAAACACTTCTCATAGAAGTACAAGTGCTTTGCGGTGTTTTCTTGATTAGTTACCACCCATAAATGAAGTACTCTGATTAGAAACACTTCTCAATGAAGTATAAGTGCTTCGTGCTGTTTTCTTCAATGGTTATCACCTATAAATGAAGTACTCTGATTAGAAACACTTCTCATTGAAACATAAATGGTTTGTGGTGTTTTCTTGAATCGTTATCACCCATAAATGAAGTACTCTGATTAGAAACACTTCTCAATGAAGTATAAGTGCTTTGTGCTATTTTCTTGAATGGTTGTCACCCATAAATGAAGTACTTTGATTAGAAACACTTCTCATAAAAGCATAAATGCTTTGTGGTGTTTTCTTGATTGGTTACCACCCGTAAATGTAGTACTCTGATTAGAAACACTTCTCATAGAAGTACAAGTGCTTTGCGGTGTTTTCTTGATTAGTTACCATCCATAAATGAAGTACTTTGCTTAGAAACACTTCTCATAGAAGAACAAGTGCTTTGCGGTGTTTTCTTGATTAGTTACCACCCATAAATGAAGTACTTTGCTTAGAAACACTTCTCAAAAAATTATACGTGCTTTGTGTTGTTTTCTTGATTGGTTACCACCCATAAATGAAGTACTCTCATTAGAAACACTTCTCAAATAAGTGTAAGTGCTTTGTGGTGTTTTCTTGATTGGTTACCACCCATAAATTAAGTACTCTTATTAGAAACACTTCTCAAATAAGTATAAGTGCTTTGTGGTGTTTTCTTGATTGGTTACCACCCATAAATGATGTACTCTGATTAGAAACACTTCTCAAAGAAGTATAAGTGCTTGGTGTTGTTTTCTTGAATGGTTATCACCCATAAATGAAGTACTGTGATTAGAAACACATCTCAATGAATCATAAATGGTTTGTGGTGTTTTCTTGAATGGTTACCACCAATAAATGATGTACTCTGATTAGAAACACTTCTCAATGAAGTATAAGTTCTTTGTGCTGTTTTCTTGAATGGTTATCACCCATAAATGAAGTACTGTGATTAGAAACACTTCTCATTGAAGCATAAATGGTTTGTGGTGTTTTCTTGAATCGTTATCACCCATAAATGAAGTACTCTGATTAGAAACACTTCTCATAGAAGTACAAGTGCTTTGCGGTGTTTTCTTGATTAGTTACCACCCATAAATGAAGTACTCTGATTAGAAACACTTTTCAATGAAGTATAAGTGCTTCGTGCTGTTTTCTTGAATGGTTATCACCTATAAATGAAGTACTCTGATTAGAAACACTTCTCATTGAAACATAAATGGTTTGTGGTGTTTTCTTGAATCGTTATCACCCATAAATGAAGTACTCTGATTAGAAACACTTCTCAATGAAGTATAAGTGCTTTGTGCTATTTTCTTGAATGGTTGTCACCCATAAATGAAGTACTTTGATTAGAAACACTTCTCATAAAAGCATAAATGCTTTGTGGTGTTTTCTTGATTGGTTACCACCCGTATATGTAGTACTCAGATTAGAAACACTTCTCATAGAAGTACAAGTGCTTTGCGGTGTTTTCTTGATTAGTTACCACCCATAAATGAAGTACTTTGCTTAGAAACACTTCTCAAAAAATTATACGTGCTTTGTGGTGTTTTCTTGATTGGTTACCACCCATAAATGAAGTACTCTCATTAGAAACACTTCTCAAATAAGTGTAAGTGCTTTGTGGTGTTTTCTTGATTGGTTACCACCCATAAATGAAGTACTCTCATTAGAAACACTTCTCAAATAAGTATAAGTGCTTTGTGGTGTTTTCTTGATTGGTTACCACCCATAAATGATGTACTGTGATTAGAAACACTTCTCAAAGAAGTATAAGTGCTTGGTGTTGTTTTCTTGAATGGTTATCACCCATAAATGAAGTACTGTGATTAGAAACACTTCTCATTGAAGCATAAATGGTTTGTGGTGTTTTTTTTGAACTGTTACCATCCATAAATGATGTACTCTGATTAGAAACACTTCTCAATGAAGTATAAGTGCTTTGTGCTGTTTTCTTGAATGGTTATCACCCATAAATGAAGTACTGTGATTAGAAACACTTCTCATTGAAGCATAAATGGTTTGTGGTGTTTTCTTGAATCGTTATCACCCATAAATGAAGTACTCTGATTAGAAACACTTCTCATAGAAGTACAAGTGCTTTGCAGTGTTTTCTTGATTAGTTACCACCCATAAATGAAGTACTCTGATTAGAAACACTTCTCATAGAAGTACAAGTGATTTGCGGTGTTTTCTTGATTGGTTACCACCCGTAAATGTAGTACTCTGATTAGAAACACTTCTCATAGAAGTACAAGTGCTTTGCGGTGTTTTCTTGATTAGTTACCACCCATAAATGAAGTACTTTGCTTAGAAACACTTCTCATAGAAGTACAAGTGCTTTGCGTTGTTTTCTTGATTAGTTACCACCCATAAATGAAGTACTTTGCTTAGAAACACTTCTCAAAAAATTATACGTGCTTTGTGGTGTTTTCTTGATTGGTTACCACCCATAAATGAAGTACTCACATTAGAAACACTTCTCAAATAAGTGTAAGTGCTTTGTGGTGTTTTCTTGATTGGTTACCACCCATAAATGAAGTACTCTCATTAGAAACACTTCTCAAATAAGTATAAGTGCTTTGTGGTGTTTTCTTGATTGGTTACCACCCATAAATGATGTACTCTGATTAGAAACACTTCTCAAAAAGTATAAGTGCTTGGTGTTGTTTTCTTGAATGGTTATCACCCATAAATGAATTACTGTGATTAGAAACACTTCTCATTGAAGCATAAATGGTTTGTGGGGTTTTCTTGAATTGTTACCATCCATAAATGATGTACTCTGATTAGAAGCACTTCTCAATGAAGTATAAGTGCTTTGTGCTGTTTTCTTGAATGGTTATCACCCATAAATGAAGTACTGTGATTAGAAACACTTCTCATTGAAGCATAAATGGTTTGTGGTGTTTTCTTGAATCGTTATCACCCATAAATGAAGTACTCTGATTAGAAACACTTCTCATAGAAGTACAAGTGCTTTGTGGTGTTTTCTTGAATCGTTATCACCCATAAATGAAGTACTCTGATTAGAAACACTTCTCAATGATGTATAAGTGCTTTGTGCTATTTTCTTGAATGGTTGTCACCCATAAATGAAGTACTTTGATTAGAAACACTTCTCATAAAAGCATAAATGCTTTGTGGTGTTTTCTTGATTGGTTACCACCCGTAAATGTAGTGCTCAGATTAGAAACACTTCTCATAGAAGTACAAGTGCTTTGCGGTGTTTTCTTGATTAGTTACCACCCATAAATGAAGTACTTTGCTTAGAAACACTTCTCATAGAAGTACAAGTGCTTTGCGGTGTTTTCTTGATTAGTTACCACCCATAAATGAAGTACTCTGATTAGAAACACTTCTCAATGAAGTATAAGTGCTTCGTGCTGTTTTCTTGAATGGTTATCACCTATAAATGAAGTACTCTGATTAGAAACACTTCTCATTGAAACATAAATGGTTTGTGGTGATTTCTTGAATCGTTATCACGCATATATGAAGTACTCTGATTAGAAACACTTCTCAATGAAGTATAAGTGCTTTGTGCTATTTTCTTGAATGGTTGTCACCCATAAATGAAGTACTTTGATTAGAAACACTTCTCATAAAAGCATAAATGCTTTGTGGTGTTTTCTTGATTGGTTACCACCCGTAAATGTAGTACTCTGATTAGAAACACTTCTCATAGAAGTACAAGTGCTTTGCGGTGTTTTCTTGATTAGTTACCATCCATAAATGAAGTACTTTGCTTAGAAACACTTCTCATAGAAGAACAAGTGCTTTGCGGTGTTTTCTTGATTAGTTACCACCCATAAATGAAGTATTTGCTTAGAAACACTTCTCAAAAAATTATACGTGCTTTGTGTTGTTTTCTTGATTGGTTACCACCCATAAATGAAGTACTCTCATTAGAAACACTTCTCAAATAAGTGTAAGTGCTTTGTGGTGTTTTCTTGATTGGTTACCACCCATAAATGAAGTACTCTCATTAGAAACACTTCTCAAATAAGTATAAGTGCTTTGTGGTGTTTTCTTGATTGGTTACCACCCATAAATGATGTACTCTGATTAGAAACACTTCTCAAAGAAGTATAAGTGCTTGGTGTTGTTTTCTTGAATGGTTATCACCCATAAATGAAGTACTGTGATTAGAAACACTTCTCATTGAAGCATAAATGGTTTGTGGTGTTTTCTTGAATTGTTACCATCCATAAATGATGTACTCTGATTAGAAACACTTCTCAATGAAGTATAAGTGCTTTGTGCTGTTTTCTTGAATGGTTATCACCCATAAATGAAGTACTGTGATTAGAAACACTTCTCATTGAAGCATAAATAGTTTGTGGTGTTTTCTTGAATCGTTATCACCCATAAATGAAGTACTCTGATTAGAAACACTTCTCATAGAAGTACAAGTGCTTTGCGGTGTTTTCTTGATTAGTTACCACCCATAAATGAAGTACTCTGATTAGAAACACTTTTCAATGAAGTATAAGTGCTTCGTGCTGTTTTCTTGAATGGTTATCACCTATAAATGAAGTACTCTGATTAGAAACACTTCTCATTGAAACATAAATGGTTTGTGGTGTTTTCTTGAATCGTTATCACCCATAAATGAAGTACTCTGATTAGAAACACTTCGCAATGAAGTATAAGTGCTTTGTGCTATTTTCTTGAATGGTTGTCACCCATAAATGAAGTACTTTGATTAGAAACACTTCTCATAAAAGCATAAATGCTTTGTGGTGTTTTCTTGATTGGTTACCACCCGTAAATGTAGTACTCAGATTAGAAAAACTTCTCATAGAAGTACAAGTGCTTTGCGGTGTTTTCTTGATTAGTTACCACCCATAAATGAAGTACTTTGCTTAGAAACACTTCTCAAAAAATTATACGTGCTTTGTGGTGTTTTATTGATTGGTTACCACCCATAAATGAAGTACTCTCATTAGAAACACTTCTCAAATAAGTGTAAGTGCTTTGTGGTGTTTTCTTGATTGGTTACCACCCATAAATGAAGTACTCTCATTAGAAACACTTCTCAAATAAGTATAAGTGCTTTGTGGTGTTTTCTTGATTGGTTACCACCCATAAATGATGTACTCTGATTAGAAACACTTCTCAAAGAAGTATAAGTGCTTGGTGTTGTTTTCTTGAATGGTTATCACCCATAAATGAAGTACTGTGATTAGAAACACTTCTCATTGAAGCATAAATGGTTTGTGGTGTTTTTTTTGAACTGTTACCATCCATAAATGATGTACTCTGATTAGAAACACTTCTCAATGAAGTATAAGTGCTTTGTGCTGTTTTCTTGAATGGTTATCACCCATAAATGAAGTACTGTGATTAGAAACACTTCTCATTGAAGCATAAATGGTTTGTGGTGTTTTCTTGAATCGTTATCACCCATAAATGAAGTACTCTGATTAGAAACACTTCTCATAGAAGTACAAGTGCTTTGCAGTGTTTTCTTGATTAGTTACCACCCATAAATGAAGTACTCTGATTAGAAACACTTCTCATAGAAGTACAAGTGATTTGCGGTGTTTTCTTGATTGGTTACCACCCGTAAATGTAGTACTCTGATTAGAAACACTTCTCATAGAAGTACAAGTGCTTTGCGGTGTTTTCTTGATTAGTTACCACCCATAAATGAAGTACTTTGCTTAGAAACACTTCTCATAGAAGTACAAGTGCTTTGCGTTGTTTTCTTGATTAGTTACCACCCATAAATGAAGTACTTTGCTTAGAAACACTTCTCAAAAAATTATACGTGCTTTGTGGTGTTTTCTTTATTGGTTACCACCCATAAATGAAGTACTCTCATTAGAAACACTTCTCAAATAAGTGTAAGTGCTTTGTGGTGTTTTCTTGATTGGTTACCACCCATAAATGAAGTACTCTCATTAGAAACACTTCTCAAATAAGTATAAGTGCTTTGTGGTGTTTTCTTGATTGGTTACCACCCATAAATGATGTACTCTGATTAGAAACACTTCTCAAAGAAGTATAAGTGCTTGGTGTTGTTTTCTTGAATGGTTATCACCCATAAATGAAGTACTGTGATTAGAAACACTTCTCATTGAAGCATAAATGGTTTGTGGTGTTTTTTTTTAACTGTTACCATCCATAAATGATGTACTCTGATTAGAAACACTTCTCAATGAAGTATAAGTGCTTTGTGCTGTTTTCTTGAATGGTTATCACCCATAAATGAAGTACTGTGATTAGAAACACTTCTCATTGAAGCATAAATGGTTTGTGGTGTTTTCTTGAATCGTTATCACCCATAAATGAAGTACTCTGATTAGAAACACTTCTCATAGAAGTACAAGTGCTTTGCAGTGTTTTCTTGATTAGTTACCACCCATAAATGAAGTACTCTGATTAGAAACACTTCTCATAGAAGTACAAGTGATTTGCGGTGTTTTCTTGATTGGTTACCACCCGTAAATGTAGTACTCTGATTAGAAACACTTCTCATAGAAGTACAAGTGCTTTGCGGTGTTTTCTTGATTAGTTACCACCCATAAATGAAGTACTTTGCTTAGAAACACTTCTCATAAAAGCATAAATGCTTTGTGGTGTTTTCTTGATTGGTTACCACCCGTAAATGTAGTACTTTGCTTAGAAACACTTCTCATAGAAGTACAAGTGCTTTGCGGTGTTTTCTTGATTAGTTACCACCCATAAATGAAGTACTCAGATTAGAAACACTTCTCATAGAAGTACAAGTGCTTTGCGGTGTTTTCTTGATTAGTTACCACCCATAAATGAAGTACTTTGCTTAGAAACACTTCTCATAAAAGCATAAATGCTTTGTGGTGTTTTCTTGATTGGTTACCACCCGTAAATGTAGTGCTCAGATTAGAAACACTTCTCATAGAAGTACAAGTGCTTTGCGGTGTTTTCTTGATTAGTTACCACCCATAAATGAAGTACTTTGCTTAGAAACACTTCTCATAAAAGCATAAATGCTTTGTGGTGTTTTCTTGATTGGTTACCACCCGTAAATGTAGTGCTCAGATTAGAAACACTTCTCATAGAAGTACAAGTGCTTTGCGGTGTTTTCTTGATTAGTTACCACCCATAAATGAAGTACTTTGCTTAGAAACACTTCTCATAAAAGCATAAATGCTTTGTGGTGTTTTCTTGATTGGTTACCACCCGTAAATGTAGTGCTCAGATTAGAAACACTTCTCATAGAAGTACAAGTGCTTTGCGGTGTTTTCTTGATTAGTTACCACCCATAAATGAAGTACTTTGCTTAGAAACACTTCTCATAGAAGTACAAGTGCTTTGCGTTGTTTTCTTGATTAGTTACCACCCATAAATGAAGTACTTTGCTTAGAAACACATCTCAAAAAATTATACGTGCTTTGTGGTGTTTTCTTGATTTGTTACCACCCATAAATGAAGTACTCTCATTAGAAACACTTCTCAAATAAGTGTAAGTGCTTTGTGGTGTTTTCTTGATTGGTTACCACCCATAAATGAAGTACTCTCATTAGAAACACTTCTCAAATAAGTATAAGTGCTTTGTGGTGTTTTCTTGATTGGTTACCACCCATAAATGATGTACTCTGATTAGAAACACTTCTCATTGAAGCATAAATGGTTTGTGGTGTTTTCTTGAATCGTTATCACCCATAAATGAAGTACTCTGATTAGAAACACTTCTCATAGAAGTACAAGTGCTTTGCGGTGTTTTCTTGATTGGTTACCACCCATAAATGATGTACTCTGATTAGAAACACTTCTCAAAGAAGTATAAGTGCTCGGTGTTGTTTTCTTGAATGGTTATCACCCATAAATGAAGTACTGTGATTAGAAACACTTCTCATTGAAGCATAAATGGTTTGTGGAGTTTTTTTTGAACTGTTACCATCCATAAATGATGTACTCTGATTAGAAACACTTCTCAATGAAGTATAAGTGCTTTGTGCTGTTTTCTTGAATGGTTATCACCCATAAATGAAGTACTCTGATTAGAAACACTTCTCATAGAAGTACAAGTGATTTGCGGTGTTTTCTTGATTGGTTACCACCCGTAAATGTAGTACTCTGATTAGAAACACTTCTCATTGAAGCATAAATGGTTTGTGGTGTTTTCTTGAATCGTTATCACCCATAAATGAAGTACTCTGATTAGAAACACTTCTCAATGAAGTATAAGTGATTTGTGCTATTTTCTTGAATGGTTGTCACCCATAAATGAAGTACTTTGATTAGAAACACTTCTCATAAAAGCATAAATGCTTTGTGGTGTTTTCTTGATTGGTTACCACCCGTAAATGTAGTGCTCAGATTAGAAACACTTCTCATAGAAGTACAAGTGCTTTGCGGTGTTTTCTTGATTAGTTACCACCCATAAATGAAGTACTTTGCTTAGAAACACTTCTCATAGAAGTACAAGTGCTTTGCGGTGTTTTCTTGATTAGTTACCACCCATAAATGAAGTAATTTGCTTAGAAACACTTCTCAAAAAATTATACGTGCTTTGTGGTGTTTTCTTGATTGGTTACCACCCATAAATGAAGTACTCTCATTAGAAACACTTCTCAAATAAGTGTAAGTGCTTTGTGGTGTTTTCTTGATTGGTTACCACCCATAAATGAAGTACTCTCATTAGAAACACTTCTCAAATAAGTATAAGTGCTTTGTGGTGTTTTCTTGATTGGTTACCACCCATAAATAATGTACTCTGATTAGAAACACTTCACAAAGAAGTATAAGTGCTTGGTGTTGTTTTCTTGAATGGTTATCACCCATAAATGAAGTACTGTGATTAGAAACACTTCTCATTGAAGCATAAATGGTTTGTGGTGTTTTCTTGAATTGTTACCATCCATAAATGATATACTCTGATTAGAAACACTTCTCAATGAAGTATAAGTGCTTTGTGCTGTTTTCTTGAATGGTTATCACCCATAAATGAAGTACTGTGATTAGAAACACTTCTCATTGAAGCATAAATGGTTTGTGGTGTTTTCTTGAATCGTTATCACCCATAAATGATGTACTCTGATTAGAAACACTTCTCATAGAAGTACAAGTGCTTTGCGGTGTTTTCTTGATTAGTTACCACCCATAAATGAAGTACTCTGATTAGAAACACTTCTCATAGAAGTACAAGTGATTTGCGGTGTTTTCTTGATTTGTTACCACCCGTAAATGTAGTACTCTGATTAGAAACACTTCTCATAGAAGTACAAGTGCTTTGCGGTGTTTTCTTGATTAGTTACCACCCTTAAATGAAGTACTTTGCTTAGAAACACTTCTCATAGAAGTACAAGTGCTTTGCGTTGTTTTCTTGATTAGTTACCACCCATAAATGAAGTACTTTGCTTAGAAACACTTCTCAAAAAATTATACGTGCTTTGTGGTGTTTTCTTGATTGGTTACCACCCATAAATGAAGTACTCTCATTAGAAACACTTCTCAAATAAGTGTAAGTGCTTTGTGGTGTTTTCTTGATTGGTTACCACCCATAAATGAAGTACTCTCATTAGAAACACTTCTCAAAGAAGTATAAGTGCTTGGTGTTGTGTTCTTGAATGGTTATCACCCATAAATGAAGTACTGTGATTAGAAACACTTCTCATTGAAGCATAAATGGTTTGTGGTGTTTTTTTTGAACTGTTACCATCCATAAATGATGTACTCTGATTAGAAACACTTCTCAATGATGTATAAGTGCTTTGTGCTGTTTTCTTGAATGGTTATCACCCATAAATGAAGTACTGTGATTAGAAACACTTCTCATTGAAGCATAAATGGTTTGTGGTGTTTTCTTGAATCGTTATCACCCATAAATGAAGTACTCTGATTAGAAACACTTCTCATAGAAGTACAAGTGCTTTGCAGTGTTTTCTTGATTAGTTACCACCCATAAATGAAGTACTCTGATTAGAAACACTTCTCATAGAAGTACAAGTGATTTGCGGTGTTTTCTTGATTGGTTACCACCCGTAAATGTAGTACTCTGATTAGAAACACTTCTCATAGAAGTACAAGTGCTTTGCGGTGTTTTCTTGATTAGTTACCACCCATAAATGAAGTACTTTGCTTAGAAACACTTCTCATAGAAGTACAAGTGCTTTGCGTTGTTTTCTTGATTAGTTACCACCCATAAATGAAGTACTTTGCTTAGAAACACTTCTCAAAAAATTATACGTGCTTTGTGGTGTTTTCTTGATTGGTTACCACCCATGAATGAAGTACTCTCATTAGAAACACTTCTCAAATAAGTGTAAGTGCTTTGTGGTGTTTTCTTGATTGGTTACCACCCATAAATGAAGTACTCTCATTAGAAACACTTCTCAAATAAGTATAAGTGCTTTGTGGTGTTTTCTTGATTGGTTACCACCCATAAATGATGTACTCTCATTAGAAACACTTCTCAAAGAAGTATAAGTGCTTGGTGTTGTTTTCTTGAATGGTTATCACCCATAAATGAATTACTGTGATTAGAAACACTTCTCATTGAAGCATAAATGGTTTGTGGGGTTTTCTTGAATTGTTACCATCCATAAATGATGTACTCTGATTAGAAGCACTTCTCAATGAAGTATAAGTGCTTTGTGCTGTTTTCTTGAATGGTTATCACCCATAAATGAAGTACTGTGATTAGAAACACTTCTCATTGAAGCATAAATGGTTTGTGGTGTTTTCTTGAATCGTTATCACCCATAAATGAAGTACTCTGATTAGAAACACTTCTCATAGAAGTACAAGTGCTTTGCGGTGTTTTCTTGATTAGTTACCACCCATAAATGAAGTACTCTGATTAGAAACACTTCTCAATGAAGTATAAGTGCTTTGTGCTATTTTCTTGAATGGTTGTCACCCATAAATGAAGTACTTTGATTAGAAACACTTCTCATAAAAGCATAAATGCTTTGTGGTGTTTTCTTGATTGGTTACCACCCGTAAATATAGTGCTCAGATTAGAAACACTTCTCATAGAAGTACAAGTGCTTTGCGGTGTTTTCTTGATTAGTTACCACCCATAAATGAAGTACTTTGCTTAGAAACACTTCTCATAAAAGCATAAATGCTTTGTGGTGTTTTCTTGATTGGTTACCACCCATAAATGAAGTACTTTGCTTAGAAACACTTCTCATAGAAGTACAAGTGCTTTGCGTTGTTTTCTTGATTAGTTACCACCCATAAATGAAGTACTTTGCTTAGAAACACTTCTCAAAAAATTATACGTGCTTTGTGGTGTTTTCTTGATTTGTTACCACCCATAAATGAAGTACTCTCATTAGAAACACTTCTCAAATAAGTGTAAGTGCTTTGTGGTGTTTTCTTGATTGGTTACCACCCATAAATGAAGTACTCTCATTAGAAACACTTCTCAAATATGTATAAGTGCTTTGTGGTGTTTTCTTGATTGGTTACCACCCATAAATGATGTACTCTGATTAGAAACACTTCTCATTGAAGCATAAATGGTTTGTGGTGTTTTCTTGAATCGTTATCACCCATAAATGAAGTACTCTGATTAGAAACACTTCTCATAGAAGTACAAGTGCTTTGCGGTGTTTTCTTGATTGGTTACCACCCATAAATGATGTACTCTGATTAGAAACACTTCTCAAAGAAGTATAAGTGCTTGGTGTTGTTTTCTTGAATGGTTATCACCCATAAATGATGTACTCTGATTAGAAACACTTCTCAAAGAAGTACAAGTGCTTTGCGGTGTTTTCTTGATTAGTTACCACCCATAAATGAAGTACTCAGATTAGAAACACTTCTCATAGAAGTACATGTGCTTTGCGGTGTTTTCTTGATTAGTTACCACCCATAAATGAAGTACTTTGCTTAGAAACACTTCTCAAAAAATTATACGTGCTTTGTGGTGTTTTCTTGATTGGTTACCACCCATAAATGAAGTACTCTCATTAGAAACACTTCTCAAATAAGTGTAAGTGCTTTGTGGTGTTTTCTTGATTGGTTACCACCCATAAATGAAGTACTCTCATTAGAAACACTTCTCAAATAAGTATAAGTGCTTTGTGGTGTTTTCTTGATTGGTTACCACCCATAAATGATGTACTCTGATTAGAAACACTTCTCAAAGAAGTATAAGTGCTTGGTGTTGTTTTCTTGAATGGTTATCACCCATAAATGAAGTACTGTGATTAGAAACACTTCTCATTGAAGCATAAATGGTTTGTGGTGTTTTTTTTGAACTGTTACCATCCATAAATGATGTACTCTGATTAGAAACACTTCTCAATGAAGTATAAGTGCTTTGTGCTGTTTTCTTGAATGGTTATCACCCATAAATGAAGTAGTCTGATTAGAAACACTTCTCATAGAAGTACAAGTGATTTGCGGTGTTTTCTTGATTGGTTACCACCCGTAAATGTAGTACTCTGATTAGAAACACTTCTCATTGAAGCATAAATGGTTTGTGGTGTTTTCTTGAATCGTTATCACCCATAAATGAAGTACTCTGATTAGAAACACTTCTCAATGAAGTATAAGTGATTTGTGCTATTTTCTTGAATGGTTGTCACCCATAAATGAAGTACTGTGATTAGAAACACTTCTCATTGAAGCATAAATGGTTTGTGGTGTTTTTTTTGAACTGTTACCATCCATAAATGATGTACTCTGATTAGAAACACTTCTCAATGAAGTATAAGTGCTTTGTGCTGTTTTCTTGAATGGTTATCACCCATAAATGAAGTACTGTGATTAGAAACACTTCTCATTGAAGCATAAATGGTTTGTGGTGTTTTCTTGAATCGTTATCACCCATAAATGAAGTACTCTGATTAGAAACACTTCTCATAGAAGTACAAGTGCTTTGCAGTGTTTTCTTGATTAGTTACCACCCATAAATGAAGTACTCTGATTAGAAACACTTCTCATAGAAGTACAAGTGATTTGCGGTGTTTTCTTGATTGGTTACCACCCGTAAATGTAGTACTCTGATTAGAAACACTTCTCATAGAAGTACAAGTGCTTTGCGGTGTTTTCTTGATTAGTTACCACCCATAAATGAAGTACTTTGCTTAGAAACACTTCTCATAGAAGTACAAGTGCTTTGCGTTGTTTTCTTGATTAGTTACCACCCATAAATGAAGTACTTTGCTTAGAAACACTTCTCAAAAAATTATACGTGCTTTGTGGTGTTTTCTTGATTGGTTACCACCCATGAATGAAGTACTCTCATTAGAAACACTTCTCAAATAAGTGTAAGTGCTTTGTGGTGTTTTCTTGATTGGTTACCACCCATAAATGAAGTACTCTCATTAGAAACACTTCTCAAATAAGTATAAGTGCTTTGTGGTGTTTTCTTGATTGGTTACCACCCATAAATGATGTACTCTCATTAGAAACACTTCTCAAAGAAGTATAAGTGCTTGGTGTTGTTTTCTTGAATGGTTATCACCCATAAATGAATTACTGTGATTAGAAACACTTCTCATTGAAGCATAAATGGTTTGTGGGGTTTTCTTGAATTGTTACCATCCATAAATGATGTACTCTGATTAGAAGCACTTCTCAATGAAGTATAAGTGCTTTGTGCTGTTTTCTTGAATGGTTATCACCCATAAATGAAGTACTGTGATTAGAAACACTTCTCATTGAAGCATAAATGGTTTGTGGTGTTTTCTTGAATCGTTATCACCCATAAATGAAGTACTCTGATTAGAAACACTTCTCATAGAAGTACAAGTGCTTTGCGGTGTTTTCTTGATTAGTTACCACCTATAAATGAAGTACTCTGATTAGAAACACTTCTCAATGAAGTATAAGTGCTTTGTGCTATTTTCTTGAATGGTTGTCACCCATAAATGAAGTACTTTGATTAGAAACACTTCTCATAAAAGCATAAATGCTTTGTGGTGTTTTCTTGATTGGTTACCACCCGTAAATATAGTGCTCAGATTAGAAACACTTCTCATAGAAGTACAAGTGCTTTGCGGTGTTTTCTTGATTAGTTACCACCCATAAATGAAGTACTTTGCTTAGAAACACTTCTCATAAAAGCATAAATGCTTTGTGGTGTTTTCTTGATTGGTTACCACCCGTAAATGTAGTACTCTGATTAGAAACACTTCTCATAGAAGTACAAGTGCTTTGCGGTGTTTTCTTGATTAGTTACCACCCATAAATGAAGTACTCAGATTAGAAACACTTCTCATAGAAGTACAAGTGCTTTGCGGTGTTTTCTTGATTAGTTACCACCCATAAATGAAGTACTTTGCTTAGAAACACTTCTCATAAAAGCATAAATGCTTTGTGGTGTTTTCTTGATTGGTTACCACCCGTAAATGTAGTGCTCAGATTAGAAACACTTCTCATAGAAGTACAAGTGCTTTGCGGTGTTTTCTTGATTAGTTACCACCCATAAATGAAGTACTTTGCTTAGAAACACTTCTCATAGAAGTACAAGTGCTTTGCGTTGTTTTCTTGATTAGTTACCACCCATAAATGAAGTACTTTGCTTAGAAACACTTCTCAAAAAATTATACGTGCTTTGTGGTGTTTTCTTGATTTGTTACCACCCATAAATGAAGTACTCTCATTAGAAACACTTCTCAAATAAGTGTAAGTGCTTTGTGGTGTTTTCTTGATTGGTTACCACCCATAAATGAAGTACTCTTATTAGAAACACTTCTCAAATAAGTATAAGTGCTTTGTGGTGTTTTCTTGATTGGTTACCACCCATAAATGATGTACTCTGATTAGAAACACTTCTCATTGAAGCATAAATGGTTTGTGGTGTTTTCTTGAATCGTTATCACCCATAAATGAAGTACTCTGATTAGAAACACTTCTCATAGAAGTACAAGTGCTTTGCGGTGTTTTCTTGATTGGTTACCACCCATAAATGATGTACTCTGATTAGAAACACTTCTCAAAGAAGTATAAGTGCTTGGTGTTGTTTTCTTGAATGGTTATCACCCATAAATGAAGTACTGTGATTAGAAACACTTCTCATTGAAGCATAAATGGTTTGTGGTGGTTTTTTTGAACTGTTACCATCCATAAATGATGTACTCTGATTAGAAACACTTCTCAATGAAGTATAAGTGCTTTGTGCTGTTTTCTTGAATGGTTATCACCCATAAATGAAGTACTCTGATTAGAAACACTTCTCATAGAAGTACAAGTGATTTGCGGTGTTTTCTTGATTGGTTACCACCCGTAAATGTAGTACTCTGATTAGAAACACTTCTCATTGAAGCATAAATGGTTTGTGGTGTTTTCTTGAATCGTTATCACCCATAAATGAAGTACTCTGATTAGAAACACTTCTCAATGAAGTATAAGTGATTTGTGCTATTTTCTTGAATGGTTGTCACCCATAAATGAAGTACTTTGATTAGAAACACTTCTCATAAAAGCATAAATGCTTTGTGGTGTTTTCTTGATTGGTTACCACCCGTAAATGTAGTGCTCAGATTAGAAACACTTCTCATAGAAGTACAAGTGCTTTGCGGTGTTTTCTTGATTAGTTACCACCCATAAATGAAGTACTTTGCTTAGAAACACTTCTCATAGAAGTACAAGTGCTTTGCGGTGTTTTCTTGATTAGTTACCACCCATAAATGAAGTAATTTGCTTAGAAACACTTCTCAAAAAATTATACGTGCTTTGTGGTGTTTTCTTGATTGGTTACCACCCATAAATGAAGTACTCTCATTAGAAACACTTCTCAAATAAGTGTAAGTGCTTTGTGGTGTTTTCTTGATTGGTTACCACCCATAAATGAAGTACTCTCATTAGAAACACTTCTCAAAGAAGTATAAGTGCTTGGTGTTGTTTTCTTGAATGGTTATCACCCATAAATGAAGTACTGTGATTAGAAACACTTCTCATTGAAGCATAAATGGTTTGTGGTGTTTTCTTGAATTGTTACCATCCATAAATGATATACTCTGATTAGAAACACTTCTCAATGAAGTATAAGTGCTTTGTGCTGTTTTCTTGAATGGTTATCACCCATAAATGAAGTACTGTGATTAGAAACACTTCTCATTGAAGCATAAATGGTTTGTGGTGTTTTCTTGAATCGTTATCACCCATAAATGATGTACTCTGATTAGAAACACTTCTCATAGAAGTACAAGTGCTTTGCGGTGTTTTCTTGATTAGTTACCACCCATAAATGAAGTACTCTGATTAGAAACACTTCTCATAGAAGTACAAGTGATTTGCGGTGTTTTCTTGATTTGTTACCACCCGTAAATGTAGTACTCTGATTAGAAACACTTCTCATAGAAGTACAAGTGCTTTGCGGTGTTTTCTTGATTAGTTACCACCCATAAATGAAGTACTTTGCTTAGAAACACTTCTCATAGAAGTACAAGTGCTTTGCGTTGTTTTCTTGATTAGTTACCACCCATAAATGAAGTACTTTGCTTAGAAACACTTCTCAAAAAATTATACGTGCTTTGTGGTGTTTTCTTGATTGGTTACCACCCATAAATGAAGTACTCTCATTAGAAACACTTCTCAAATAAGTGTAAGTGCTTTGTGGTGTTTTCTTGATTGGTTACCACCCATAAATGAAGTACTCTCATTAGAAACACTTCTCAAAGAAGTATAAGTGCTTGGTGTTGTTTTCTTGAATGGTTATCACCCATAAATGAAGTACTGTGATTAGAAACACTTCTCATTGAAGCATAAATGGTTTGTGGTGTTTTTTTTGAACTGTTACCATCCATAAATGATGTACTCTGATTAGAAACACTTCTCAATGAAGTATAAGTGCTTTGTGCTGTTTTCTTGAATGGTTATCACCCATAAATGAAGTACTGTGATTAGAAACACTTCTCATTGAAGCATAAATGGTTTGTGGTGTTTTCTTGAATCGTTATCACCCATAAATGAAGTACTCTGATTAGAAACACTTCTCATAGAAGTACAAGTGCTTTGCGGTGTTTTCTTGATTAGTTACCACCCATAAATGAAGTACTCTGATTAGAAACACTTCTCATAGAAGTACAAGTGATTTGCGGTGTTTTCTTGATTGGTTACCACCCGTAAATGTAGTACTCTGATTAGAAACACTTCTCATAGAAGTACAAGTGCTTTGCGGTGTTTTCTTGATTAGTTACCACCCATAAATGAAGTACTTTGCTTAGAAACACTTCTCATAGAAGTACAAGTGCTTTGCGTTGTTTTCTTGATTAGTTACCACCCATAAATGAAGTACTTTGCTTAGAAACACTTCTCAAAAAATTATACGTGCTTTGTGGTGTTTTCTTGATTGGTTACCACCCATGAATGAAGTACTCTCATTAGAAACACTTCTCAAATAAGTGTAAGTGCTTTGTGGTGTTTTCTTGATTGGTTACCACCCATAAATGAAGTACTCTCATTAGAAACACTTCTCAAATAAGTATAAGTGCTTTGTGGTGTTTTCTTGATTGGTTACCACCCATAAATGATGTACTCTGATTAGAAACACTTCTCAAAGAAGTATAAGTGCTTGGTGTTGTTTTCTTGAATGGTTATCACCCATAAATGAATTACTGTGATTAGAAACACTTCTCATTGAAGCATAAATGGTTTGTGGGGTTTTCTTGAATTGTTACCATCCATAAATGATGTACTCTGATTAGAAGCACTTCTCAATGAAGTATAAGTGCTTTGTGCTGTTTTCTTGAATGGTTATCACCCATAAATGAAGTACTGTGATTAGAAACACTTCTCATTGAAGCATAAATGGTTTGTGGTGTTTTCTTGAATCGTTATCACCCATAAATGAAGTACTCTGATTAGAAACACTTCTCATAGAAGTACAAGTGCTTTGCGGTGTTTTCTTGATTAGTTACCACCCATAAATGAAGTACTCTGATTAGAAACACTTCTCAATGAAGTATAAGTGCTTTGTGCTATTTTCTTGAATGGTTGTCATCCATAAATGAAGTACTTTGATTAGAAACACTTCTCATAAAAGCATAAATGCTTTGTGGTGTTTTCTTGATTGGTTACCACCCGTAAATATAGTGCTCAGATTAGAAACACTTCTCATAGAAGTACAAGTGCTTTGCGGTGTTTTCTTGATTAGTTACCACCCATAAATGAAGTACTTTGCTTAGAAACACTTCTCATAAAAGCATAAATGCTTTGTGGTGTTTTCTTGATTGGTTACCACCCGTAAATGTAGTGCTCAGATTAGAAACACTTCTCATAGAAGTACAAGTGCTTTGCGGTGTTTTCTTGATTAGTTACCACCCATAAATGAAGTACTTTGCTTAGAAACACTTCTCATAGAAGTACAAGTGCTTTGCGTTGTTTTCTTGATTAGTTACCACCCATAAATGAAGTACTTTGCTTAGAAACACTTCTCAAAAAATTATACGTGCTTTGTGGTGTTTTCTTGATTTGTTACCACCCATAAATGAAGTACTCTCATTAGAAACACTTCTCAAATAAGTGTAAGTGCTTTGTGGTGTTTTCTTGATTGGTTACCACCCATAAATGAAGTACTCTCATTAGAAACACTTCTCAAATAAGTATAAGTGCTTTGTGGTGTTTTCTTGATTGGTTACCACCCATAAATGATGTACTCTGATTAGAAACACTTCTCATTGAAGCATAAATGGTTTGTGGTGTTTTCTTGAATCGTTATCACCCATAAATGAAGTCCTCTGATTAGAAACACTTCTCATAGAAGTACAAGTGCTTTGCGGTGTTTTCTTGATTGGTTACCACCCATAAATGATGTACTCTGATTAGAAACACTTCTCAAAGAAGTATAAGTGCTTGGTGTTGTTTTCTTGAATGGTTATCACCCATAAATGAAGTACTGTGATTAGAAACACTTCTCATTGAAGCATAAATGGTTTGTGGTGTTTTTTTTGAACTGTTACCATCCATAAATGATGTACTCTGATTAGAAACACTTCTCAATGAAGTATAAGTGCTTTGTGCTGTTTTCTTGAATGGTTATCACCCATAAATGAAGTACTCTGATTAGAAACACTTCTCATAGAAGTACAAGTGATTTGCGGTGTTTTCTTGATTGGTTACCACCCGTAAATGTAGTACTCTGATTAGAAACACTTCTCATTGAAGCATAAATGGTTTGTGGTGTTTTCTTGAATCGTTATCACCCATAAATGAAGTACTCTGATTAGAAACACTTCTCAATGAAGTATAAGTGATTTGTGCTATTTTCTTGAATGGTTGTCACCCATAAATGAAGTACTTTGATTAGAAACACTTCTCATAAAAGCATAAATGCTTTGTGGTGTTTTCTTGATTGGTTACCACCCGTAAATGTAGTGCTCAGATTAGAAACACTTCTCATAGAAGTACAAGTGCTTTGCGGTGTTTTCTTGATTAGTTACCACCCATAAATGAAGTACTTTGCTTAGAAACACTTCTCATAGAAGTACAAGTGCTTTGCGGTGTTTTCTTGATTAGTTACCACCCATAAATGAAGTAATTTTCTTAGAAACACTTCTCAAAAAATTATACGTGCTTTGTGGTGTTTTCTTGATTGGTTACCACCCATAAATGAAGTACTCTCATTAGAAACACTTCTCAAATAAGTGTAAGTGCTTTGTGGTGTTTTCTTGATTGGTTACCACCCATAAATGAAGTACTCTCATTAGAAACACTTCTCAAATAAGTATAAGTGCTTTGTGGTGTTTTCTTGATTGGTTACCACCCATAAATAATGTACTCTGATTAGAAACACTTCTCAAAGAAGTATAAGTGCTTGGTGTTGTTTTCTTGAATGGTTATCACCCATAAATGAAGTACTGTGATTAGAAACACTTCTCATTGAAGCATAAATGGTTTGTGGTGTTTTCTTGAATTGTTACCATCCATAAATGATATACTCTGATTAGAAACACTTCTCAATGAAGTATAAGTGCTTTGTGCTGTTTTCTTGAATGGTTATCACCCATAAATGAAGTACTGTGATTAGAAACACTTCTCATTGAAGCATAAATGGTTTGTGGTGTTTTCTTGAATCGTTATCACCCATAAATGATGTACTCTGATTAGAAACACTTCTCATAGAAGTACAAGTGCTTTGCGGTGTTTTCTTGATTAGTTACCACCCATAAATGAAGTACTCTGATTAGAAACACTTCTCATAGAAGTACAAGTGATTTGCGGTGTTTTCTTGATTTGTTACCACCCGTAAATGTAGTACTCTGATTAGAAACACTTCTCATAGAAGTACAAGTGCTTTGCGGTGTTTTCTTGATTAGTTACCACCCATAAATGAAGTACTTTGCTTAGAAACACTTCTCATAGAAGTACAAGTGCTTTGCGTTGTTTTCTTGATTAGTTACCACCCATAAATGAAGTACTTTGCTTAGAAACACTTCTCAAAAAATTATACGTGCTTTGTGGTGTTTTCTTGATTGGTTACCACCCATAAATGAAGTACTCTCATTAGAAACACTTCTCAAATAAGTGTAAGTGCTTTGTGGTGTTTTCTTGATTGGTTACCACCCATAAATGAAGTACTCTCATTAGAAACACTTCTCAAAGAAGTATAAGTGCTTGGTGTTGTTTTCTTGAATGGTTATCACCCATAAATGAAGTACTGTGATTAGAAACACTTCTCATTGAAGCATAAATGGTTTGTGGTGTTTTTTTTGAACTGTTACCATCCATAAATGATGTACTCTGATTAGAAACACTTCTCAATGAAGTATAAGTGCTTTGTGCTGTTTTCTTGAATGGTTATCACCCATAAATGAAGTACTGTGATTAGAAACACTTCTCATTGAAGCATAAATGGTTTGTGGTGTTTTCTTGAATCGTTATCACCCATAAATGAAGTACTCTGATTAGAAACACTTCTCATAGAAGTACAAGTGCTTTGCAGTGTTTTCTTGATTAGTTACCACCCATAAATGAAGTACTCTGATTAGAAACACTTCTCATAGAAGTACAAGTGATTTGCGGTGTTTTCTTGATTGGTTACCACCCGTAAATGTAGTACTCTGATTAGAAACACTTCTCATAGAAGTACAAGTGCTTTGCGGTGTTTTCTTGATTAGTTACCACCCATAAATGAAGTACTTTGCTTAGAAACACTTCTCATAGAAGTACAAGTGCTTTGCGTTGTTTTCTTGATTAGTTACCACCCATAAATGAAGTACTTTGCTTAGAAACACTTCTCAAAAAATTATACGTGCTTTGTGGTGTTTTCTTGATTGGTTACCACCCATGAATGAAGTACTCTCATTAGAAACACTTCTCAAATAAGTGTAAGTGCTTTGTGGTGTTTTCTTGATTGGTTACCACCCATAAATGAAGTACTCTCATTAGAAACACTTCTCAAATAAGTATAAGTGCTTTGTGGTGTTTTCTTGATTGGTTACCACCCATAAATGATGTACTCTGATTAGAAACACTTCTCAAAGAAGTATAAGTGCTTGGTGTTGTTTTCTTGAATGGTTATCACCCATAAATGAATTACTGTGATTAGAAACACTTCTCATTGAAGCATAAATGGTTTGTGGGGTTTTCTTGAATTGTTACCATCCATAAATGATGTACTCTGATTAGAAGCACTTCTCAATGAAGTATAAGTGCTTTGTGCTGTTTTCTTGAATGGTTATCACCCATAAATGAAGTACTGTGATTAGAAACACTTCTCATTGAAGCATAAATGGTTTGTGGTGTTTTCTTGAATCGTTATCACCCATAAATGAAGTACTCTGATTAGAAACACTTCTCATAGAAGTACAAGTGCTTTGCGGTGTTTTCTTGATTAGTTACCACCCATAAATGAAGTACTCTGATTAGAAACACTTCTCAATGAAGTATAAGTGCTTTGTGCTATTTTCTTGAATGGTTGTCACCCATAAATGAAGTACTTTGATTAGAAACACTTCTCATAAAAGCATAAATGCTTTGTGGTGTTTTCTTGATTGGTTACCACCCGTAAATATAGTGCTCAGATTAGAAACACTTCTCATAAAAGTACAAGTGCTTTGCGGTGTTTTCTTGATTAGTTACCACCCATAAATGAAGTACTTTGCTTAGAAACACTTCTCATAGAAGTACAAGTGCTTTGCGGTGTTTTCTTGATTAGTTACCACCCATAAATGAAGTACTCAGATTAGAAACACTTCTCATAGAAGTACAAGTGCTTTGCGGTGTTTTCTTGATTAGTTACCACCCATAAATGAAGTACTTTGCTTAGAAACACTTCTCATAGAAGTACAAGTGCTTTGCGGTGTTTTCTTGATTAGTTACCACCCATAAATGAAGTACTTTGCTTAGAAACACTTCTCATAGAAGTACAAGTGCTTTGCGTTGTTTTCTTGATTAGTTACCACCCATAAATGAAGTACTTTGCTTAGAAACACTTCTCAAAAAATTATACGTGCTTTGTGGTGTTTTCTTGATTTGTTACCACCCATAAATGAAGTACTCTCATTAGAAACACTTCTCAAATAAGTGTAAGTGCTTTGTGGTGTTTTCTTGATTGGTTACCACCCATAAATGAAGTACTCTCATTAGAAACACTTCTCAAATAAGTATAAGTGCTTTGTGGTGTTTTCTTGATTGGTTACCACCCATAAATGATGTACTCTGATTAGAAACACTTCTCATTGAAGCATAAATGGTTTGTGGTGTTTTCTTGAATCGTTATCACCCATAAATGAAGTACTCTGATTAGAAACACTTCTCATAGAAGTACAAGTGCTTTGCGGTGTTTTCTTGATTGGTTACCACCCAGAAATGATGTACTCTGATTAGAAACACTTCTCAAAGAAGTATAAGTGCTTGGTGTTGTTTTCTTGAATGGTTATCACCCATAAATGAAGTACTGTGATTAGAAACACTTCTCATTGAAGCATAAATGGTTTGTGGTGTTTTTTTTGAACTGTTACCATCCATAAATGATGTACTCTGATTAGAAACACTTCTCAATGAAGTATAAGTGCTTTGTGCTGTTTTCTTGAATGGTTATCACCCATAAATGAAGTACTCTGATTAGAAACACTTCTCATAGAAGTACAAGTGATTTGCGGTGTTTTCTTGATTGGTTACCACCTGATGTGTGTATTTCACACATATATTCTTTAGGGTAAAACCGGGTCTTTTGGTATAAACTTGAGCCTTATTGGTCCAAATAACTGCAATCAAGGGCATATTATTGCAATTGTTGTGTTGTGCCTCTATTCTGACTTGTAGGTTCATTTCCTTGACATTTGGAGCAGTTTCCTGCCTTATCTGGTATGTGTTGTTTAACCTTATCTGAATGGGGAAACCTTACCTTGGTGAAACTTACCAACACACACACCAACTGAGTGGAACAATGAGTGAAATGTGAGATCCACTAAATGCCTAAGGCACAAATCATTGGAGGGATGTGAGATTCCGCATATATGTGCACTGATACACATTTTCACCCACCTTAAATGAATTATCCAAGTTCCGCAAGAAAGGCAGGTGTTGTCCATTCCGACCTGCAATAATTAGAATGGACAGGGTTCGGTGCCTGTCCCTTACAGGTTCCATTGGGTCACAAGGGAACCCTGCCTTAGCTGCTAAATCCCTAGTGTTTGGTGTTATATCCAAGAAAAAGCACCCATGCCCAAAGAAGAGTTCACCTCGTGTGATCTTGGAGGGATTAGAACAAAAGACTACTCGTTGTGCCTGGCGCTTGCGTCAAAACAATGAGAATGGTGAAACTTACCTTACACACACCGAACACCAGTTGAGAGTGATCTTGAGAGTATAGTGAGTCTACCAAAGCACGCAAAGTGCCTAGCGGAGTGACTTGTGAGAATCCACAAAATCACGTACACATCCACTTCTCACTTCCAATCATTGAGAGTTAGGTAGATTCCATATATGGCTAGTTGCGAAGTGCCAGAAATGTCGTAACCTGGGTTGAGTTCATCTAACCTGGCAAAACAACTGATGAACATGGTTGCGGGATTGTCCTGGGTGCTCCCAAACAGTCGTCCCTTGGTTTGTACAGTTGACCAAGTAAAACCGACAACTGAAAGGTGCTTTGGAAGATGAATGACATGTGTAGCTGAGTTTTATGGCATGTTGGAGCTTTATTGGACCTTTGCATGCATGCACAGAGACTTAGAGCGAGATAGCACCTGATTTGGGCCAGTTTAACCTATCCTGCGCCCCAGTAAGTGTACCCAGCGGCCAGTTAACATTGCCTGCGCCCCAGCAGACCTTTCCTGCGCCCTGGAGGCTTACCTGCCATCTTGGAAGATATCTGCTGAGCCAGAAGACACCCCTGCGGCCTGTTGACCTTTCCTGCGCCCCAGCAGACAAGCCCTGCGCCCTGGAGACTAGCCTGCAACTTTAGAAGATGTTTGATGGATCAGAGGAGGTACCTGCGTCCTGCAAATACCCCCCTGCGCCCAGCAGGTAGTCCCTGCGGCCCAGTTATCACCTCCTGCGACCTGGAGAGTCTCCTGCAACCTTAGAAGACTTATGCTGGGCTAGAACTAAACCCTGCGGCCCGTTGATGGGACCTGCGGCCACGCAGGGACAGATATGGAAGGTCCCAGCCTCAGAACCGCCTCAGACCCTATAAAAGGAAGTTATTCCAGAGGCTTTAGGGTTCCTCTCTCGACTCTTCGGACGCCGTCTTGAAGCCAACAGACCTGGGAAGGCTGTTGGACATCATTTACCAAGGTTTCTTCGCGCCTAAGGAGGGATTCAAGGCCGGGAAGCATACCTTGCAGTGGAGAACGAAGTATTAAGGGTTTTATCGTATCTCTATTTATGAACTCTCTGTTTTATTTGCTTTCTTGTTGTATGAACATGAGATCTGAGTAGTTTACTTAGTTCTTAGGGTAGGATAATGATTGCATGGATGGATTGATGTATTAACTGAGTTATTTGTCGTGATTTTCATATTGAACTGCTTGATACTTGTCTTTTCTTATGTTTGCTTGCTTGTTGCTTGGTAACCCGTAGGTGAAGGCCAAACCTAGTGCGGTATTAATATTGAGTAACTATCAACTGAATATAGGAACTGTTTAGGTTGATTTGTTAGAGTCCGAGACAACCCGGAAGGGAATCTCGTGTTCAACCGGGAGGTTGAACTGACCTTAGAACGCGTTCAATTGATTTTAAGTACTCGGGAGAGAATTAAAGGTGTATTTGACTTGCTTGATCTGTTAAACAACCAACAAACGACAGTTGAGGGAGTTTAAGTTAGTCTTGTGTGTCAAACCACCAATCACAACACATAACATAACCCAGCAGAGGTCTCCTGCCCCTCAGCAGAAAAACCCTGCGGCCCTGTAGGAGGTCTTACAGACCCGCAGGTACCTCCTGCCAGGCCGCAGGAAACCAATCCTGAAGTAAAATCCGATCCTAAACCCTGGGAACCCTTATCCTATTGATTATTTGAGTTATTTACTTGCTTGTTTCTGTCTTCTTGCTTTAATTACTACTGTTTACTTATTGCTCATTTGTTTTGTTACCCAACTTAATTGCAAAACCCCCCAATTTATACCAAAACACCAAAAAGAGTTACTTGAACTTAAAGTAGGTTTAGAAGTAAGTCCCGTCTCTGTGGTTCGACCCTGATCTATAACTGACCGTCGATTGATGCGACGTAAAAGTGGGATTAGGAAAATATAAGTATTATTTGATAGACGATACACCACACACAATCTCTGACATCAAATTTTACTTCCTCGAGGCTCAGTTGGTACCTGGGCCGACATGTCTAATCTCTTCTTGACTAAATACTTTCCGCATAGAAAAACTGCTAAAATTAGAGCTCAAATTAACACATTTAGTCAAAGGTCTGATGAATCACTTGGTGAAGCATGGGACAGATACAACCAACTCTTATTGTCTTGTCCCCATCATAATGTGCCCGACTGGATGCTAGTAGAGTCATTCATGAAAGGATTGTCTGATAATGACCGCTTTATTGCTAATACTGCTGCAGGTGGATCAGTCGTACACATTCCTCCCGAGGAGGCACTCGAACTATTCGCTAGACTTGCCCTTCAGCACCAATGGTCATACAAGGATGACGTCCGAGCTTCTGGAGGAGGGAGATACGAAGTTGACAAGTACACGGCCTTGGAAGCCAAGTTGAACGCACTACAATCACAACTCAACAAGCAGGCAGCAACCGCTAAGGCCGTCGAAACACCGAGCTGTGAACTATGTGGTGACGAGGGTCATGTCTACGCTGACTGCCCCCAAAGGACAGCCGAAAAGGAAGTAAACTCTCTAAATAGCATGCCTTCCTACTTTCCTAAGCCACCGTTCAGTCAATCCTACTCAAGTGTCCCCTCAGACCGACAATATTGGAAGGAAAACCCCGACCGTCCTCACTTTGGGCAATCTAGCAACAACCCTTCAAGGTACCAAAACCATGGGCCCAACCAAGGCAACAACAACCGCCCACCGTTTACTTCGGGGCAAGTCCAGCTCAACCAAGAATTCAAGAGCTTCATGCACGAGCAAGGCAAGGTGAACATGATAATTCTTGAGGAGCTACAAAAAATCCGAGAGGCTCAAACCAAAGGATCTAACTCTGAGACACCAAAATTGCCAACAAAACCGGAGCCAAATCCATCGGGAGACTGCAAGTCTGTTTGTGTCCTACGGAGCGGCAAGTCTTACGCTGCTCCCGCCAACCCCGAGGCGGTCCCGACAAAATCTGTTCCTGCAAATACAGCAGCTGTTCCAGAGGCTGAAACAGCCTTATGCGACCCGTTGGGTACCGCACAGAAAGCTGACAGGGTTGTGTGTGACCAGCAGGAGAGCCCTGCCCCCCAGCAGGAAGTACCTGCGCCCCCGCAGGAAAGACCTGCGCCCCAGCAGACAGCTGCACAGACAGAAAAATCTACCCCAAAGGTGCAGCAATCTTACAGGCCACCAGTTCCATTTCCGCAAAGGCTTGCCAAGCACCGATCGGAGGAGCAATACTCGAAGTTCATGGAGGTATTAAAACAACTTTCTATAACTATTCCATTTACTGATGCTCTTGCGCAGATGCCTACGTATGCCAAGTTCTTGAAAGATCTCTTGTCAAACAAGAGGAGTTTGAAGGATTGCGGCAGCGTGCAACTCAACTTGGAATGTAGCGCAGTCGTGAGTCGTGAGCTACCTCCAAAGCTTGGCGATCCGGGTAAGTTCACTATCCCTTGCACCATTGGAAAAGCTGTGATCAAAAAGGCTCTATGTGACTTGGGTGCGAGCGTGAGTCTTATGCCTCACACAGTCTTTAAAAGGATTGGTGTGGGGGAGCTCAAGGCCACCCGCATGACTCTGCAGCTTGCGGATTCTTCTACGCGTTTGCCATTGGGAATAGTGGAGGATGTGCCTGTGCAAGTTGGAAAATTCTTTGTGCCCGGTGATTTCGTGGTTGTGGACATGAAAGAAGATAAGGAGGTACCGATAATCCTCGGTCGCCCTTTCCTTAGAACTGCCCGCACCGTGTTTGACACACACCAAGGCACGCTTACCATGACTGTTGGGGGAGAAAAAGTGCAATTCCAAGTCGATCAAGCGATGAAATATCCCGACATCCCCGACGAGTGCTACCAAGTAGACATCATTGACGAGATGGTCCAAGAAGTGCAAGAAGGCTTCCTCGAGCGACAATGCGATCTTCTAAGGTACCATTCTGACTTTTTAGCTCAATTTCAGGAGGTTATGGACTCGGAAGTGTCGTATTGCGCGACAATGATTCATGTTTCAGCGGATGGAGAGGCGCATGTTTCGGCTGTCAATGCTGATGTCTGCTACCCGCAGAAGGTCTTGGATGACCTGCAGGTGTCCCCTGCGAGCCAGCAGGTGACCCCTGCCTCCCAGCAGGAAGGCCCTGCGCCCCAGCAGGAAGGACCTGCGCCCCCGCAGACATCTGATCCAGAGCCCGGTGAGGGCAGAATTCCGCCACTTGACACCCCTAAAAAGGTAGAACTTAAGCCGCTGCCCGACAACCTCAGGTATGAGTTTCTTGATGAAGAAAAATCTTTTCCTGTTATTGTGGGTGCTCACTTGAGCCCCAATGAGACTAACAAGCTTTTGGAAAAGTTGAGACTTCACAGGAGGGCCATTGGGTACTCCATTAATGACATCAAGGGGCTCAGCCCAGCTATTTGTGAGCACCGAATACATCTGGAGGATGATCACAAGCCATCGGTGCAACAACAAAGACGACTCAACCCCGTGCTCCAAGACGTGGTAAAGAAGGAAATTCTTAAGTTGCGTGAGGCTGACGTTATTTTTCCTATTTCCGACAGCAAATGGGTGAGTCCGATTCATGTGGTGCCCAAGAAAGGGGGGCACACAGTTGTTCAAAATGAGAAGGGAGAAATGGTTCAAATGCGACCCACGACTGGGTGGAGGATGTGTATCGATTACCGCAAACTCAACGCTGCGACACGCAAGGACCACTTCCCATTGCCGTTTGTTGATCAAATGCTTGAGCGCTTGGCAAATCACTCCCATTTCTGCTATCTCGATGGATACTCCGGTTTCTTCCAGATTCCAATTCACTTTGCAGATATGGAGAAAACGACGTTCACATGTCCGTATGGCACCTTCGCCTATCGTAGGATGCCGTTTGGTTTGTGTAATGCGCCGGCCACTTTCCAAAGGGCAATGATGGGAATTTTCTCTGCCTATATTGAAAAGGAAGTTGAAATTTTCATGGATGATTTTTCTGTTGTTGGTACTTCTTTTAACTCTTGTCTTGAAAATTTGTGCAAAGTTTTACAGCGGTGCGAGGAGACTAACTTGGTGCTCAATTGGGAGAAATGCCACTTCATGGTGGAAGAAGGCATAGTCTTGGGACACAAGGTATCTGGAAAAGGCATAGAGGTGGATAAGGCGAAGATAGAAGTGATCGAGCAAATGTGCGTGCCTAAAACTGTTAAGGACGTGCGAAGCTTTCTCGGCCATTGCGGCTTCTATCGACGATTCATTCAAGATTTCGCCCGAATTGCTAAGCCCCTAACAAACCTTCTGATAAAAGATAATGAATTTGATTTTTCTGATGAGTGTGCTAAGTCTTTTGTCAGGTTGAAGGAAGCCCTCATGTCTGCCCCGATTCTCCAGCCCCCGGATTGGTCTCAACCCTTCGAGATCATGTGCGACGCAAGTGATTATGCTGTGGGGGCCGTTCTTGGCCAAAAGAAGGACAAGAAACCCGTTGCCATCTGCTATGCGAGCAAAGTCCTTGATTCTGCGCAAGCCAACTACACCACAACAGAAAAGGAGCTTTTGGCGGTAGTGTATGCTCTCGAGAAATTTCGCACTTATCTGGTCGGATCTAAGATCATCATCTACACCGACCATGCTGCACTAAGGTATCTTCTCGCCAAAAAGGATGCAAAGCCACGTCTTATTCGTTGGGTTTTGCTTTTGCAAGAATTTGACATTGAAATCCGAGATAAGAAGGGGTCGGAAAATTCTGTGGCTGACCATTTGTCAAGACTGCATTGGGTTGGTGAAGAAAAGGACCGTGTACCGATCGATGACTCAATCCCCGGAGAACAACTCTATTCCCTGTATACTGCCTGTGAAAACCCTGCTGCCCCGCATGACTTCCCTACCACCCCGCAGGACTTCCCTGCTAACCCGCAGGAGCTCCCTGCTACCCCGCAGGCTTCACCTGCGCTCAGGCAGGAAGCTCTTGCTGCCTCCTCTGGAATCCCTCCGGTACCTTGGTATGCCGATCTTGCCAACTTTCATTGTGCCGGCGTGATTCCGAAAGACATGACATACCAACAAAGGAAAAAGTTCAAAGCTGATGCTAAGCACTACATCTGGGAAGAGCCTTTCCTCTTCAAAGTCGGCATTGACGGGATGATTAGGCGTTGTGTGCCGAAAGAGGAGGTACATACAATTCTTTTCCATTGCCATTCATCTGCTTACGGAGGGCACGCTTCTTCACCAAGAACTGCCGCCAAAGTCTTGCAGTCAGGTTTCTTTTGGCCAACCCTCTTCAAGGATGCACATTCTTTCGTGCAATCATGCGACGAGTGCCAAAGAACCGGAAACATATCAAGGCGCAGCGAGATGCGACAACAGCCCATTCTGGAGGTCGAAATTTTTGATGTATGGGGAATCGACTTCATGGGGCCATTTCCCTCTTCAAATGGTAATGAGCACATTCTTGTGGCAGTGGACTATGTGTCAAAATGGGTAGAGGCAATAGCTTGTGCTAAAGCGGATGGTAACTCTGTCAAGCGCCTTTTCAAGGATGTGATCTTCCCGCGCTTTGGAGTGCCGCGCGTTGTGATAAGTGACGGGGGCAAACACTTCATCAACCGCCAGTTTGAGCAACTTCTGAAACGACATGGGGTAACCCACAAGGTAGCAACTCCTTATCATCCTCAAACTAACGGGCAAGTTGAAGTGTCTAACAGGCAAATCAAGTCTATTTTGGAGAAGACGGTGTCGGCGACAAGGAAGGATTGGGCTTTCAAGCTCAGCGACGCACTTTGGGCATACCGCACCGCTTTCAAGACGCCACTTGGGATGAGCCCGTTCATGCTAGTCTACGGGAAGCCCTGCCACTTGCCCGTCGAGATTGAACACAAGGCATACTGGGCCACACGCATGCTCAACATGGAGCTACAAGCCGCTGGGGAGAAGCGTATCCTCGACTTGCACGAGTTGGAGGAAATGCGTCTTCAAGCCTATGAGAATGCCCGAATTTACAAGGAACGCACAAAGAAGGTGCATGACGAGCGCATTTCGCGCCGTGACTTTAAAGAAGGTGACCTTGTACTTTTGTTTAATTCTAGGTTAAGGCTATTTCCAGGCAAGCTCAAGTCTCGATGGTCCGGACCCTTCACGGTGAGGAAGGTCTACCCTTTCGGAGCAGTGGACATTTCGGGCAATGACGGTCGAATCTTCAAGGTGAATGGTCAGCGTCTCAAGACGTACATTGCCGACAAAAATCATGACGAGCGCCTGAACTTGGACCTGCTCGAGCCTATCTCAGCAGAAACTTAGACGCAATAAGGTCAAGCTCGGGACCGTAAACAAGCGCTGCTTGGGAGGCAACCCAAGGGACAAAATTTTTGGTCTTTCTTTTCTTTTTTCTTTGATTTTGTGCTTTCATTTGTTTATATTTTATTTTTTTTTTTTCTGTTCTCTCTCATGCGGTACGCTAGGTTTGTTAGTATTTTTGATATACAGGAATCGGAAGGATCAACCAGCAGCATAACAGAGTTGTCTGCCGCCCTGTAAGGGGACCCAGCGGCCCTGTAAAGGTCCCCTGCGGCCCTGTAAGGATGGCCTGCGGTCCTGTAAAGGTGTCCTGCGGCCATATCAGGATGGCCTGCGGCCCAGTAAGGTTGAAATGGAAGGTGGAGTCCTGCGGGACAGATAAGGAAAGCTGATGAAACAGAGTTGGAAGGGTTATTAACTTGCCTTATTTGCCTCCATCTGGTTCTATATTCTTACCCCACCTTCCCTCATTCTCTTTATCATAAATTTTCATTTTGCAACCAAAATTCTGCTTGTTTCTCCTTCTTTCCTTTTCCTGCCCAGCCTGCGCAGTAATAACCTGGTGGCAGACATCCATCAACCACCAGTTGGGTACCAACCAGAGGGTAATTTTCTACGTTTTAGCTGTTCCTAAGCCAAGCATCAAGATGCCTTGGAAAGCTACAGTTAGGAGGACCCCCCGCATGACTTCTGAGCCTATCAACGACGTTGACTTGACGATCACACTTGCGGAAATCAAGAGGGATATCCGTAAACAGAAGAAGAAGGCGACTCGAACTATAAACAAGTCTCCAACACAAGACGCTCGCCCAACTGCACCCCGACGAACACCCCGTATGAAAGTGGATCCTAAATGGTGGGGTCGTCCAATCGCGCAACCAAACTCTTGGCGTGTGGATGCTAGTTGGTGGGCAGAAACAAGGATACCTCCGAGCCCGTGGTGCCCATGGGCTGAACCGTATCTACGTTGAGGGAGTATCCCTTCCCCTTACCTTTTCTCTTACTTTACTTTCGAATTTGGGCACCGAGGATGGTGCAAAGGTAAGCATGGGGAGGGTAACATAAAAACTGTAAATAACTGTAAATATTCAATATTTGCTTCAACATTTGCATATTTTTTTTTTTTTTTTTGCATTTGCATATTTTCTTTCTTTTTAGCATTTAGCATCTGCATATTTCTTTTTCCTTAGTTTCCCCTCATTTTTCCTTTCTTTTCCTCTTTTTCTCCTCTCTTCTTTTCCTCTTTTTCTCCTCTCTTCTTTCCACTCAGTTGGTGTGTGTGTTGGTAAGTTTCACCAAGCCCTGCGCCCTGGAGACTAGCCTGCAACTTTAGAAGATGTTTGATGGATCAGAGGAGGTACCTGCGTCCTGCAAATACCCCCCTGCGCCCAGCAGGAAGTACCCTGCGCGCCGCACGAAGCTCCTGCGCCCCGGTCGACGGCCCTGCGCCACCGCTGGTCAGTTTGCAAACCACCTTCGAAGAGCAACAGCCAAGACCTCCCTGCGCCGCCGCTGGGTTTCTCTGCGTCTACCTTTGCTGCTGCTGTCAGAACCGAGGGCCAACACAGAGGCCATCCCCCTGCGCCGCCGTTTGATCACCCTGCGCCGCCGCTGGTACCCCTGCCTGCCGCTGGTTTGCTCAATTTTGGCAATTTCTTCTTCGATCCGGTGATTTCTTTCCTTAATCTTTATTTTATCCACGGATTGTTGTTAAGAACTGTAATTGGTGCTGTAATTGGGTAAATTGAACTGTGGTTGGTGGAAATTGGTCCAATTACTGTGTTTATTCTTTGATACCAGCCTCAGTACCAACCCAATTGTGTAAACCAACCATGCCACGCACACGGTCAGGTCGTGAGACCTCTCGGTCCCACCGTATGACACAAGAAGAAAGGAATTATGTCGACCATATTGAGCGTATCCGTGTTAAGTCGGTTATTTCTTCCCCCATTATTGATCTTTCTGTGGTTGATCAATTGGGTATCAATGAGGATTTTGATGTGTTGACTAGGCGTGTGGGTTTAGGACAGCGATTCTGGGATATCGCTCGTGACCATGTTGCTTTTACCGAGCTCACCCATGATTTCTTAGCTTCGGTCACTCTTTATGAGCCCGAAGATGATGAACCCTATATTAGTTTTCTTATGATGGGTGAGTATTATGAGGTCTACCTTAGTGTCATGAGGGGATGGTTTGGTTTCCCTGAACCTGAAACTGAATACATTGGTTATGGTCCTGAAACAGAGGAGGGAGAGCACCTGCCAACAGGTAGAGCTGATTTTTGGTACCGAATTACTGGGCAGGAGTTGGGTGCTTCTGCAACTAATGACCTTCGGGTCAATATGATTATTCACCCATCTCTCCGTTTCTTGTGCAGGACTCTATCATTTACTGTTTTCGCGCGCGGCGAGTCCTCCCTCCGGCCCACACATGATGATCTACGACTCCTCGCGACTATGCTGAGACACCGAAGAGATAGATTCAAGAGGCCCGATCTGATGATGCTGATGGTGCGACACTGGATATCCATCCGAGCTCACGGTAGGACCACCGGGCAGATTACCTGCGGGTCATATATTACCTGCATTGCCTCTTACCTGCAGGTTGACATTGAGACTAGACATCGGATTGCTCCTCCCATTACTGTGGACCTCGGGAAGCTCAGCGCCTATCAGTGGCTCACCATTACTCCTACTCCCGAGGGGCCGAGACTCACCTGGCGGACATCTCGTGGTTCTTTCACTCTTCCTCTTTCACATTCCCTCGATCCTTACAATGATAGGTCTTGGCGTATGGAGGAGTATGTATCCGATGAGGCTACGCCCACTTTCATCCATGTGCAGGTCCCGGCAGGTGCTTATGCAAGCCCATCCCACGTTTTCCATCATGCGGGACCCTCACATACATATTTTCCTGACCCGGATGAGCACCCACAGGGCATGCCCGGTGAGTTTGGGTGGCCACAGATGCACATTATGCTCACTGACATACGCACCGATCTATCATTTACTGTTTTCGCGCGCGGCGAGTCCTCCCTCCGGCCCACAGCGTTCCCACCACCAGACCCTACTTGAGGTGCAGAATCAGGGACGTACTACACATCGGACCCTTCTTGATATGCGTACTGACCAGCGGGCATACTCCTACTCCCTGCATGAGTTGACCACCAGAGTTGCTGACTTGGAGTTAGGAGCTGCAGCGAGAGAGGAGAGACATGAGAGGAGGAGGCGCAGGAGGGGTCCAGCTGACCATAGCACCTCGCAGGGATGAGATAGCACCGCCAGCAGCCCCGCTGGCATCTTCACTCAGGTTGTATCTGTTCCCTTTCTTTTATTTTCAGTATTTATGGAGCTGTGCATTGAGGGCAATGCATGGTTCAGCGTGGGGAGGGAGTTTGTACAAACCTGAGTGTTTATCTGTAGTTTAGTTGTTTGCATCATGCATATTTACTTGGGTATTTGCATTGTATATACAGAAAAAAAAAAAAAAATGGAAAAACCAACAAAACACAAAAAAATTAGTTGTACAAAGTTAGTTTTCTTTTGTTTCTTTCTTTAATTTCTTTTTGTTTGTTCCATCTTATGTGTGCACTTGGTGTTAGTGTTTTTGAATGTTTCAGGAAGAGAAAACAAGTTAATCTGTGAAATTGGGGCTCCAACTGCCTGTTTTTGGTTTTCCTGCGCCCCAGCAGGAGGTACCTGCGCCCAGCAGGAGGTACCTGCGACCAGCAGGGTGAACCAGAACCTCATACGACGTAGTGAGACCCCCAAACAGCACCTGTAGCATGACATGAAGTGCATGAAACCCTGGTAATTATTCCGAGAAGACCAAATTCAGGCAGTATTTCTATCTCTTTACCTTTTTCCAAGTTCATACCAAAGTCCGGTTTGTAATTGATTTGCTTGAGGACAAGCAAAGGTTTAAGCATGGGGAGATTTGATGTGTGTATTTCACACATATATTCTTTAGGGTAAAACCGGGTCTTTTGGTATAAACTTGAGCCTTATTGGTCCAAATAACTGCAATCAAGGGCATATTATTGCAATTGTTGTGTTGTGCCTCTATTCTGACTTGTAGGTTCATTTCCTTGACATTTGGAGCAGTTTCCTGCCTTATCTGGTATGTGTTGTTTAACCTTATCTGAATGGGGAAACCTTACCTTGGTGAAACTTACCAACACACACACCAACTGAGTGGAACAATGAGTGAAATGTGAGATCCACTAAATGCCTAAGGCACAAATCATTGGAGGGATGTGAGATTCCGCATATATGTGCACTGATACACATTTTCACCCACCTTAAATGAATTATCCAAGTTCCGCAAGAAAGGCAGGTGTTGTCCATTCCGACCTGCAATAATTAGAATGGACAGGGTTCGGTGCCTGTCCCTTACAGGTTCCATTGGGTCACAAGGGAACCCTGCCTTAGCTGCTAAATCCCTAGTGTTTGGTGTTATATCCAAGAAAAAGCACCCATGCCCAAAGAAGAGTTCACCTCGTGTGATCTTGGAGGGATTAGAACAAAAGACTACTCGTTGTGCCTGGCGCTTGCGTCAAAACAATGAGAATGGTGAAACTTACCTTACACACACCGAACACCAGTTGAGAGTGATCTTGAGAGTATAGTGAGTCTACCAAAGCACGCAAAGTGCCTAGCGGAGTGACTTGTGAGAATCCACAAAATCACGTACACATCCACTTCTCACTTCCAATCATTGAGAGTTAGGTAGATTCCATATATGGCTAGTTGCGAAGTGCCAGAAATGTCGTAACCTGGGTTGAGTTCATCTAACCTGGCAAAACAACTGATGAACATGGTTGCGGGATTGTCCTGGGTGCTCCCAAACAGTCGTCCCTTGGTTTGTACAGTTGACCAAGTAAAACCGACAACTGAAAGGTGCTTTGGAAGATGAATGACATGTGTAGCTGAGTTTTATGGCATGTTGGAGCTTTATTGGACCTTTGCATGCATGCACAGAGACTTAGAGCGAGATAGCACCTGATTTGGGCCAGTTTAACCTATCCTGCGCCCCAGTAAGTGTACCCAGCGGCCAGTTAACATTGCCTGCGCCCCAGCAGACCTTTCCTGCGCCCTGGAGGCTTACCTGCCATCTTGGAAGATATCTGCTGAGCCAGAAGACACCCCTGCGGCCTGTTGACCTTTCCTGCGCCCCAGCAGACAAGCCCTGCGCCCTGGAGACTAGCCTGCAACTTTAGAAGATGTTTGATGGATCAGAGGAGGTACCTGCGTCCTGCAAATACCCCCCTGCGCCCAGCAGGTAGTCCCTGCGGCCCAGTTATCACCTCCTGCGACCTGGAGAGTCTCCTGCAACCTTAGAAGACTTATGCTGGGCTAGAACTAAACCCTGCGGCCCGTTGATGGGACCTGCGGCCACGCAGGGACAGATATGGAAGGTCCCAGCCTCAGAACCGCCTCAGACCCTATAAAAGGAAGTTATTCCAGAGGCTTTAGGGTTCCTCTCTCGACTCTTCGGACGCCGTCTTGAAGCCAACAGACCTGGGAAGGCTGTTGGACATCATTTACCAAGGTTTCTTCGCGCCTAAGGAGGGATTCAAGGCCGGGAAGCATACCTTGCAGTGGAGAACGAAGTATTAAGGGTTTTATCGTATCTCTATTTATGAACTCTCTGTTTTATTTGCTTTCTTGTTGTATGAACATGAGATCTGAGTAGTTTACTTAGTTCTTAGGGTAGGATAATGATTGCATGGATGGATTGATGTATTAACTGAGTTATTTGTCGTGATTTTCATATTGAACTGCTTGATACTTGTCTTTTCTTATGTTTGCTTGCTTGTTGCTTGGTAACCCGTAGGTGAAGGCCAAACCTAGTGCGGTATTAATATTGAGTAACTATCAACTGAATATAGGAACTGTTTAGGTTGATTTGTTAGAGTCCGAGACAACCCGGAAGGGAATCTCGTGTTCAACCGGGAGGTTGAACTGACCTTAGAACGCGTTCAATTGATTTTAAGTACTCGGGAGAGAATTAAAGGTGTATTTGACTTGCTTGATCTGTTAAACAACCAACAAACGACAGTTGAGGGAGTTTAAGTTAGTCTTGTGTGTCAAACCACCAATCACAACACATAACATAACCCAGCAGAGGTCTCCTGCCCCTCAGCAGAAAAACCCTGCGGCCCTGTAGGAGGTCTTACAGACCCGCAGGTACCTCCTGCCAGGCCGCAGGAAACCAATCCTGAAGTAAAATCCGATCCTAAACCCTGGGAACCCTTATCCTATTGATTATTTGAGTTATTTACTTGCTTGTTTCTGTCTTCTTGCTTTAATTACTACTGTTTACTTATTGCTCATTTGTTTTGTTACCCAACTTAATTGCAAAACCCCCCAATTTATACCAAAACACCAAAAAGAGTTACTTGAACTTAAAGTAGGTTTAGAAGTAAGTCCCGTCTCTGTGGTTCGACCCTGATCTATAACTGACCGTCGATTGATGCGACGTAAAAGTGGGATTAGGAAAATATAAGTATTATTTGATAGACGATACACCACACACAATCTCTGACATCACCACCCGTAAATGTAGTACTCTGATTAGAAACACTTCTCATTGAAGCATAAATGGTTTGTGGTGTTTTCTTGAATCGTTATCACCCATAAATGAAGTACTCTGATTAGAAACACTTCTCAATGAAGTATAAGTGATTTGTGCTATTTTCTTGAATGGTTGTCACCCATAAATGAAGTACTTTGATTAGAAACACTTCTCATAAAAGCATAAATGCTTTGTGGTGTTTTCTTGATTGGTTACCACCCGTAAATGTAGTGCTCAGATTAGAAACACTTCTCATAGAAGTACAAGTGCTTTGCGGTGTTTTCTTGATTAGTTACCACCCATAAATGAAGTACTTTGCTTAGAAACACTTCTCATAGAAGTACAAGTGCTTTGCGGTGTTTTCTTGATTAGTTACCACCCATAAATGAAGTAATTTGCTTAGAAACACTTCTCAAAAAATTATACGTGCTTTGTGGTGTTTTCTTGATTGGTTACCAGCCATAAATGAAGTACTCTCATTAGAAACACTTCTCAAATAAGTGTAAGTGCTTTGTGGTGTTTTCTTGATTGGTTACCACCCATAAATGAAGTACTCTCATTAGAAACACTTCTCAAATAAGTATAAGTGCTTTGTGGTGTTTTCTTGATTGGTTACCACCCATAAATAATGTACTCTGATTAGAAACACTTCTCAAAGAAGTATAAGTGCTTGGTGTTGTTTTCTTGAATGGTTATCACCCATAAATGAAGTACTGTGATTAGAAACACTTCTCATTGAAGCATAAATGGTTTGTGGTGTTTTCTTGAATTGTTACCATCCATAAATGATATACTCTGATTAGAAACACTTCTCAATGAAGTATAAGTGCTTTGTGCTGTTTTCTTGAATGGTTATCACCCATAAATGAAGTACTGTGATTAGAAACACTTCTCATTGAAGCATAAATGGTTTGTGGTGTTTTCTTGAATCGTTATCACCCATAAATGATGTACTCTGATTAGAAACACTTCTCAAATAAGTATAAGTGCTTTGTGGTGTTTTCTTGATTGGTTACCACCCATAAATAATGTACTCTGATTAGAAACACTTCTCAAAGAAGTATAAGTGCTTGGTGTTGTTTTCTTGAATGGTTATCACCCATAAATGAAGTACTGTGATTAGAAACACTTCTCATTGAAGCATAAATGGTTTGTGGTGTTTTCTTGAATTGTTACCATCCATAAATGATATACTCTGATTAGAAACACTTCTCAATGAAGTATAAGTGCTTTGTGCTGTTTTCTTGAATGGTTATCACCCATAAATGAAGTACTGTGATTAGAAACACTTCTCATTGAAGTACAAGTGCTTTGCGGTGTTTTCTTGATTAGTTACCACCCATAAATGAAGTACTCTGATTAGAAACACTTCTCATAGAAGTACAAGTGATTTGCGGTGTTTTCTTGATTTGTTACCACCCGTAAATGTAGTACTCTGATTAGAAACACTTCTCATAGAAGTACAAGTGCTTTGCGGTGTTTTCTTGATTAGTTACCACCCATAAATGAAGTACTTTGCTTAGAAACACTTCTCATAGAAGTACAAGTGCTTTGCGTTGTTTTCTTGATTAGTTACCACCCATAAATGAAGTACTTTGCTTAGAAACACTTCTCAAAAAATTATACGTGCTTTGTGGTGTTTTCTTGATTGGTTACCACCCATAAATGAAGTACTCTCATTAGAAACACTTCTCAAATAAGTGTAAGTGCTTTGTGGTGTTTTCTTGATTGGTTACCACCCATAAATGAAGTACTCTCATTAGAAACACTTCTCAAAGAAGTATAAGTGCTTGGTGTTGTTTTCTTGAATGGTTATCACCCATAAATGAAGTACTGTGATTAGAAACACTTCTCATTGAAGCATAAATGGTTTGTGGTGTTTTTTCTGAACTGTTACCATCCATAAATGATGTACTCTGATTAGAAACACTTCTCAATGAAGTATAAGTGCTTTGTGCTGTTTTCTTGAATGGTTATCACCCATAAATGAAGTACTGTGATTAGAAACACTTCTCATTGAAGCATAAATGGTTTGTGGTGTTTTCTTGAATCGTTATCACCCATAAATGAAGTACTCTGATTAGAAACACTTCTCATAGAAGTACAAGTGCTTTGCAGTGTTTTCTTGATTAGTTACCACCCATAAATGAAGTACTCTGATTAGAAACACTTCTCATAGAAGTACAAGTGATTTGCGGTGTTTTCTTGATTGGTTACCACCCGTAAATGTAGTACTCTGATTAGAAACACTTCTCATAGAAGTACAAGTGCTTTGCGGTGTTTTCTTGATTAGTTACCACCCATAAATGAAGTACTTTGCTTAGAAACACTTCTCATAGAAGTACAAGTGCTTTGCGTTGTTTTCTTGATTAGTTACCACCCATAAATGAAGTACTTTGCTTAGAAACACTTCTCAAAAAATTATACGTGCTTTGTGGTGTTTTCTTGATTGGTTACCACCCATGAATGAAGTACTCTCATTAGAAACACTTCTCAAATAAGTGTAAGTGCTTTGTGGTGTTTTCTTGATTGGTTACCACCCATAAATGAAGTACTCTCATTAGAAACACTTCTCAAATAAGTATAAGTGCTTTGTGGTGTTTTCTTGATTGGTTACCACCCATAAATGATGTACTCTGATTAGAAACACTTCTCAAAGAAGTATAAGTGCTTGGTGTTGTTTTCTTGAATGGTTATCACCCATAAATGAATTACTGTGATTAGAAACACTTCTCATTGAAGCATAAATGGTTTGTGGGGTTTTCTTGAATTGTTACCATCCATAAATGATGTACTCTGATTAGAAGCACTTCTCAATGAAGTATAAGTGCTTTGTGCTGTTTTCTTGAATGGTTATCACCCATAAATGAAGTACTGTGATTAGAAACACTTCTCATTGAAGCATAAATGGTTTGTGGTGTTTTCTTGAATCGTTATCACCCATAAATGAAGTACTCTGATTAGAAACACTTCTCATAGAAGTACAAGTGCTTTGCGGTGTTTTCTTGATTAGTTACCACCCATAAATGAAGTACTCTGATTAGAAACACTTCTCAATGAAGTATAAGTGCTTTGTGCTATTTTCTTGAATGGTTGTCACCCATAAATGAAGTACTTTGATTAGAAACACTTCTCATAAAAGCATAAATGCTTTGTGGTGTTTTCTTGATTGGTTACCACCCGTAAATATAGTGCTCAGATTAGAAACACTTCTCATAAAAGTACAAGTGCTTTGCGGTGTTTTCTTGATTAGTTACCACCCATAAATGAAGTACTTTGCTTAGAAACACTTCTCATAGAAGTACAAGTGCTTTGCGGTGTTTTCTTGATTAGTTACCACCCATAAATGAAGTACTCAGATTAGAAACACTTCTCATAGAAGTACAAGTGCTTTGCGGTGTTTTCTTGATTAGTTACCACCCATAAATGAAGTACTTTGCTTAGAAACACTTCTCATAGAAGTACAAGTGCTTTGCGGTGTTTTCTTGATTAGTTACCACCCATAAATGAAGTACTTTGCTTAGAAACACTTCTCATAGAAGTACAAGTGCTTTGCGTTGTTTTCTTGATTAGTTACCACCCATAAATGAAGTACTTTGCTTAGAAACACTTCTCAAAAAATTATACGTGCTTTGTGGTGTTTTCTTGATTTGTTACCACCCATGAATGAAGTACTCTCATTAGAAACACTTCTCAAATAAGTGTAAGTGCTTTGTGGTGTTTTCTTGATTGGTTACCACCCATAAATGAAGTACTCTCATTAGAAACACTTCTCAAATAAGTATAAGTGCTTTGTGGTGTTTTCTTGATTGGTTACCACCCATAAATGATGTACTCTGATTAGAAACACTTCTCAAAGAAGTATAAGTGCTTGGTGTTGTTTTCTTGAATGGTTATCACCCATAAATGAATTACTGTGATTAGAAACACTTCTCATTGAAGCATAAATGGTTTGTGGGGTTTTCTTGAATTGTTACCATCCATAAATGATGTACTCTGATTAGAAGCACTTCTCAATGAAGTATAAGTGCTTTGTGCTGTTTTCTTGAATGGTTATCACCCATAAATGAAGTACTGTGATTAGAAACACTTCTCATTGAAGCATAAATGGTTTGTGGTGTTTTCTTGAATCGTTATCACCCATAAATGAAGTACTCTGATTAGAAACACTTCTCATAGAAGTACAAGTGCTTTGCGGTGTTTTCTTGATTAGTTACCACCCATAAATGAAGTACTCTGATTAGAAACACTTCTCAATGAAGTATAAGTGCTTTGTGCTATTTTCTTGAATGGTTGTCACCCATAAATGAAGTACTTTGATTAGAAACACTTCTCATAAAAGCATAAATGCTTTGTGGTGTTTTCTTGATTGGTTACCACCCGTAAATATAGTGCTCAGATTAGAAACACTTCTCATAGAAGTACAAGTGCTTTGCGGTGTTTTCTTGATTAGTTACCACCCATAAATGAAGTACTTTGCTTAGAAACACTTCTCATAGAAGTACAAGTGCTTTGCGGTTTTTTTCTTGATTAGTTACCACCCATAAATGAAGTACTCAGATTAGAAACACTTCTCATAGAAGTACAAGTGCTTTGCGGTGTTTTCTTGATTAGTTACCACCCATAAATGAAGTACTTTGCTTAGAAACACTTCTCATAGAAGTACAAGTGCTTTGCGGTGTTTTCTTGATTAGTTACCACCCATAAATGAAGTACTTTGCTTAGAAACACTTCTCATAGAAGTACAAGTGCTTTGCGTTGTTTTCTTGATTAGTTACCACCCATAAATGAAGTACTTTGCTTAGAAACACTTCTCAAAAAATTATACGTGCTTTGTGGTGTTTTCTTGATTTGTTACCACCCATAAATGAAGTACTCTCATTAGAAACACTTCTCAAATAAGTGTAAGTGCTTTGTGGTGTTTTCTTGATTGGTTACCACCCATAAATGAAGTACTCTCATTATAAACACTTCTCAAATAAGTATAAGTGCTTTGTGGTGTTTTCTTGATTGGTTACCACCCATAAATGATGTACTCTGATTAGAAACACTTCTCATTGAAGCATAAATGGTTTGTGGTGTTTTCTTGAATCGTTATCACCCATAAATGAAGTACTCTGATTAGAAACACTTCTCATAGAAGTACAAGTGCTTTGCGGTGTTTTCTTGATTGGTTACCACCCATAAATGATGTACTCTGATTAGAAACACTTCTCAAAGAAGTATAAGTGCTTGGTGTTGTTTTCTTGAATGGTTATCACCCATAAATGAAGTACTGTGATTAGAAACACTTCTCATTGAAGCATAAATGGTTTGTGGTGTTTTTTTTGAACTGTTACCATCCATAAATGATGTACTCTGATTAGAAACACTTCTCAATGAAGTATAAGTGCTTTGTGCTGTTTTCTTGAATGGTTATCACCCATAAATGAAGTACTCTGATTAGAAACACTTCTCATAGAAGTACAAGTGATTTGCGGTGTTTTCTTGATTGGTTACCACCCGTAAATGTAGTACTCTGATTAGAAACACTTCTCATTGAAGCATAAATGGTTTGTGGTGTTTTCTTGAATCGTTATCACCCATAAATGAAGTACTCTGATTAGAAACACTTCTCACTGAAGTATAAGTGATTTGTGCTATTTTCTTGAATGGTTGTCACCCATAAATGAAGTACTTTGATTAGAAACACTTCTCATAAAAGCATAAATGCTTTGTGGTGTTTTCTTGATTGGTTACCACCCGTAAATGTAGTGTTTTCTTGATTAGTTACCACCCATAAATGAAGTACTTTGCTTAGAAACACTTCTCATAGAAGTACAAGTGCTTTGCGGTGTTTTCTTGATTAGTTACCACCCATAAATGAAGTAATTTGCTTAGAAACACTTCTCAAAAAATTATACGTGCTTTGTGGTGTTTTCTTGATTGGTTACCACCCATAAATGAAGTACTCTCATTAGAAACACTTCTCAAATAAGTGTAAGTGCTTTGTGGTGTTTTCTTGATTGGTTACCACCCATAAATGAAGTACTCTCATTAGAAACACTTCTCAAATAAGTATAAGTGCTTTGTGGTGTTTTCTTGATTGGTTACCACCCATAAATAATGTACTCTGATTAGAAACACTTCTCAAAGAAGTATAAGTGCTTGGTGTTGTTTTCTTGAATGGTTATCACCCATAAATGAAGTATTGTGATTAGAAACACTTCTCATTGAAGCATAAATGGTTTGTGGTGTTTTTTTTGAACTGTTACCATCCATAAATGATGTACTCTGATTAGAAACACTTCTCAATGAAGTATAAGTGCTTTGTGCTGTTTTCTTGAATGGTTATCACCCATAAATGAAGTACTGTGATTAGAAACACTTCTCATTGAAGCATAAATGGTTTGTGGTGTTTTCTTGAATCGTTATCACCCATAAATGAAGTACTCTGATTAGAAACACTTCTCATAGAAGTACAAGTGCTTTGAAGTGTTTTCTTGATTAGTTACCACCCATAAATGAAGTACTCTGATTAGAAACACTTCTCATAGAAGTACAAGTGATTTGCGGTGTTTTCTTGATTGGTTACCACCCGTAAATGTAGTACTCTGATTAGAAACACTTCTCATAGAAGTACAAGTGCTTTGCGGTGTTTTCTTGATTAGTTACCACCCATAAATGAAGTACTTTGCTTAGAAACACTTCTCATAGAAGTACAAGTGCTTTGCGTTGTTTTCTTGATTAGTTACCACCCATAAATGAAGTACTTTGCTTAGAAACACTTCTCAAAAAATTATACGTGCTTTGTGGTGTTTTCTTTATTGGTTACCACCCATAAATGAAGTACTCTCATTAGAAACACTTCTCAAATAAGTGTAAGTGCTTTGTGGTGTTTTCTTGATTGGTTACCACCCATAAATGAAGTACTCTCATTAGAAACACTTCTCAAATAAGTATAAGTGCTTTGTGGTGTTTTCTTGATTGGTTACCACCCATAAATGATGTACTCTGATTAGAAACACTTCTCAAAGAAGTATAAGTGCTTGGTGTTGTTTTCTTGAATGGTTATCACCCATAAATGAAGTACTGTGATTAGAAACACTTCTCATTGAAGCATAAATGGTTTGTGGTGTTTTTTTTGAACTGTTACCATCCATAAATGATGTACTCTGATTAGAAACACTTCTCAATGAAGTATAAGTGCTTTGTGCTGTTTTCTTGAATGGTTATCACCCATAAATGAAGTACTGTGATTAGAAACACTTCTCATTGAAGCATAAATGGTTTGTGGTGTTTTTTTTGAACTGTTACCATCCATAAATGATGTACTCTGATTAGAAACACTTCTCATAGAAGTACAAGTGCTTTGCGTTGTTTTCTTGATTAGTTACCACCCATAAATGAAGTACTTTGCTTAGAAACACTTCTCAAAAAATTATACGTGCTTTGTGGTGTTTTCTTTATTGGTTACCACCCATAAATGAAGTACTCTCATTAGAAACACTTCTCAAATAAGTGTAAGTGCTTTGTGGTGTTTTCTTGATTGGTTACCACCCATAAATGAAGTACTCTCATTAGAAACACTTCTCAAATAAGTATAAGTGCTTTGTGGTGTTTTCTTGATTGGTTACCACCCATAAATGATGTACTCTGATTAGAAACACTTCTCAAAGAAGTATAAGTGCTTGGTGTTGTTTTCTTGAATGGTTATCACCCATAAATGAATTACTGTGATTAGAAACACTTCTCATTGAAGCATAAATGGTTTGTGGGGTTTTCTTGAATTGTTACCATCCATAAATGATGTACTCTGATGAGAAGCACTTCTCAATGAAGTATAAGTGCTTTGTGCTGTTTTCTTGAATGGTTATCACCCATAAATGAAGTACTGTGATTAGAAACACTTCTCATTGAAGCATAAATGGTTTGTGGTGTTTTCTTGAATCGTTATCACCCATAAATGAAGTACTCTGATTAGAAACACTTCTCATAGAAGTACAAGTGCTTTGCGGTGTTTTCTTGATTAGTTACCACCCATAAATGAAGTACTCTGATTAGAAACACTTCTCAATGAAGTATAAGTGCTTTGTGCTATTTTCTTGAATGGTTGTCACCCATAAATGAAGTACTTTGATTAGAAACACTTCTCATAAAAGCATAAATGCTTTGTGGTGTTTTCTTGATTGGTTACCACCCGTAAATATAGTGCTCAGATTAGAAACACTTCTCATAGAAGTACAAGTGCTTTGCGGTGTTTTCTTGATTAGTTACCACCCATAAATGAAGTACTTTGCTTAGAAACACTTCTCATAGAAGTACAAGTGCTTTGCGGTGTTTTCTTGATTAGTTACCACCCATAAATGAAGTACTCAGATTAGAAACACTTCTCATAGAAGTACAAGTGCTTTGCGGTGTTTTCTTGATTAGTTACCACCCATAAATGAAGTACTTTGCTTAGAAACACTTCTCATAAAAGCATAAATGCTTTGTGGTGTTTTCTTGATTGGTTACCACCCGTAAATGTAGTGCTCAGATTAGAAACACTTCTCATAGAAGTACAAGTGCTTTGCGGTGTTTTCTTGATTAGTTACCACCCATAAATGAAGTAGTTTGCTTAGAAACACTTCTCATAGAAGTACAAGTGCTTTGCGTTGTTTTCTTGATTAGTTACCACCCATAAATGAAGTACTTTGCTTAGAAACACATCTAAAAAAATTATACGTGCTTTGTGGTGTTTTCTTGATTTGTTACCACCCATAAATGAAGTACTCTCATTAGAAACACTTCTCAAATAAGTGTAAGTGCTTTGTGGTGTTTTCTTGATTGGTTACCACCCATAAATGAAGTACTCTCATTAGAAACACTTCTCAAATAAGTATAAGTGCTTTGTGGTGTTTTCTTGATTGGTTACCACCCATAAATGAAGTACTCTCATTAGAAACACTTCTCAAAGAATTATAAGTGCTTTGTGGTGTTTTCTTGATTGGTTACCACCCATAAATGATGTACTCTGATTAGAAACACTTCTCATTGAAGCATAAATGGTTTGTGGTGTTTTCTTGAATCGTTATCACCCATAAATGAAGTACTCTGATTAGAAACACTTCTCATAGAAGTACAAGTGCTTTGCGGTGTTTTCTTGATTGGTTACCACCCATAAATGATGTACTCTGATTAGAAACACTTCTCAAAGAAGTATAAGTGCTTGGTGTTGTTTTCTTGAATGGTTATCACCCATAAATGAAGTACTGTGATTAGAAACACTTCTCATTGAAGCATAAATGGTTTGTGGTGTTTTTTTTGAACTGTTACCATCCATAAATGATGTACTCTGATTAGAAACACTTCTCAATGAAGTATAAGTGCTTTGTGCTGTTTTCTTGAATGGTTATCACCCATAAATGAAGTACTCTGATTAGAAACACTTCTCATAGAAGTACAAGTGATTTGCGGTGTTTTCTTGATTGGTTACCACCCGTAAATGTAGTACTCTGATTAGAAACACTTCTCATTGAAGCATAAATGGTTTGTGGTGTTTTCTTGAATCGTTATCACCCATAAATGAAGTACTCTGATTAGAAACACTTCTCAATGAAGTATAAGTGATTTGTGCTATTTTCTTGAATGGTTGTCACCCATAAATGAAGTACTTTGATTAGAAACACTTCTCATAAAAGCATAAATGCTTTGTGGTGTTTTCTTGATTGGTTACCACCCGTAAATGTAGTGCTCAGATTAGAAACACTTCTCATAGAAGTACAAGTGCTTTGCGGTGTTTTCTTGATTAGTTACCACCCATAAATGAAGTACTTTGCTTAGAAACACTTCTCATAGAAGTACAAGTGCTTTGCGGTGTTTTCTTCATTAGTTACCACCCATAAATGAAGTAATTTGCTTAGAAACACTTCTCAAAAAATTATACGTGCTTTGTGGTGTTTTCTTGATTGGTTACCACCCATAAATGAAGTACTCTCATTAGAAACACTTCTCAAATAAGTGTAAGTGCTTTGTGGTGTTTTCTTGATTGGTTACCACCCATAAATGAAGTACTCTCATTAGAAACACTTCTCAAATAAGTATAAGTGCTTTGTGGTGTTTTCTTGATTGGTTACCACCCATAAATAATGTACTCTGATTAGAAACACTTCTCAAAGAAGTATAAGTGCTTGGTGTTGTTTTCTTGAATGGTTATCACCCATAAATGAAGTACTGTGATTAGAAACACTTCTCATTGAAGCATAAATGGTTTGTGGTGTTTTCTTGAATTGTTACCATCCATAAATGATATACTCTGATTAGAAACACTTCTCAATGAAGTATAAGTGCTTTGTGCTGTTTTCTTGAATGGTTATCACCCATAAATGAAGTACTGTGATTAGAAACACTTCTCATTGAAGCATAAATGGTTTGTGGTGTTTTCTTGAATCGTTATCACCCATAAATGAAGTACTCTGATTAGAAACACTTCTCATAGAAGTACAAGTGCTTTGCGGTGTTTTCTTGATTAGTTACCACCCATAAATGAAGTACTCTGATTAGAAACACTTCTCATAGAAGTACAAGTGATTTGCGGTGTTTTCTTGATTGGTTACCACCCGTAAATGTAGTACTCTGATTAGAAACACTTCTCATAGAAGTACAAGTGCTTTGCGGTGTTTTCTTGATTAGTTACCACCCATAAATGAAGTACTTTGCTTAGAAACACTTCTCATAGAAGTACAAGTGCTTTGCGGTGTTTTCTTGATTAGTTACCACCCATAAATGAAGTAATTTGCTTAGAAACACTTCTCAAAAAATTATACGTGCTTTGTGGTGTTTTCTTGATTGGTTACCACCCATAAATGAAGTACTCTCATTAGAAACACTTCTCAAATAAGTGTAAGTGCTTTGTGGTGTTTTCTTGATTGGTTACCACCCATAAATGAAGTACTCTCATTAGAAACACTTCTCAAATAAGTATAAGTGCTTTGTGGTGTTTTCTTGATTGGTTACCACCCATAAATAATGTACTCTGATTAGAAACACTTCTCAAAGAAGTATAAGTGCTTGGTGTTGTTTTCTTGAATGGTTATCACCCATAAATGAAGTACTGTGATTAGAAACACTTCTCATTGAAGCATAAATGGTTTGTGGTGTTTTCTTGAATTGTTACCATCCATAAATGATATACTCTGATTAGAAACACATCTCAATGAAGTATAAGTGCTTTGTGCTGTTTTCTTGAATGGTTATCACCCATAAATGAAGTACTGTGATTAGAAACACTTCTCATTGAAGCATAAATGGTTTGTGGTGTTTTCTTGAATCGTTATCACCCATAAATGAAGTACTCTGATTAGAAACACTTCTCATAGAAGTACAAGTGCTTTGCGGTGTTTTCTTGATTAGTTACCACCCATAAATGAAGTACTCTGATTAGAAACACTTCTCATAGAAGTACAAGTGATTTGCGGTGTTTTCTTGATTGGTTACCACCCGTAAATGTAGTACTCTGATTAGAAACACTTCTCATAGAAGTACAAGTGCTTTGCGGTGTTTTCTTGATTAGTTACCACCCATAAATGAAGTACTTTGCTTAGAAACACTTCTCATAGAAGTACAAGTGCTTTGCGGTGTTTTCTTCATTAGTTACCACCCATAAATGAAGTAATTTGCTTAGAAACACTTCTCAAAAAATTATACGTGCTTTGTGGTGTTTTCTTGATTGGTTACCACCCATAAATGAAGTACTCTCATTAGAAACACTTCTCAAATAAGTGTAAGTGCTTTGTGGTGTTTTCTTGATTGGTTACCACCCATAAATAAAGTACTCTCATTAGAAACACTTCTCAAATAAGTATAAGTGCTTTGTGGTGTTTTCTTGATTGGTTACCACCCATAAATAATGTACTCTGATTAGAAACACTTCTCAAAGAAGTATAAGTGCTTGGTGTTGTTTTCTTGAATGGTTATCACCCATAAATGAAGTACTGTGATTAGAAACACTTCTCATTGAAGCATAAATGGTTTGTGGTGTTTTCTTGAATTGTTACCATCCATAAATGATATACTCTGATTAGAAACACTTCTCAATGAAGTATAAGTGCTTTGTGCTGTTTTCTTGAATGGTTATCACCCATAAATGAAGTACTGTGATTAGAAACACTTCTCATTGAAGCATAAATGGTTTGTGGTGTTTTCTTGAATCGTTATCACCCATAAATGAAGTACTCTGATTAGAAACACTTCTCATAGAAGTACAAGTGCTTTGCGGTGTTTTCTTGATTAGTTACCACCCATAAATGAAGTACTCTGATTAGAAACACTTCTCATAGAAGTACAAGTGATTTGCGGTGTTTTCTTGATTGGTTACCACCCGTAAATGTAGTACTCTGATTAGAAACACTTCTCATAGAAGTACAAGTGCTTTGCGGTGTTTTCTTGATTAGTTACCACCCATAAATGAAGTACTTTGCTTAGAAACACTTCTCATAGAAGTACAAGTGCTTTGCGGTGTTTTCTTCATTAGTTACCACCCATAAATGAAGTAATTTGCTTAGAAACACTTCTCAAAAAATTATACGTGCTTTGTGGTGTTTTCTTGATTGGTTACCACCCATAAATGAAGTACTCTCATTAGAAACACTTCTCAAATAAGTGTAAGTGCTTTGTGGTGTTTTCTTGATTGGTTACCACCCATAAATGAAGTACTCTCATTAGAAACACTTCTCAAATAAGTTTAAGTGCTTTGTGGTGTTTTCTTGATTGGTTACCACCCATAAATAATGTACTCTGATTAGAAACACTTCTCAAAGAAGTATAAGTGCTTGGTGTTGTTTTCTTGAATGGTTATCACCCATAAATGAAGTACTGTGATTAGAAACACTTCTCATTGAAGCATAAATGGTTTGTGGTGTTTTCTTGAATTGTTACCATCCATAAATGATATACTCTGATTAGAAACACTTCTCAATGAAGTATAAGTGCTTTGTGCTGTTTTCTTGAATGGTTATCACCCATAAATGAAGTACTGTGATTAGAAACACTTCTCATTGAAGCATAAATGGTTTGTGGTGTTTTCTTGAATCGTTATCACCCATAAATGAAGTACTCTGATTAGAAACACTTCTCATAGAAGTACAAGTGCTTTGCGGTGTTTTCTTGATTAGTTACCACCCATAAATGAAGTACTTTGCTTAGAAACACTTCTCATAGAAGTACAAGTGCTTTGCGGTGTTTTCTTGATTAGTTACCACCCATAAATGAAGTACTCAGATTAGAAACACTTCTCATAGAAGTACAAGTGCTTTGCGGTGTTTTCTTGATTAGTTACCACCCATAAATGAAGTACTCTCATTAGAAACACTTCTCAAATAAGTGTAAGTGCTTTGTGGTGTTTTCTTGATTGGTTACCACCCATAAATGAAGTACTCTCATTAGAAACACTTCTCAAATAAGTATAAGTGCTTTGTGGTGTTTTCTTGATTGGTTACCACCCATAAATGAAGTACTCTCATTAGAAACACTTCTCAAAGAATTATAAGTGCTTTGTGGTGTTTTCTTGATTGGTTACCACCCATAAATGATGTACTCTGATTAGAAACACTTCTCATTGAAGCATAAATGGTTTGTGGTGTTTTCTTGAATCGTTATCACCCATAAATGAAGTACTCTGATTAGAAACACTTCTCATAGAAGTACAAGTGCTTTGCGGTGTTTTCTTGATTGGTTACCACCCATAAATGATGTACTCTGATTAGAAACACTTCTCAAAGAAGTATAAGTGCTTGGTGTTGTTTTCTTGAATGGTTATCACCCATAAATGAAGTACTGTGATTAGAAACACTTCTCATTGAAGCATAAATGGTTTGTGGTGTTTTTTTTGAACTGTTACCATCCATAAATGATGTACTCTGATTAGAAACACTTCTCAATGAAGTATAAGTGCTTTGTGCTGTTTTCTTGAATGGTTATCACCCATAAATGAAGTACTCTGATTAGAAACACTTCTCATAGAAGTACAAGTGATTTGCGGTGTTTTCTTGATTGGTTACCACCCGTAAATGTAGTACTCTGATTAGAAACACTTCTCATTGAAGCATAAATGGTTTGTGGTGTTTTCTTGAATCGTTATCACCCATAAATGAAGTACTCTGATTAGAAACACTTCTCAATGAAGTATAAGTGATTTGTGCTATTTTCTTGAATGGTTGTCACCCATAAATGAAGTACTTTGATTAGAAACACTTCTCATAAAAGCATAAATGCTTTGTGGTGTTTTCTTGATTGGTTACCACCCGTAAATGTAGTGCTCAGATTAGAAACACTTCTCATAGAAGTACAAGTGCTTTGCGGTGTTTTCTTGATTAGTTACCACCCATAAATGAAGTACTTTGCTTAGAAACACTTCTCATAGAAGTACAAGTGCTTTGCGGTGTTTTCTTCATTAGTTACCACCCATAAATGAAGTAATTTGCTTAGAAACACTTCTCAAAAAATTATACGTGCTTTGTGGTGTTTTCTTGATTGGTTACCACCCATAAATGAAGTACTCTCATTAGAAACACTTCTCAAATAAGTGTAAGTGCTTTGTGGTGTTTTCTTGATTGGTTACCACCCATAAATGAAGTACTCTCATTAGAAACACTTCTCAAATAAGTATAAGTGCTTTGTGGTGTTTTCTTGATTGGTTACCACCCATAAATAATGTACTCTGATTAGAAACACTTCTCAAAGAAGTATAAGTGCTTGGTGTTGTTTTCTTGAATGGTTATCACCCATAAATGAAGTACTGTGATTAGAAACACTTCTCATTGAAGCATAAATGGTTTGTGGTGTTTTCTTGAATTGTTACCATCCATAAATGATATACTCTGATTAGAAACACTTCTCAATGAAGTATAAGTGCTTTGTGCTGTTTTCTTGAATGGTTATCACCCATAAATGAAGTACTGTGATTAGAAACACTTCTCATTGAAGCATAAATGGTTTGTGGTGTTTTCTTGAATCGTTATCACCCATAAATGAAGTACTCTGATTAGAAACACTTCTCATAGAAGTACAAGTGCTTTGCGGTGTTTTCTTGATTAGTTACCACCCATAAATGAAGTACTCTGATTAGAAACACTTCTCATAGAAGTACAAGTGATTTGCGGTGTTTTCTTGATTGGTTACCACCCGTAAATGTAGTACTCTGATTAGAAACACTTCTCATAGAAGTACAAGTGCTTTGCGGTGTTTTCTTGATTAGTTACCACCCATAAATGAAGTACTTTGCTTAGAAACACTTCTCATAGAAGTACAAGTGCTTTGCGGTGTTTTCTTCATTAGTTACCACCCATAAATGAAGTAATTTGCTTAGAAACACTTCTCAAAAAATTATACGTGCTTTGTGGTGTTTTCTTGATTGGTTACCACCCATAAATGAAGTACTCTCATTAGAAACACTTCTCAAATAAGTGTAAGTGCTTTGTGGTGTTTTCTTGATTGGTTACCACCCATAAATGAAGTACTCTCATTAGAAACACTTCTCAAATAAGTATAAGTGCTTTGTGGTGTTTTCTTGATTGGTTACCACCCATAAATAATGTACTCTGATTAGAAACACTTCTCAAAGAAGTATAAGTGCTTGGTGTTGTTTTCTTGAATGGTTATCACCCATAAATGAAGTACTGTGATTAGAAACACTTCTCATTGAAGCATAAATGGTTTGTGGTGTTTTCTTGAATTGTTACCATCCATAAATGATATACTCTGATTAGAAACACTTCTCAATGAAGTATAAGTGCTTTGTGCTGTTTTCTTGAATGGTTATCACCCATAAATGAAGTACTGTGATTAGAAACACTTCTCATTGAAGCATAAATGGTTTGTGGTGTTTTCTTGAATCGTTATCACCCATAAATGAAGTACTCTGATTAGAAACACTTCTCATAGAAGTACAAGTGCTTTGCGGTGTTTTCTTGATTAGTTACCACCCATAAATGAAGTACTTTGCTTAGAAACACTTCTCATAGAAGTACAAGTGCTTTGCGGTGTTTTCTTGATTAGTTACCACCCATAAATGAAGTACTCAGATTAGAAACACTTCTCATAGAAGTACAAGTGCTTTGCGGTGTTTTCTTGATTAGTTACCACCCATAAATGAAGTACTCTCATTAGAAACACTTCTCAAATAAGTGTAAGTGCTTTGTTGTGTTTTCTTGATTGGTTACCACCCATAAATGAAGTACTCTCATTAGAAACACTTCTCAAATAAGTATAAGTGCTTTGTGGTGTTTTCTTGATTGGTTACCACCCATAAATGAAGTACTCTCATTAGAAACACTTCTCAAAGAATTATAAGTGCTTTGTGGTGTTTTCTTGATTGGTTACCACCCATAAATGATGTACTCTGATTAGAAACACTTCTCATTGAAGCATAAATGGTTTGTGGTGTTTTCTTGAATCGTTATCACCCATAAATGAAGTACTCTGATTAGAAACACTTCTCATAGAAGTACAAGTGCTTTGCGGTGTTTTCTTGATTGGTTACCACCCATAAATGATGTACTCTGATTAGAAACACTTCTCAAAGAAGTATAAGTGCTTGGTGTTGTTTTCTTGAATGGTTATCACCCATAAATGAAGTACTGTGATTAGAAACACTTCTCATTGAAGCATAAATGGTTTGTGGTGTTTTTTTTGAACTGTTACCATCCATAAATGATGTACTCTGATTAGAAACACTTCTCAATGAAGTATAAGTGCTTTGTGCTGTTTTCTTGAATGGTTATCACCCATAAATGAAGTACTCTGATTAGAAACACTTCTCATAGAAGTACAAGTGATTTGCGGTGTTTTCTTGATTGGTTACCACCCGTAAATGTAGTACTCTGATTAGAAACACTTCTCATTGAAGCATAAATGGTTTGTGGTGTTTTCTTGAATCGTTATCACCCATAAATGAAGTACTCTGATTAGAAACACTTCTCAATGAAGTATAAGTGATTTGTGCTATTTTCTTGAATGGTTGTCACCCATAAATGAAGTACTTTGATTAGAAACACTTCTCATAAAAGCATAAATGCTTTGTGGTGTTTTCTTGATTGGTTACCACCCGTAAATGTAGTGCTCAGATTAGAAACACTTCTCATAGAAGTACAAGTGCTTTGCGGTGTTTTCTTGATTAGTTACCACCCATAAATGAAGTACTTTGCTTAGAAACACTTCTCATAGAAGTACAAGTGCTTTGCGGTGTTTTCTTGATTAGTTACCACCCATAAATGAAGTACTTTGCTTAGAAACACTTCTCAAAAAATTATACGTGCTTTGTGGTGTTTTCTTGATTGGTTACCACCCATAAATGAAGTACTCTCATTAGAAACACTTCTCAAATAAGTGTAAGTGCTTTGTGGTGTTTTCTTGATTGGTTACCACCCATAAATGAAGTACTCTCATTAGAAACACTTCTCAAATAAGTATAAGTGCTTTGTGGTGTTTTCTTGATTGGTTACCACCCATAAATAATGTACTCTGATTAGAAACACTTCTCAAAGAAGTATAAGTGCTTGGTGTTGTTTTCTTGAATGGTTATCACCCATAAATTAAGTACTGTAATTAGAAACACTTCTCATTGAAGCATAAATGGTTTGTGGTGTTTTCTTGAATTGTTACCATCCATAAATGATATACTCTGATTAGAAACACTTCTCAATGAAGTATAAGTGCTTTGTGCTGTTTTCTTGAATGGTTATCACCCATAAATGAAGTACTGTGATTAGAAACACTTCTCATTGAAGCATAAATGGTTTGTGGTGTTTTCTTGAATCGTTATCACCCATAAATGAAGTACTCTGATTAGAAACACTTCTCATAGAAGTACAAGTGCTTTGCGGTGTTTTCTTGATTAGTTACCACCCATAAATGAAGTACTCTGATTAGAAACACTTCTCAATGAAGTATAAGTGCTTTGTGCTGTTTTCTTGAATGGTTATCACCAATAAATGAAGTACTCTGATTAGAAACACTTCTCATTGAAACATAAATGGTTTGTGGTGTTTTCTTGAATCGTTATCACCCATAAATGAAGTATTCTGATTAGAAACACTTCTCAATGAAGTATAAGTGCTTTGTGCTATTTTCTTGAATGGTTGTCACCCATAAATGAAGTACTTTGATTAGAAACACTTCTTATAAAAGCATAAATGCTTTGTGGTGTTTTCTTGAATGGTTACCACCCGTAAATGTAGTACACAGATTAGAAACACTTCTCATAGAAGTACAAGTGCTTTGCGGTGTTTTCTTGATTAGTTACCACCCATAAATGAAGTACTTTGCTTAGAAACACTTCTCAAAAAATTATACGTGCTTTGTGGTGTTTTCTTGATTGGTTACCACCCATAAATGAAGTACTCTCATTAGAAACACTTCTCAAATAAGTGTAAGTGCTTTGTGGTGTTTTCTTGATTGGTTACCACCCATAAATGAAGTACTCTCATTACAAACACTTCTCAAATAAGTATAAGTGCTTTGTGGTGTTTTCTTGATTGGTTACCACCCATAAATGATGTACTCTGATTAGAAACACTTCTCAAAGAAGTATAAGTGCTTGGTGTTGTTTTCTTGAATGGTTATCACCCATAAATGAAGTACTGTGATTAGAAACACTTCTCAAATAAGTATAAGTGCTTTGTGGTGTTTTCTTGATTGGTTACCATCCATAAATGATGTACTCTGATTAGAAACACTTCTCAATGAAGTATAAGTGCTTTGTGCTGTTTTCTTGAATGGTTATCACCCATAAATGAAGTACTGTGATTAGAAACATTTCTCATTGAAGCATAAATGGTTTGTGGTGTTTTCTTGAATCGTTATCACCCATAAATGAAGTACTCTGATTAGAAACACTTCTCATAGAAGTACAAGTGCTTTGCAGTGTTTTCTTGATTAGTTACCACCCATAAATGAAGTACTCTGATTAGAAACACTTCTCATAGAAGTACAAGTGATTTGCGGTGTTTTCTTGATTGGTTACCACCCGTAAATGTAGTACTCTGATTAGAAACACTTCTCATAGAAGTACAAGTGCTTTGCGGTGTTTTCTTGATTAGTTACCACCCATAAATGAAGTACTTTGCTTAGAAACACTTCTCATAGAAGTACAAGTGTTTTGCGTTGTTTTCTTGATTAGTTACCACCCATAAATGAAGTACTTTGCTTAGAAACACTTCTCAAAAAATTATACGTGCTTTGTGGTGTTTTCATGATTGGTTACCACCCATAAATGAAGTACTCTCATTAGAAACACTTCTCAAATAAGTGTAAGTGCTTTGTGGTGTTTTCTTGATTGGTTACCACCCATAAATGAAGTACTCTCATTAGAAACACTTCTCAAATAAGTACAAGTGCTTTGCGGTGTTTTCTTGATTAGTTACCACCCATAAATGAAGTACTTTGCTTAGAAACACTTCTCATAAAAGCATAAATGCTTTGTGGTGTTTTCTTGATTGGTTACCACCCATAAATGAAGTACTTTGCTTAGAAACACTTCTCATAAAAGCATAAATGCTTTGTGGTGTTTTCTTGATTGGTTACCACCCGTAAATGTAGTGCTCAGATTAGAAACACTTCTCATAGAAGTACAAGTGCTTTGCGGTGTTTTCTTGATTAGTTACCACCCATAAATGAAGTACTTTGCTTAGAAACACTTCTCATAGAAGTACAAGTGCTTTGCGTTGTTTTCTTGATTAGTTACCACCCATAAATGAAGTACTTTGCTTAGAAACACTTCTCAAAAAATTATACGTGCTTTGTGGTGTTTTCTTGATTGGTTACCACCCATACATGAAGTACTCTCATTAGAAACACTTCTCAAATAAGTGTAAGTGCTTTGTGGTGTTTTCTTGATTGGTTACCACCCATAAATGAAGTACTCTCATTAGAAACACTTCTCAAATAAGTATAAGTGCTTTGTGGTGTTTTCTTGATTGGTTACCACCCATAAATGATGTACTCTGATTAGAAACACTTCTCAAAGAAGTATAAGTGCTTGGTGTTGTTTTCTTGAATGGTTATCACCCATAAATGAATTACTGCGATTAGAAACACTTCTCATTGAAGCATAAATGGTTTGTGGGGTTTTCTTGAATTGTTACCATCCATAAATGATGTACTCTGATTAGAAGCACTTCTCAATGAAGTATAAGTGCTTTGTGCTGTTTTCTTGAATGGTTATCACCCATAAATGAAGTACTGTGATTAGAAACACTTCTCATTGAAGCATAAATGGTTTGTGGTGTTTTCTTGAATCGTTATCACCCATAAATGAAGTACTCTGATTAGAAACACTTCTCATAGAAGTACAAGTGCTTTGCGGTGTTTTCTTGATTAGTTACCACCCATAAATGAAGTACTCTGATTAGAAACATTTCTCAATGAAGTATAAGTGCTTTGTGCTATTTTCTTGAATGGTTGTCACCCATAAATGAAGTACTTTGATTAGAAACACTTCTCATAAAAGCATAAATGCTTGGTGGTGTTTTCTTGATTGGTTACCACCCGTAAATGTAGTGCTCAGATTAGAAACACTTCTCAGAGAAGTACAAGTGCTTTGCGGTGTTTTCTTGATTAGTTACCACCCATAAATGAAGTACTTTGCTTAGAAACACTTCTCATAGAAGTACAAGTGCTTTGCGGTGTTTTCTTGATTAGTTACCACCCATAAATGAAGTACTCAGATTAGAAACACTTCTCATAGAAGTACAAGTGCTTTGCGGTGTTTTCTTGATTAGTTACCACCCATAAATGAAGTACTTTGCTTAGAAACACTTCTCATAAAAGCATAAATGCTTTGTGGTGTTTTCTTGATTGGTTACCACCCGTAAATGTAGTGCTCAGATTAGAAACACTTCTCATAGAAGTACAAGTGCTTTGCGGTGTTTTCTTGATTAGTTACCACCCATAAATGAAGTACTTTGCTTAGAAACACTTCTCATAGAAGTACAAGTGCTTTGCGTTGTTTTCTTGATTAGTTACCACCCATAAATGAAGTACTTTGCTTAGAAACACTTCTCAAAAAATTATACGTGCTTTGTGGTGTTTTCTTGATTGGTTACCACCCATAAATGAAGTACTCTCATTAGAAACACTTCTCAAATAAGTGTATGTGCTTTGTGGTGTTTTCTTGATTGGTTACCACCCATAAATGAAGTACTCTCATTAGAAACACTTCTCAAATAAGTATAAGTGCTTTGTGGTGTTTTCTTGATTGGTTACCACCCATAAATGATGTACTCTGATTAGAAACAGTTCTCATTGAAGCATAAATGGTTTGTGGTGTTTTCTTGAATCGTTATCACCCATAAATGAAGTACTCTGATTAGAAACACTTCTCATAGAAGTACAAGTGCTTTGCGGTGTTTTCTTGATTGGTTACCACCCATAAATGATGTACTCTGATTAGAAACACTTCTCAAAGAAGTATAAGTGCTTGGTGTTGTTTTCTTGAATGGTTATCACCCATAAATGAAGTACTGTGATTAGAAACACTTCTCATTGAAGCATAAATGGTTTGTGGTGTTTTTTTTGAACTGTTACCATCCGTAAATGATGTACTCTGATTAGAAACACTTCTCAATGAAGTATAAGTGCTTTGTGCTGTTTTCTTGAATGGTTATCACCCATAAATGAAGTACTCTGATTAGAAACACTTCTCATAGAAGTACAAGTGATTTGCGGTGTTTTCTTGATTGGTTACCACCCGTAAATGTAGTACTCTGATTAGAAACACTTCTCATTGAAGCATAAATGGTTTGTGGTGTTTTCTTGAATCGTTATCACCCATAAATGAAGTACTCTGATTAGAAACACTTCTCAATGAAGTATAAGTGATTTGTGCTATTTTCTTGAATGGTTGTCACCCATAAATGAAGTACTTTGATTAGAAACACTTCTCATAAAAGCATAAATGCTTTGTGGTGTTTTCTTGATTGGTTACCACCCGTAAATGTAGTGCTCAGATTAGAAACACTTCTCATAGAAGTACAAGTGCTTTGCGGTGTTTTCTTGATTAGTTACCACCCATAAATGAAGTACTTTGCTTAGAAACACTTCTCATAGAAGTACAAGTGCTTTGCGGTGTTTTCTTGATTAGTTACCACCCATAAATGAAGTACTGTGCTTAGAAACACTTCTCAAAAAATTATACGTGCTTTGTGGTGTTTTCTTGATTGGTTACCACCCATAAATGAAGTACTCTCATTAGAAACACTTTTCAAATAAGTGTAAGTGCTTTGTGGTGTTTTCTTGATTGGTTACCACCCATAAATGAAGTACTCTCATTAGAAACACTTCTCAAATAAGTATAAGTGCTTTGTGGTGTTTTCTTGATTGGTTACCACCCATAAATAATGTACTCTGATTAGAAACACTTCTCAAAGAAGTATAAGTGCTTGGAGTTGTTTTCTTGAATGGTTATCACCCATAAATGAAGTACTGTGATTAGAAACACTTCTCATTGAAGCATAAATGGTTTGTGGTGTTTTCTTGAATTGTTACCATCCATAAATGATATACTCTGATTAGAAACACTTCTCAATGAAGTATAAGTGCTTTGTGTTGTTTTCTTGAATGGTTATCACCCATAAATGAAGTACTGTGATTAGAAACACTTCTCATTGAAGCATAAATGGTTTGTGGTGTTTTCTTGAATCGTTATCACCCATAAATGAAGTACTCTGATTAGAAACACTTCTCATAGAAGTACAAGTGCTTTGCGGTGTTTTCTTGATTAGTTACCACCCATAAATGAAGTACTCTGATTAGAAACACTTCTCAATGAAGTATAAGTGCTTTGTGCTATTTTCTTGAATGGTTGTCACCCATAAATGAAGTACTTTGATTAGAAACACTTCTCATAAAAGCATAAATGCTTTGTGGTGTTTTCTTGATTGGTTACCACCCGTAAATGTAGTGCTCAGATTAGAAACACTTCTCATAGAAGTACAAGTGCTTTGCGGTGTTTTCTTGATTAGTTACCACCCATAAATGAAGTACTTTGCTTAGAAACACTTCTCATAGAAGTACAAGTGCTTTGCGTTGTTTTCTTGATTAGTTAGCACCCATAAATGAAGTACTTTGCTTAGAAACACTTCTCAAAAAATTATACGTGCTTTGTGGTGTTTTCTTGATTGGTTACCACCCATAAATGAAGTACTCTCATTAGAAACACTTCTCAAATAAGTGTAAGTGCTTTGTGGTGTTTTCTTGATTGGTTACCACCCATAAATGAAGTACTCTCATTAGAAACACTTCTCAAATAAGTACAAGTGCTTTGCGGTGTTTTCTTGATTAGTTACCACCCATAAATGAAGTACTTTGCTTAGAAACACTTCTCATAAAAGCATAAATGCTTTGTGGTGTTTTCTTGATTGGTTACCACCCATAAATGAAGTACTTTGCTTAGAAACACTTCTCATAAAAGCATAAATGCTTTGTGGTGTTTTCTTGATTGGTTACCACCCGTAAATGTAGTGCTCAGATTAGAAACACTTCTCATAGAAGTACAAGTGCTTTGCGGTGTTTTCTTGATTAGTTACCACCCATAAATGAAGTACTTTGCTTAGAAACACTTCTCATAGAAGTACAAGTGCTTTGCGTTGTTTTCTTGATTAGTTACCACCCATAAATGAAGTACTTTGCTTAGAAACACTTCTCAAAAAATTATACGTGCTTTGTGGTGTTTTCTTGATTGGTTACCACCCATAAATGAAGTACTCTCATTAGAAACACTTCTCAAATAAGTGTAAGTGCTTTGTGGTGTTTTCTTGATTGGTTACCACCCATAAATGAATTACTCTCATTAGAAACACTTCTCAAATAAGTATAAGTGCTTTGTGGTGTTTTCTTGATTGGTTACCACCCATAAATGATGTACTCTGATTAGAAACACTTCTCAAAGAAATATAAGTGCTTGGTGTTGTTTTCTTGAATGGTTATCACCCATAAATGAATTACTGTGATTAGAAACACTTCTCATTGAAGCATAAATGGTTTGTGGGGTTTTCTTGAATTGTTACCATCCATAAATGATGTACTCTGATTAGAAGCACTTCTCAATGAAGTATAAGTGCTTTGTGCTGTTTTCTTGAATGGTTATCACCCATAAATGAAGTACTGTGATTAGAAACACTTCTCATTGAAGCATAAATGGTTTGTGGTGTTTTCTTGAATCGTTATCACCCATAAATGAAGTACTCTGATTAGAAACACTTCTCATAGAAGTACAAGTGCTTTGCGGTGTTTTCTTGATTAGTTACCACCCATAAATGAAGTACTCTGATTAGAAACACTTCTCAATGAAGTATAAGTGCTTTGTGCTATTTTCTTGAATGGTTGTCACCCATAAATGAAGTACTTTGATTAGAAACACTTCTCATAAAAGCATAAATGCTTTGTGGTGTTTTCTTGATTGGTTACCACCCGTAAATGTAGTGCTCAGATTAGAAACACTTCTCATAGAAGTACAAGTGCTTTGCGGTGTTTTCTTGATTAGTTACCACCCATAAATGAAGTACTTTGCTTAGAAACACTTCTCATAGAAGTACAAGTGATTTGCGGTGTTTTCTTGATTGGTTACCACCCGTAAATGTAGTACTCTGATTAGAAACACTTCTCATAGAAGTACAAGTGCTTTGCGGTGTTTTCTTGATTAGTTACCACCCATAAATGAAGTACTTTGCTTAGAAACACTTCTCATAGAAGTACAAGTGCTTTGCGTTGTTTTCTTGATTAGTTACCACCCATAAATGAAGTACTTTGCTTAGAAACACTTCTCAAAAAATTATACGTGCTTTGTGGTGTTTTCTTGATTGGTTACCACCCATAAATGAAGTACTCTCATTAGAAACACTTCTCAAATAAGTGTAAGTGCTTTGTGGTGTTTTCTTGATTGGTTACCACCCATAAATGAAGTACTCTCATTAGAAACACTTCTCAAATAAGTATAAGTGCTTTGTGGTGTTTTCTTGATTGGTTACCACCCATAAATGATGTACTCTGATTAGAAACACTTCTCAAAGAAGTATAAGTGCTTGGTGTTGTTTTCTTGAATGGTTATCACCCATAAATGAATTACTGTGATTAGAAACACTTCTCATTGAAGCATAAATGGTTTGTGGGGTTTTCTTGAATTGTTACCATCCATAAATGATGTACTCTGATTAGAAGTACTTCTCAATGAAGTATAAGTGCTTTGTGCTGTTTTCTTGAATGGTTATCACCCATAAATGAAGTACTGTGATTAGAAACACTTCTCATTGAAGCATAAATGGTTTGTGGTGTTTTCTTGAATCGTTATCACCCATAAATGAAGTACTCTGATTAGAAACACTTCTCATAGAAGTACAAGTGCTTTGCGGTGTTTTCTTGATTAGTTACCACCCATAAATGAAGTACTTTGCTTAGAAACACTTCTCATAGAAGTACAAGTGCTTTGCGGTGTTTTCTTGATTAGTTACCACCCATAAATGAAGTACTGTGCTTAGAAACACTTCTCAAAAAATTATACGTGCTTTGTGGTGTTTTCTTGATTGGTTACCACCCATAAATGAAGTACTCTCATTAGAAACACTTCTCAAATAAGTGTAAGTGCTTTGTGGTGTTTTCTTGATTGGTTACCACCCATAAATGAAGTACTCTCATTAGAAACACTTCTCATAGAAGTACAAGTGCTTTGCGGTGTTTTCTTGATTAGTTACCACCCATAAATGAAGTACTCTGATTAGAAACACTTCTCAATGAAGTATAAGTGATTTGTGCTATTTTCTTGAATGGTTGTCACCCATAAATGAAGTACTTTGATTAGAAACACTTCTCATAAAAGCATAAATGCTTTGTGGTGTTTTCTTGATTGGTTACCACCCGTAAATGTAGTGCTCAGATTAGAAACACTTCTCATAGAAGTACAAGTGCTTTGCGGTGTTTTCTTGATTAGTTACCACCCATAAATGAAGTACTTTGCTTAGAAACACTTCTCATAGAAGTACAAGTGCTTTGCGGTGTTTTCTTGATTAGTTACCACCCATAAATGAAGTACTCAGATTAGAAACACTTCTCATAGAAGTACAAGTGCTTTGCGGTGTTTTCTTGATTAGTTACCACCCATAAATGAAGTACTTTGCTTAGAAACACTTCTCATAAAAGCATAAATGCTTTGTGGTGTTTTCTTGATTGGTTACCACCCGTAAATGTAGTGCTCAGATTAGAAACACTTCTCATAGAAGTACAAGTGCTTTGCGGTGTTTTCTTGATTAGTTACCACCCATAAATGAAGTACTTTGCTTAGAAACACTTCTCATAGAAGTACAAGTGCTTTGCGTTGTTTTCTTGATTAGTTACCACCCATAAATGAAGTACTTTGCTTAGAAACACTTCTCAAAAAATTATACGTGCTTTGTGGTGTTTTCTTGATTGGTTACCACCCATAAATGAAGTACTCTCATTAGAAACACTTCTCAAATAAGTGTATTTGCTTTGTGGTGTTTTCTTGATTGGTTACCACCCATAAATGAAGTACTCTCATTAGAAACACTTCTCAAATAAGTATAAGTGCTTTGTGGTGTTTTCTTGATTGGTTACCACCCATAAATGATGTACTCTGATTAGAAACACTTCTCATTGAAGCATAAATGGTTTGTGGTGTTTTCTTGAATCGTTATCATCCATAAATGAAGTACTCTGATTAGAAACACTTCTCATAGAAGTACAAGTGCTTTGCGGTGTTTTCTTGATTGGTTACCACCCATAAATGATGTACTCTGATTAGAAACACTTCTCAAAGAAGTATAAGTGCTTGGTGTTGTTTTCTTGAATGGTTATCACCCATAAATGAAGTACTGTGATTAGAAACACTTCTCATTGAAGCATAAATGGTTTGTGGTGTTTTTTTTGAACTGTTACCATCCGTAAATGATGTACTCTGATTAGAAACACTTCTCAATGAAGTATAAGTGCTTTGTGCTGTTTTCTTGAATGGTTATCACCCATAAATGAAGTACTCTGATTAGAAACACTTCTCATAGAAGTACAAGTGATTTGCGGTGTTTTCTTGATTGGTTACCACCCGTAAATGTAGTACTCTGATTAGAAACACTTCTCATTGAAGCATAAATGGTTTGTGGTGTTTTCTTGAATCGTTATCACCCATAAATGAAGTACTCTGATTAGAAACACTTCTCAATGAAGTATAAGTGATTTGTGCTATTTTCTTGAATGGTTGTCACCCATAAATGAAGTACTTTGATTAGAAACACTTCTCATAAAAGCATAAATGCTTTGTGGTGTTTTCTTGATTGGTTACCACCCGTAAATGTAGTGCTCAGATTAGAAACACTTCTCATAGAAGTACAAGTGCTTTGCGGTGTTTTCTTGATTAGTTACCACCCATAAATGAAGTACTTTGCTTAGAAACACTTCTCATAGAAGTACAAGTGCTTTGCGGTGTTTTCTTGATTAGTTACCACCCATAAATGAAGTACTTTGCTTAGAAACACTTCTCAAAAAATTATACGTGCTTTGTGGTGTTTTCTTGATTGGTTACCACCCATAAATGAAGTACTCTCATTAGAAACACTTCTCAAATAAGTGTAAGTGCTTTGTGGTGTTTTCTTGATTGGTTACCACCCATAAATGAAGTACTCTCATTAGAAACACTTCTCAAATAAGTATAAGTGCTTTGTGGTGTTTTCTTGATTGGTTACCACCCATAAATAATGTACTCTGATTAGAAACACTTCTCAAAGAAGTATAAGTGCTTGGTGTTGTTTTCTTGAATGGTTATCACCCATAAATGAAGTACTGTGATTAGAAACACTTCTCATTGAAGAATAAATGGTTTGTGGTGTTTTCTTGAATTGTTACCATCCATAAATGATATACTCTGATTAGAAACACTTCTCAATGAAGTATAAGTGCTTTGTGCTGTTTTCTTGAATGGTTATCACCCATAAATGAAGTACTGTGATTAGAAACACTTCTCATTGAAGCATAAATGGTTTGTGGTGTTTTCTTGAATCGTTATCACCCATAAATGAAGTACTCTGATTAGAAACACTTCTCATAGAAGTACAAGTGCTTTGCGGTGTTTTCTTGATTAGTTACCACCCATAAATGAAGTACTCTGATTAGAAACACTTCTCAATGAAGTATAAGTGCTTTGTGCTATTTTCTTGAATGGTTGTCACCCATAAATGAAGTACTTTGATTAGAAACACTTCTCATAAAAGCATAAATGCTTTGTGGTGTTTTCTTGATTGGTTACCACCCGTAAATGTAGTGCTCAGATTAGAAACACTTCTCATAGAAGTACAAGTGCTTTGCGGTGTTTTCTTGATTAGTTACCACCCATAAATGAAGTACTTTGCTTAGAAACACTTCTCATAGAAGTACAAGTGCTTTGCGTTGTTTTCTTGATTAGTTAGCACCCATAAATGAAGTACTTTGCTTAGAAACACTTCTCAAAAAATTATACGTGCTTTGTGGTGTTTTCTTGATTGGTTACCACCCATAAATGAAGTACTCTCATTAGAAACACTTCTCAAATAAGTGTAAGTGCTTTGTGGTGTTTTCTTGATTGGTTACCACCCATAAATGAAGTACTCTCATTAGAAACACTTCTCAAATAAGTACAAGTGCTTTGCGGTGTTTTCTTGATTAGTTACCACCCATAAATGAAGTACTTTGCTTAGAAACACTTCTCATAAAAGCATAAATGCTTTGTGGTTTTTTCTTGATTGGTTACCACCCATAAATGAAGTACTTTGCTTAGAAACACTTCTCATAAAAGCATAAATGCTTTGTGGTGTTTTCTTGATTGGTTACCACCCGTAAATGTAGTGCTCAGATTAGAAACACTTCTCATAGAAGTACAAGTGCTTTGCGGTGTTTTCTTGATTAGTTACCACCCATAAATGAAGTACTTTGCTTAGAAACACTTCTCATAGAAGTACAAGTGCTTTGCGTTGTTTTCTTGATTAGTTACCACCCATAAATGAAGTACTTTGCTTAGAAACACTTCTCAAAAAATTATACGTGCTTTGTGGTGTTTTCTTGATTGGTTACCACCCATAAATGAAGTACTCTCATTAGAAACACTTCTCAAATAAGTGTAAGTGCTTTGTGGTGTTTTCTTGATTGGTTACCACCCATAAATGAATTACTCTCATTAGAAACACTTCTCAAATAAGTATAAGTGCTTTGTGGTGTTTTCTTGATTGGTTACCACCCATAAATGATGTACTCTGATTAGAAACACTTCTCAAAGAAATATAAGTGCTTGGTGTTGTTTTCTTGAATGGTTATCACCCATAAATGAATTACTGTGATTAGAAACACTTCTCATTGAAGCATAAATGGTTTGTGGGGTTTTCTTGAATTGTTACCATCCATAAATGATGTACTCTGATTAGAAGCACTTCTCAATGAAGTATAAGTGCTTTGTGCTGTTTTCTTGAATGGTTATCACCCATAAATGAAGTACTGTGATTAGAAACACTTCTCATTGAAGCATAAATGGTTTGTGGTGTTTTCTTGAATCGTTATCACCCATAAATGAAGTACTCTGATTAGAAACACTTCTCATAGAAGTACAAGTGCTTTGCGGTGTTTTCTTGATTAGTTACCACCCATAAATGAAGTACTCTGATTAGAAACACTTCTCAATGAAGTATAAGTGCTTTGTGCTATTTTCTTGAATGGTTGTCACCCATAAATGAAGTACTTTGATTAGAAACACTTCTCATAAAAGCATAAATGCTTTGTGGTGTTTTCTTGATTGGTTACCACCCGTAAATGTAGTGCTCAGATTAGAAACACTTCTCATAGAAGTACAAGTGCTTTGCGGTGTTTTCTTGATTAGTTACCACCCATAAATGAAGTACTTTGCTTAGAAACACTTCTCATAGAAGTACAAGTGATTTGCGGTGTTTTCTTGATTGGTTACCACCCGTAAATGTAGTACTCTGATTAGAAACACTTCTCATAGAAGTACAAGTGCTTTGCGGTGTTTTCTTGATTAGTTACCACCCATAAATGAAGTACTTTGCTTAGAAACACTTCTCATAGAAGTACAAGTGCTTTGCGTTGTTTTCTTGATTAGTTACCACCCATAAATGAAGTACTTTGCTTAGAAACACTTCTCAAAAAATTATACGTGCTTTGTGGTGTTTTCTTGATTGGTTACCACCCATAAATGAAGTACTCTCATTAGAAACACTTCTCAAATAAGTGTAAGTGCTTTGTGGTGTTTTCTTGATTGGTTACCACCCATAAATGAAGTACTCTCATTAGAAACACTTCTCAAATAAGTACAAGTGCTTTGCGGTGTTTTCTTGATTAGTTACCACCCATAAATGAAGTACTTTGCTTAGAAACACTTCTCATAAAAGCATAAATGCTTTGTAGTGTTTTCTTGATTGGTTACCACCCATAAATGAAGTACTTTGCTTAGAAACACTTCTCATAAAAGCATAAATGCTTTGTGGTGTTTTCTTGATTGGTTACCACCCGTAAATGTAGTGCTCAGATTAGAAACACTTCTCATAGAAGTACAAGTGCTTTGCGGTGTTTTCTTGATTAGTTACCACCCATAAATGAAGTACTTTGCATAGAAACACTTCTCATAGAAGTACAAGTGCTTTGCGTTGTTTTCTTGATTAGTTACCACCCATAAATGAAGTACTTTGCTTAGAAACACTTCTCAAAAAATTATACGTGCTTTGTGGTGTTTTCTTGATTGGTTACCACCCATAAATGAAGTACTCTCATTAGAAACACTTCTCAAATAAGTATAAGTGCTTTGTGGTGTTTTCTTGATTGGTTACTACCCATAAATGATGTACTCTGATTAGAAGCACTTCTCAATGAAGTATAAGTGCTTTGTGCTGTTTTCTTGAATGGTTATCACCCATAAATGAAGTACTGTGATTAGAAACACTTCTCATTGAAGCATAAATGGTTTGTGGTGTTTTCTTGAATCGTTATCACCCATAAATGAAGTACTCTGATTAGAAACACTTCTCATAGAAGTACAAGTGCTTTGCGGTGTTTTCTTGATTAGTTACCACCCATAAATGAAGTACTCTGATTAGAAACACTTCTCAATGAAGTATAAGTGCTTTGTGCTATTTTCTTGAATGGTTGTCACCCATAAATGAAGTACTTTGATTAGAAACACTTCTCATAAAAGCATAAATGCTTTGTGGTGTTTTCTTGATTGGTTACCACCCGTAAATGTAGTGCTCAGATTAGAAGCACTTCTCATAGAAGTACAAGTGCTTTGCGGTGTTTTCTTGATTAGTTACCACCCATAAATGAAGTACTTTGCTTAGAAACACTTCTCATAGAAGTACAAGTGCTTTGCGGTGTTTTCTTGATTAGTTACCACCCATAAATGAAGTACTCAGATTAGAAACACTTCTCATAGAAGTACAAGTGCTTTGCGGTGTTTTCTTGATTAGTTACCACCCATAAATGAAGTACTTTGCTTAGAAACACTTCTCATAAAAGCATAAATGCTTTGTGGTGTTTTCTTGATTGGTTACCACCCGTAAATGTAGTGCTCAGATTAGAAACACTTCTCATAGAAGTACAAGTGCTTTGCGGTGTTTTCTTGAATAGTTACCACCCATAAATGAAGTACTTTGCTTAGAAACACTTCTCATAGAAGTACAAGTGCTTTGCGTTGTTTTCTTGATTAGTTACCACCCATAAATGAAGTACTTTGCTTAGAAACACTTCTCAAAAAATTATACGTGCTTTGTGGTGTTTTCTTGATTGGTTACCACCCATAAATGAAGTACTCTCATTAGAAACACTTCTCAAATAAGTGTAAGTGCTTTGTGGTGTTTTCTTGATTGGTTACCACCCATAAATGAAGTACTCTCATTAGAAACACTTCTCAAATAAGTACAAGTGCTTTGCGGTGTTTTCTTGATTAGTTACCACCCATAAATGAAGTACTTTGCTTAGAAACACTTCTCATAAAAGCATAAATGCTTTGTAGTGTTTTCTTGATTGGTTACCACCCATAAATGAAGTACTTTGCTTAGAAACACTTCTCATAAAAGCATAAATGCTTTGTGGTGTTTTCTTGATTGGTTACCACCCGTAAATGTAGTGCTCAGATTAGAAACACTTCTCATAGAAGTACAAGTGCTTTGCGGTGTTTTCTTGATTAGTTACCACCCATAAATGAAGTACTTTGCATAGAAACACTTCTCATAGAAGTACAAGTGCTTTGCGTTGTTTTCTTGATTAGTTACCACCCATAAATGAAGTACTTTGCTTAGAAACACTTCTCAAAAAATTATACGTGCTTTGTGGTGTTTTCTTGATTGGTTACCACCCATAAATGAAGTACTCTCATTAGAAACACTTCTCAAATAAGTATAAGTGCTTTGTGGTGTTTTCTTGATTGGTTACTACCCATAAATGATGTACTCTGATTAGAAGCACTTCTCAATGAAGTATAAGTGCTTTGTGCTGTTTTCTTGAATGGTTATCACCCATAAATGAAGTACTGTGATTAGAAACACTTCTCATTGAAGCATAAATGGTTTGTGGTGTTTTCTTGAATCGTTATCACCCATAAATGAAGTACTCTGATTAGAAACACTTCTCATAGAAGTACAAGTGCTTTGCGGTGTTTTCTTGATTAGTTACCACCCATAAATGAAGTACTCTGATTAGAAACACTTCTCAATGAAGTATAAGTGCTTTGTGCTATTTTCTTGAATGGTTGTCACCCATAAATGAAGTACTTTGATTAGAAACACTTCTCATAAAAGCATAAATGCTTTGTGGTGTTTTCTTGATTGGTTACCACCCGTAAATGTAGTGCTCAGATTAGAAGCACTTCTCATAGAAGTACAAGTGCTTTGCGGTGTTTTCTTGATTAGTTACCACCCATAAATGAAGTACTTTGCTTAGAAACACTTCTCATAGAAGTACAAGTGCTTTGCGGTGTTTTCTTGATTAGTTACCACCCATAAATGAAGTACTCAGATTAGAAACACTTCTCATAGAAGTACAAGTGCTTTGCGGTGTTTTCTTGATTAGTTACCACCCATAAATGAAGTACTTTGCTTAGAAACACTTCTCATAAAAGCATAAATGCTTTGTGGTGTTTTCTTGATTGGTTACCACCCGTAAATGTAGTGCTCAGATTAGAAACACTTCTCATAGAAGTACAAGTGCTTTGCGGTGTTTTCTTGAATAGTTACCACCCATAAATGAAGTACTTTGCTTAGAAACACTTCTCATAGAAGTACAAGTGCTTTGCGTTGTTTTCTTGATTAGTTACCACCCATAAATGAAGTACTTTGCTTAGAAACACTTCTCAAAAAATTATACGTGCTTTGTGGTGTTTTCTTGATTGGTTACCACCCATAAATGAAGTACTCTCATTAGAAACACTTCTCAAATAAGTGTAAGTGCTTTGTGGTGTTTTCTTGATTGGTTACCACCCATAAATGAAGTACTCTCATTAGAAACACTTCTCAAATAAGTACAAGTGCTTTGCGGTGTTTTCTTGATTAGTTACCACCCATAAATGAAGTACTTTGCTTAGAAACACTTCTCATAAAAGCATAAATGCTTTGTGGTGTTTTCTTGATTGGTTACCACCCATAAATGAAGTACTTTGCTTAGAAACACTTCTCATAAAAGCATAAATGCTTTGTGGTGTTTTCTTGATTGGTTACCACCCGTAAATATAGTGCTCAGATTAGAAACACTTCTCATAGAAGTACAAGTGCTTTGCGGTGTTTTCTTGATTAGTTACCACCCATAAATGAAGTACTTTGCTTAGAAACACTTCTCATAGAAGTACAAGTGCTTTGCGTTGTTTTCTTGATTAGTTACCACCCATAAATGAAGTACTTTGCTTAGAAACACTTCTCAAAAAATTATACGTGCTTTGTGGTGTTTTCTTGATTGGTTACCACCCATAAATGAAGTACTCTCATTAGAAACACTTCTCAAATAAGTGTAAGTGCTTTGTGGTGTTTTCTTGATTGGTTACCACCCATAAATGAAGTACTCTCATTAGAAACACTTCTCAAATAAGTATAAGTGCTTTGTGGTGTTTTCTTGATTGGTTACCACCCATAAATGATGTACTCTGATTAGAAACACTTCTCAAAGAAGTATAAGTGCTTGTTGTTGTTTTCTTGAATGGTTATCACCCATAAATGAATTACTGTGATTAGAAACACTTCTCATTGAAGCATAAATGGTTTGTGGGGTTTTCTTGAATTGTTACCATCCATAAATGATGTACTCTGATTAGAAGCACTTCTCAATGAAGTATAAGTGCTTTGTGCTGTTTTCTTGAATGGTTATCACCCATAAATGAAGTACTGTGATTAGAAACACTTCTCATTGAAGCATAAATGGTTTGTGGTGTTTTCTTGAATCGTTATCACCCATAAATGAAGTACTCTGATTAGAAACACTTCTCATAGAAGTACAAGTGCTTTGCGGTGTTTTCTTGATTAGTTACCACCCATAAATGAAGTACTCTGATTAGAAACACTTCTCAATGAAGTATAAGTGCTTTGTGCTATTTTCTTGAATGGTTGTCACCCATAAATGAAGTACTTTGATTAGAAACACTTCTCATAAAAGCATAAATGCTTTGTGGTGTTTTCTTGATTGGTTACCACCCGTAAATGTAGTGCTCAGATTAGAAACACTCCTCATAGAAGTACAAGTGCTTTGCGGTGTTTTCTTGATTAGTTACCACCCATAAATGAAGTACTTTGCTTAGAAACACTTCTCATAGAAGTACAAGTGATTTGCGGTGTTTTCTTGATTGGTTACCACCCGTAAATGTAGTACTCTGATTAGAAACACTTCTCATAGAAGTACAAGTGCTTTGCGGTGTTTTCTTGATTAGTTACCACCCATAAATGAAGTACTTTGCTTAGAAACACTTCTCATAGAAGTACAAGTGCTTTGCGTTGTTTTCTTGATTAGTTACCACCCATAAATGAAGTACTTTGCTTAGAAACACTTCTCAAAAAATTATACGTGCTTTGTGGTGTTTTCTTGATTGGTTACCACCCATAAATGAAGTACTCTCATTAGAAACACTTCTCAAATAAGTGTAAGTGCTTTGTGGTGTTTTCTTGATTGGTTACCACCCATAAATGAAGTACTCTCATTAGAAACACTTCTCAAATAAGTACAAGTGCTTTGCGGTGTTTTCTTGATTAGTTACCACCCATAAATGAAGTACTTTGCTTAGAAACACTTCTCATAAAAGCATAAATGCTTTGTGGTGTTTTCTTGATTGGTTACCACCCATAAATGAAGTACTTTGCTTAGAAACACTTCTCATAAAAGCATAAATGCTTTGTGGTGTTTTCTTGATTGGTTACCACCCGTAAATGTAGTACTCTGATTAGAAACACTTCTCATTGAAGCATAAATGGTTTGTGGTGTTTTCTTGAATCGTTATCACCCATAAATGAAGTACTCTGATTAGAAACACTTCTCAATGAAGTATAAGTGATTTGTGCTATTTTCTTGAATGGTTGTCACCCATAAATGAAGTACTTTGATTAGAAACACTTCTCATAAAAGCATAAATGCTTTGTGGTGTTTTCTTGATTGGTTACCACCCGTAAATGTAGTGCTCAGATTAGAAACACTTCTCATAGAAGTACAAGTGCTTTGCGGTGTTTTCTTGATTAGTTACCACCCATAAATGAAGTACTTTGCTTAGAAACACTTCTCATAGAAGTACAAGTGCTTTGCGGTGTTTTCTTGATTAGTTACCACCCATAAATGAAGTACTTTGCTTAGAAACACTTCTCAAAAAATTATACGTGCTTTGTGGTGTTTTCTTGATTGGTTACCACCCATAAATGAAGTACTCTCATTAGAAACACTTCTCAAATAAGTGTAAGTGCTTTGTGGTCTTTTCTTGATTGGTTACCACCCATAAATGAAGTACTCTCATTAGAAACACTTCTCAAATAAGTATAAGTGCTTTGTGGTGTTTTCTTGATTGGTTACCACCCATAAATGATGTACTCTGATTAGAAACACTTCTCATTGAAGCATAAATGGTTTGTGGTGTTTTCTTGAATCGTTATCACCCATAAATGAAGTACTCTGATTAGAAACACTTCTCATAGAAGTACAAGTGCTTTGCGGTGTTTTCTTGATTAGTTACCACCCATAAATGAAGTACTCTAATTAGAAACACTTCTCAATGAAGTATAAGTGCTTTGTGCTATTTTCTTGAATGGTTGTCACCCATAAATGAAGTACTTTGATTAGAAACACTTCTCATAAAAGCATAAATGCTTTGTGGTGTTTTCTTGATTGGTTACCACCCGTAAATGTAGTGCTCAGATTAGAAACACTTCTCATAGAAGTACAAGTGCTTTGCGGTGTTTTCTTGATTAGTTACCACCCATAAATGAAGTACTTTGCTTAGAAACACTTCTCATAGAAGTACAAGTGATTTGCGGTGTTTTCTTGATTGGTTACCACCCGTAAATGTAGTACTCTGATTAGAAACACTTCTCATAGAAGTACAAGTGCTTTGCGGTGTTTTCTTGATTAGTTACCACCCATAAATGAAGTACTTTGCTTAGAAACACTTCTCATAGAAGTACAAGTGCTTTGCGGTGTTTTCTTGATTAGTTACCACCCATAAATGAAGTACTCTAATTAGAAACACTTCTCAATGAAGTATAAGTGCTTTGTGCTATTTTCTTGAATGGTTGTCACCCATAAATGAAGTACTTTGATTAGAAACACTTCTCATAAAAGCATAAATGCTTTGTGGTGTTTTCTTGATTGGTTACCACCCGTAAATGTAGTGCTCAGATTAGAAACACTTCTCATAGAAGTACAAGTGCTTTGCGGTGTTTTCTTGATTAGTTACCACCCATAAATGAAGTACTTTGCTTAGAAACACTTCTCATAGAAGTACAAGTGATTTGCGGTGTTTTCTTGATTGGTTACCACCCGTAAATGTAGTACTCTGATTAGAAACACTTCTCATAGAAGTACAAGTGCTTTGTGGTCTTTTCTTGATTGGTTACCACCCATAAATGAAGTACTCTCATTAGAAACACTTCTCAAATAAGTATAAGTGCTTTGTGGTGTTTTCTTGATTGGTTACCACCCATAAATGATGTACTCTGATTAGAAACACTTCTCATTGAAGCATAAATGGTTTGTGGTGTTTTCTTGAATCGTTATCACCCATAAATGAAGTACTCTGATTAGAAACACTTCTCATAGAAGTACAAGTGCTTTGCGGTGTTTTCTTGATTAGTTACCACCCATAAATGAAGTACTCTAATTAGAAACACTTCTCAATGAAGTATAAGTGCTTTGTGCTATTTTCTTGAATGGTTGTCACCCATAAATGAAGTACTTTGATTAGAAACACTTCTCATAAAAGCATAAATGCTTTGTGGTGTTTTCTTGATTGGTTACCACCCGTAAATGTAGTGCTCAGATTAGAAACACTTCTCATAGAAGTACAAGTGCTTTGCGGTGTTTTCTTGATTAGTTACCACCCATAAATGAAGTACTTTGCTTAGAAACACTTCTCATAGAAGTACAAGTGATTTGCGGTGTTTTCTTGATTGGTTACCACCCGTAAATGTAGTACTCTGATTAGAAACACTTCTCATAGAAGTACAAGTGCTTTGCGGTGTTTTCTTGATTAGTTACCACCCATAAATGAAGTACTTTGCTTAGAAACACTTCTCATAGAAGTACAAGTGCTTTGCGTTGTTTTCTTGATTAGTTACCACCCATAAATGAAGTACTTTGCTTAGAAACACTTCTCAAAAAATTATACGTGCTTTGTGGTGTTTTCTTGATTGGTTACCACCCATAAATGAAGTACTCTCATTAGAAACACTTCTCAAATAAGTGTAAGTGCTTTGTGGTGTTTTCTTGATTGGTTACCACCCATAAATGAAGTACACTCATTAGAAACACTTCTCAAATAAGTACAAGTGCTTTGCGGTGTTTTCTTGATTAGTTACCACCCATAAATGAAGTACTTTGCTTAGAAACACTTCTCATAAAAGCATAAATGCTTTGTGGTGTTTTCTTGATTGGTTACCACCCATAAATGAAGTACTTTGCTTAGAAACACTTCTCATAAAAGCATAAATGCTTTGTGGTGTTTTCTTGATTGGTTACCACCCGTAAATGTAGTACTCTGATTAGAAACACTTCTCATTGAAGCATAAATGGTTTGTGGTGTTTTCTTGAATCGTTATCACCCATAAATGAAGTACTCTGATTAGAAACACTTCTCAATGAAGTATAAGTGATTTGTGCTATTTTCTTGAATGGTTGTCACCCATAAATGAAGTACTTTGATTAGAAACACTTCTCATAAAAGCATAAATGCTTTGTGGTGTTTTCTTGATTGGTTACCACCCGTAAATGTAGTGCTCAGATTAGAAACACTTCTCATAGAAGTACAAGTGCTTTGCGGTGTTTTCTTGATTAGTTACCACCCATAAATGAAGTACTTTGCTTAGAAACACTTCTCATAGAAGTACAAGTGCTTTGCGGTGTTTTCTTGATTAGTTACCACCCATAAATGAAGTACTTTGCTTAGAAACACTTCTCAAAAAATTATACGTGCTTTGTGGTGTTTTCTTGATTGGTTACCACCCATAAATGAAGTACTCTCATTAGAAACACTTCTCAAATAAGTGTAAGTGCTTTGTGGTGTTTTCTTGATTGGTTACCACCCATAAATGAAGTACTCTCGTTAGAAACACTTCTCAAATAAGTATAAGTGCTTTGTGGTGTTTTCTTGATTGGTTACCACCCATAAATAATGTACTCTGATTAGAAACACTTCTCAAAGAAGTATAAGTGCTTGGTGTTGTTTTCTTGAATGGTTATCACCCATAAATGAAGTACTGTGATTAGAAACACTTCTCATTGAAGCATAAATGGTTTGTGGTGTTTTCTTGAATTGTTACCATCCATAAATGATATACTCTGATTAGAAACACTTCTCAATGAAGTATAAGTGCTTTGTGCTGTTTTCTTGAATGGTTATCACCCATAAATGAAGTACTGTGATTAGAAACACTTCTCATTGAAGCATAAATGGTTTGTGGTGTTTTCTTGAATCGTTATCACCCATAAATGAAGTACTCTGATTAGAAACACTTCTCATAGAAGTACAAGTTCTTTGCGGTGTTTTCTTGATTAGTTACCACCCATAAATGAAGTACTCTGATTAGAAACACTTCTCAATGAAGTATAAGTGCTTTGTGCTATTTTCTTGAATGGTTGTCACCCATAAATGAAGTACTTTGATTAGAAACACTTCTCATAAAAGCATAAATGCTTTGTGGTGTTTTCTTGATTGGTTACCACCCGTAAATGTAGTGCTCAGATTAGAAACACTTCTCATAGAAGTACAAGTGCTTTGCGGTGTTTTCTTGATTAGTTACCACCCATAAATGAAGTACTTTGCTTAGAAACACTTCTCATAGAAGTACAAGTGCTTTGCGGTGTTTTCTTGATTAGTTACCACCCATAAATGAAGTACTCAGATTAGAAACACTTCTCATAGAAGTACAAGTGCTTTGCGGTGTTTTCTTGATTAGTTACCACCCATAAATGAAGTACTTTGCTTAGAAACACTTCTCATAAAAGCATAAATGCTTTGTGGTGTTTTCTTGATTGGTTACCACCCGTAAATGTAGTGCTCAGATTAGAAACACTTCTCATAGAAGTACAAGTGCTTTGCGGTGTTTTCTTGATTAGTTACCACCCATAAATGAAGTACTTTGCTTAGAAACACTTCTCATAGAAGTACAAGTGCTTTGCGGTGTTTTCTTGATTAGTTACCACCCATAAATGAAGTACTTTGCTTAGAAACACTTCTCATAGAAGTACAAGTGCTTTGCGTTGTTTTCTTGATTAGTTACCACCCATAAATGAAGTACTTTGCTTAGAAACACTTCTCAAAAAATTATACGTGCTTTGTGGTGTTTTCTTGATTGGTTACCACCCATAAATGAAGTACTCTCATTAGAAACACTTCTCAAATAAGTATAAGTGCTTTGTGGTGTTTTCTTGATTGGTTACCACCCATAAATGATGTACTCTGATTAGAAACACTTCTCATTGAAGCATAAATGGTTTGTGGTGTTTTCTTGAATCGTTATCACCCATAAATGAAGTACTCTGATTAGAAACACTTCTCATAGAAGTACAAGTGCTTTGCGGTGTTTTCTTGATTGGTTACCACCCATAAATGATGTACTCTGATTAGAAACACTTCTCAAAGAAGTATAAGTGCTTGGTGTTGTTTTCTTGAATGGTTATCACCCATAAATGAAGTACTGTGATTAGAAACACTTCTCATTGAAGCATAAATGGTTTGTGGTGTTTTTTTTGAACTGTTACCATCCATAAATGATGTACTCTGATTAGAAACACTTCTCAATGAAGTATAAGTGCTTTGTGCTGTTTTCTTGAATGGTTATCACCCATAAATGAAGTACTCTGATTAGAAACACTTCTCATAGAAGTACAAGTGATTTGCGGTGTTTTCTTGATTGGTTACCACCCGTAAATGTAGTACTCTGATTAGAAACACTTCTCATTGAAGCATAAATGGTTTGTGGTGTTTTCTTGAATCGTTATCACCCATAAATGAAGTACTCTGATTAGAAACACTTCTCAATGAAGTATAAGTGATTTGTGCTATTTTCTTGAATGGTTGTCACCCATAAATGAAGTACTTTGATTAGAAACACTTCTCATAAAAGCATAAATGCTTTGTGGTGTTTTCTTGATTGGTTACCACCCGTAAATGTAGTGCTCAGATTAGAAACACTTCTCATAGAAGTACAAGTGCTTTGCGGTGTTTTCTTGATTAGTTACCACCCATAAATGAAGTACTTTGCTTAGAAACACTTCTCATAGAAGTACAAGTGCTTTGCGGTGTTTTCTTGATTAGTTACCACCCATAAATGAAGTACTTTGCTTAGAAACACTTCTCAAAAAATTATACGTGCTTTGTGGTGTTTTCTTGATTGGTTACCACCCATAAATGAAGTACTCTCATTAGAAACACTTCTCAAATAAGTGTAAGTGCTTTGTGGTGTTTTCTTGATTGGTTACCACCCATAAATGAAGTACTCTCATTAGAAACACTTCTCAAATAAGTATAAGTGCTTTGTGGTGTTTTCTTGATTGGTTACCACCCATAAATAATGTACTCTGATTAGAAACACTTCTCAAAGAAGTATAAGTGCTTGGTGTTGTTTTCTTGAATGGTTATCACCCATAAATGAAGTACTGTGATTAGAAACACTTCTCATTGAAGCATAAATGGTTTGTGGTGTTTTCTTGAATTGTTACCATCCATAAATGATATACTCTGACTAGAAACACTTCTCAATGAAGTATAAGTGCTTTGTGCTGTTTTCTTGAATGGTTATCACCCATAAATGAAGAACTGTGATTAGAAACACTTCTCATTGAAGCATAAATGGTTTGTGGTGTTTTCTTGAATCGTTATCACCCATAAATGAAGTACTCTGATTAGAAACACTTCTCATAGAAGTACAAGTGCTTTGCGGTGTTTTCTTGATTAGTTACCACCCATAAATGAAGTACTCTGATTCGAAACACTTCTCAATGAAGTATAAGTGCTTTGTGCTATTTTCTTGAATGGTTGTCACCCATAAATGAAGTACTTTGATTAGAAACACTTCTCATAAAAGCATAAATGCTTTGTGGTGTTTTCTTGATTGGTTACCACCCGTAAATGTAGTGCTCAGATTAGAAACACTTCTCATAGAAGTACAAGTGCTTTGCGGTGTTTTCTTGATTAGTTACCACCCATAAATGAAGTACTTTGCTTAGAAACACTTCTCATAGAAGTACAAGTGCTTTGCGGTGTTTTCTTGATTAGTTACCACCCATAAATGAAGTACTCAGATTAGAAACACTTCTCATAGAAGTACAAGTGCTTTGCTGTGTTTTCTTGATTAGTTACCACCCATAAATGAAGTACTTTGCTTAGAAACACTTCTCATAAAAGCATAAATGCTTTGTGGTGTTTTCTTGATTGGTTACCACCCGTAAATGTAGTGCTCAGATTAGAAACACTTCTCATAGAAGTACAAGTGCTTTGCGGTGTTTTCTTGATTAGTTACCACCCATAAATGAAGTACTTTGCTTAGAAACACTTCTCATAGAAGTACAAGTGCTTTGCGTTGTTTTCTTGATTAGTTACCACCCATAAATGAAGTACTTTGCTTAGAAACACTTCTCAAAAAATTATACGTGCTTTGTGGTGTTTTCTTGATTGGTTACCACCCATAAATGAAGTACTCTCATTAGAAACACTTCTCAAATAAGTGTATGTGCTTTGTGGTGTTTTCTTGATTGGTTACCACCCATAAATGAAGTACTCTCATTAGAAACACTTCTCAAATAAGTATAAGTGCTTTGTGGTGTTTTCTTGATTGGTTACCACCCATAAATGATGTACTCTGATTAGAAACACTTCTCATTGAAGCATAAATGGTTTGTGGTGTTTTCTTGAATCGTTATCACCCATAAATGAAGTACTCTGATTAGAAACACTTCTCATAGAAGTACAAGTGCTTTGCGGTGTTTTCTTGATTGGTTACCACCCATAAATGATGTACTCTGATTAGAAACACTTCTCAAAGAAGTATAAGTGCTTGGTGTTGTTTTCTTGAATGGTTATCACCCATAAATGAAGTACTGTGATTAGAAACACTTCTCATTGAAGCATAAATGGTTTGTGGTGTTTTTTTTGAACTGTTACCATCCATAAATGATGTACTCTGATTAGAAACACTTCTCAATGAAGTATAAGTGCTTTGTGCTGTTTTCTTGAATGGTTATCACCCATAAATGAAGTACTCTGATTAGAAACACTTCTCATAGAAGTACAAGTGATTTGCGGTGTTTTCTTGATTGGTTACCACCCGTAAATGTAGTACTCTGATTAGAAACACTTCTCATTGAAGCATAAATGGTTTGTGGTGTTTTCTTGAATCGTTATCACCCATAAATGAAGTACTCTGATTAGAAACACTTCTCAATGAAGTATAAGTGATTTGTGCTATTTTCTTGAATGGTTGTCACCCATAAATGAAGTACTTTGATTAGAAACACTTCTCATAAAAGCATAAATGCTTTGTGGTGTTTTCTTGATTGGTTACCACCCGTAAATGTAGTGCTCAGATTAGAAACACTTCTCATAGAAGTACAAGTGCTTTGCGGTGTTTTCTTGATTAGTTACCACCCATAAATGAAGTACTTTGCTTAGAAACACTTCTCATAAAAGCATAAATGCTTTGTGGTGTTTTCTTGATTGGTTACCACCCGTAAATGTAGTGCTCAGATTAGAAACACTTCTCATAGAAGTACAAGTGCTTTGCGGTGTTTTCTTGATTAGTTACCACCCATAAATGAAGTACTTTGCTTAGAAACACTTCTCATAGAAGTACAAGTGCTTTGCGTTGTTTTCTTGATTAGTTACCACCCATAAATGAAGTACTTTGCTTAGAAACACTTCTCAAAAAATTATACGTGCTTTGTGGTGTTTTCTTGATTGGTTACCACCCATAAATGAAGTACTCTCATTAGAAACACTTCTCAAATAAGTGTATGTGCTTTGTGGTGTTTTCTTGATTGGTTACCACCCATAAATGAAGTACTCTCATTAGAAACACTTCTCAAATAAGTATAAGTGCTTTGTGGTGTTTTCTTGATTGGTTACCACCTATAAATGATGTACTCTGATTAGAAACACTTCTCATTGAAGCATAAATGGTTTGTGGTGTTTTCTTGAATCGTTATCACCCATAAATGATGTACTCTGATTAGAAACACTTCTCATAAAAGTACAAGTGCTTTGCGGTGTTTTCTTGATTGGTTACCACCCATAAATGATGTACTCTGATTAGAAACACTTCTCAAAGAAGTATAAGTGCTTGGTGTTGTTTTCTTGAATGGTTATCACCCATAAATGAAGTACTGTGATTAGAAACACTTCTCATTGAAGCATAAATGGTTTGTGGTGTTTTTTTTGAACTGTTACCATCCATAAATGATGTACTCTGATTAGAAACACTTCTCAATGAAGTATAAGTGCTTTGTGCTGTTTTCTTGAATGGTTATCACCCATAAATGAAGTACTCTGATTAGAAACACTTCTCATAGAAGTACAAGTGATTTGCGGTGTTTTCTTGATTGGTTACCACCCGTAAATGTAGTACTCTGATTAGAAACACTTCTCATTGAAGCATAAATGGTTTGTGGTGTTTTCTTGAATCGTTATCACCCATAAATGAAGTACTCTGATTAGAAACACTTCTCAATGAAGTATAAGTGATTTGTGCTATTTTCTTGAATGGTTGTCACCCATAAATGAAGTACTTTGATTAGAAACACTTCTCATAAAAGCATAAATGCTTTGTGGTGTTTTCTTGATTGGTTACCACCCGTAAATGTAGTGCTCAGATTAGAAACACTTCTCATAGAAGTACAAGTGCTTTGCGGTGTTTTCTTGATTAGTTACCACCCATAAATGAAGTACTTTGCTTAGAAACACTTCTCATAGAAGTACAAGTGCTTTGCGGTGTTTTCTTGATTAGTTACCACCCATAAATGAAGTACTTTGCTTAGAAACACTTCTCAAAAAATTATACGTGCTTTGTGGTGTTTTCTTGATTGGTTACCACCCATAAATGAAGTACTCTCATTAGAAACACTTCTCAAATAAGTGTAAGTGCTTTGTGGTGTTTTCTTGATTGGTTACCACCCATAAATGAAGTACTCTCATTAGAAACACTTCTCAAATAAGTATAAGTGCTTTGTGGTGTTTTCTTGATTGGTTACCACCCATAAATAATGTACTCTGATTAGAAACACTTCTCAAAGAAGTATAAGTGCTTGGTGTTGTTTTCTTGAATGGTTATCACCCATAAATGAAGTACTGTGAGTAGAAACACTTCTCATTGAAGCATAAATGGTTTGTGGTGTTTTCTTGAATTGTTACCATCCATAAATGATATACTCTGACTAGAAACACTTCTCAATGAAGTATAAGTGCTTTGTGTTGTTTTCTTGAATGGTTATCACCCATAAATGAAGTACTGTGATTAGAAACACTTCTCATTGAAGCATAAATGGTTTGTGGTGTTTTCTTGAATCGTTATCACCCATAAATGAAGTACTCTGATTAGAAACACTTCTCATAGAAGTACAAGTGCTTTGCGGTGTTTTCTTGATTAGTTACCACCCATAAATGAAGTACTCTGATTAGAAACACTTCTCAATGAAGTATAAGTGCTTTGTGCTATTTTCTTGAATGGTTGTCACCCATAAATGAAGTACTTTGATTAGAAACACTTCTCATAAAAGCATAAATGCTTTGTGGTGTTTTCTTGATTGGTTACCACCCGTAAATGTAGTGCTCAGATTAGAAACACTTCTCATAGAAGTACAAGTGCTTTGCGGTGTTTTCTTGATTAGTTACCACCCATAAATGAAGTACTTTGCTTAGAAACACTTCTCATAGAAGTACAAGTGCTTTGCGGTGTTTTCTTGATTAGTTACCACCCATAAATGAAGTACTCAGATTAGAAACACTTCTCATAGAAGTACAAGTGCTTTGCGGTGTTTTCTTGATTAGTTACCACCCATAAATGAAGTACTTTGCTTAGAAACACTTCTCATAAAAGCATAAATGCTTTGTGGTGTTTTCTTGATTGGTTACCACCCGTAAATGTAGTGCTCAGATTAGAAACACTTCTCATAGAAGTACAAGTGCTTTGCGGTGTTTTCTTGATTAGTTACCACCCATAAATGAAGTACTTTGCTTAGAAACACTTCTCAAAAAATTATACGTGCTTTGTGGTGTTTTCTTGATTGGTTACCACCCATAAATGAAGTACTCTCATTAGAAACACTTCTCAAATAAGTGTAAGTGCTTTGTGGTGTTTTCTTGATTGGTTACCACCCATAAATGAAGTACTCTCATTAGAAACACTTCTCAAATAAGTATAAGTGCTTTGTGGTGTTTTCTTGATTGGTTACCACCCATAAATGATGTACTCTGATTAGAAACACTTCTCATTGAAGCATAAATGGTTTGTGGTGTTTTCTTGAATCGTTATCACCCATAAATGAAGTACTCTGATTAGAAACACTTCTCATAGAAGTACAAGTGCTTTGCGGTGTTTTCTTGATTGGTTACCACCCATAAATGATGTACTCTGATTAGAAACACTTCTCAAAGAAGTATAAGTGCTTGGTGTTGTTTTCTTGAATGGTTATCACCCATAAATGAAGTACTGTGATTAGAAACACTTCTCATTGAAGCATAAATGGTTTGTGGTGTTTTTTTTGAACTGTTACCATCCATAAATGATGTACTCTGATTAGAAACACTGCTCAATGAAGTATAAGTGCTTTGTGCTGTTTTCTTGAATGGTTATCACCCATAAATGAAGTACTCTGATTAGAAACACTTCTCATAGAAGTACAAGTGATTTGCGGTGTTTTCTTGATTGGTTACCACCCGTAAATGTAGTACTCTGATTAGAAACACTTCTCATTGAAGCATAAATGGTTTGTGGTGTTTTCTTGAATCGTTATCACCCATAAATGAAGTACTCTGATTAGAAACACTTCTCAATGAAGTATAAGTGATTTGTGCTCTTTTCTTGAATGGTTGTCACCCATAAATGAAGTACTGTGATTAGAAACACTTCTCATTGAAGCATAAATGGTTTGTGGTGTTTTCTTGAATCGTTATCACCCATAAATGAAGTACTCTGATTAGAAACACTTCTCATAGAAGTACAAGTGCTTTGCGGTGTTTTCTTGATTAGTTACCACCCATAAATGAAGTACTCTGATTAGAAACACTTCTCAATGAAGTATAAGTGCTTTGTGCTATTTTCTTGAATGGTTGTCACCCATAAATGAAGTACTTTGATTAGAAACACTTCTCATAAAAGCATAAATGCTTTGTGGTGTTTTCTTGATTGGTTACCACCCGTAAATGTAGTGCTCAGATTAGAAACACTTCTCATAGAAGTACAAGTGCTTTGCGGTGTTTTCTTGATTAGTTACCACCCATAAATGAAGTACTTTGCTTAGAAACACTTCTCATAGAAGTACAAGTGCTTTGCGGTGTTTTCTTGATTAGTTACCACCCATAAATGAAGTACTTTGCTTAGAAACACTTCTCAATGAAGTATAAGTGCTTTGTGCTATTTTCTTGAATGGTTGTCACCCATAAATGAAGTACTTTGATTAGAAACACTTCTCATAAAAGCATAAATGCTTTGTGGTGTTTTCTTGATTGGTTACCACCCGTAAATGTAGTGCTCAGATTAGAAACACTTCTCATAGAAGTACAAGTGCTTTGCGGTGTTTTCTTGATTAGTTACCACCCATAAATGAAGTACTTTGCTTAGAAACACTTCTCATAGAAGTACAAGTGCTTTGCGGTGTTTTCTTGATTAGTTACCACCCATAAATGAAGTACTCAGATTAGAAACACTTCTCATAGAAGTACAAGTGCTTTGCGGTGTTTTCTTGATTAGTTACCACCCATAAATGAAGTACTTTGCTTAGAAACACTTCTCATAAAAGCATAAATGCTTTCTGGTGTTTTCTTGATTGGTTACCACCCGTAAATGTAGTGCTCAGATTAGAAACACTTCTCATAGAAGTACAAGTGCTTTGCGGTGTTTTCTTGATTAGTTACCACCCATAAATGAAGTACTTTGCTTAGAAACACTTCTCATAGAAGTACAAGTGCTTTGCGTTGTTTTCTTGATTAGTTACCACCCATAAATGAAGTACTTTGCTTAGAAACACTTCTCAAAAAATTATACGTGCTTTGTGGTGTTTTCTTGATTGGTTACCACCCATAAATGAAGTACTCTCATTAGAAACACTTCTCAAATAAGTGTAAGTGCTTTGTGGTGTTTTCTTGATTGGTTACCACCCATAAATGAAGTACTCTCATTAGAAACACTTCTCAAATAAGTATAAGTGCTTTGTGGTGTTTTCTTGATTGGTTACCACCCATAAATGATGTACTCTGATTAGAAACACTTCTCATTGAAGCATAAATGGTTTGTGGTGTTTTCTTGAATCGTTATCACCCATAAATGAAGTACTCTGATTAGAAACACTTCTCATAGAAGTACAAGTGCTTTGCGGTGTTTTCTTGATTGGTTACCACCCATAAATGATGTACTCTGATTAGAAACACTTCTCAAAGAAGTATAAGTGCTTGGTGTTGTTTTCTTGAATGGTTATCACCCATAAATGAAGTACTGTGATTAGAAACACTTCTCATTGAAGCATAAATGGTTTGTGGTGTTTTTTTTGAACTGTTACCATCCATAAATGATGTACTCTGATTAGAAACACTGCTCAATGAAGTATAAGTGCTTTGTGCTGTTTTCTTGAATGGTTATCACCCATAAATGAAGTACTCTGATTAGAAACACTTCTCATAGAAGTACAAGTGATTTGCGGTGTTTTCTTGATTGGTTACCACCCGTAAATGTAGTACTCTGATTAGAAACACTTCTCATTGAAGCATAAATGGTTTGTGGTGTTTTCTTGAATCGTTATCACCCATAAATGAAGTACTCTGATTAGAAACACTTCTCAATGAAGTATAAGTGATTTGTGCTCTTTTCTTGAATGGTTGTCACCCATAAATGAAGTACTGTGATTAGAAACACTTCTCATTGAAGCATAAATGGTTTGTGGTGTTTTCTTGAATCGTTATCACCCATAAATGAAGTACTCTGATTAGAAACACTTCTCATAGAAGTACAAGTGCTTTGCGGTGTTTTCTTGATTAGTTACCACCCATAAATGAAGTACTCTGATTAGAAACACTTCTCAATGAAGTATAAGTGCTTTGTGCTATTTTCTTGAATGGTTGTCACCCATAAATGAAGTACTTTGATTAGAAACACTTCTCATAAAAGCATAAATGCTTTGTGGTGTTTTCTTGATTGGTTACCACCCGTAAATGTAGTGCTCAGATTAGAAACACTTCTCATAGAAGTACAAGTGCTTTGCGGTGTTTTCTTGATTAGTTACCACCCATAAATGAAGTACTTTGCTTAGAAACACTTCTCATAGAAGTACAAGTGCTTTGCGGTGTTTTCTTGATTAGTTACCACCCATAAATGAAGTACTTTGCTTAGAAACACTTCTCAAAAAATTATACGTGCTTTGTGGTGTTTTCTTGATTGGTTACCACCCATAAATGAAGTACTCTCATTAGAAACACTTCTCAAATAAGTGTAAGTGCTTTGTGGTGTTTTCTTGATTGGTTACCACCCATAAATGAAGTACTCTCATTAGAAACACTTCTCAAATAAGTATAAGTGCTTTGTGGTGTTTTCTTGATTGGTTACCACCCATAAATAATGTACTCTGATTAGAAACACTTCTTAAAGAAGTATAAGTGCTTGGTGTTGTTTTCTTGAATGGTTATCACCCATAAATGAAGTACTGTGATTAGAAACACTTCTCATTGAAGCATAAATGGTTTGTGGTGTTTTCTTGAATTGTTACCATCCATAAATGATATACTCTGATTAGAAACACTTCTCAATGAAGTATAAGTGCTTTGTGCTGTTTTCTTGAATGGTTATCACCCATAAATGAAGTACTGTGATTAGAAACACTTCTCATTGAAGCATAAATGGTTTGTGGTGTTTTCTTGAATCGTTATCACCCATAAATGAAGTACTCTGATTAGAAACACTTCTCATAGAAGTACAAGTGCTTTGCGGTGTTTTCTTGATTAGTTACCACCCATAAATGAAGTACTTTGCTTAGAAACACTTCTCATAGAAGTACAAGTGCTTTGCGTTGTTTTCTTGATTAGTTACCACCCATAAATGAAGTACTTTGCTTAGAAACACTTCTCAAAAAATTATACGTGCTTTGTGGTGTTTTCTTGATTGGTTACCACCCATAAATGAAGTACTCTCATTAGAAACACTTCTCAAATAAGTGTAAGTGCTTTGTGGTGTTTTCTTGATTGGTTACCACCCATAAATGAAGTACTCTCATTAGAAACACTTCTCAAATAAGTATAAGTGCTTTGTGGTGTTTTCTTGATTGGTTACCACCCATAAATGATGTACTCTGATTAGAAACACTTCTCATTGAAGCATAAATGGTTTGTGGTGTTTTCTTGAATCGTTATCACCCATAAATGAAGTACTCTGATTAGAAACACTTCTCATAGAAGTACAAGTGCTTTGCGGTGTTTTCTTGATTGGTTACCACCCATAAATGATGTACTCTGATTAGAAACACTTCTCATTGAAGCATAAATGGTTTGTGGTGTTTTTTTTGAACTGTTACCATCCATAAATGATGTACTCTAATTAGAAACACTTCTCAATAAAGTATAAGTGCTTTGTGTTGTTTTCTTGAATGGTTATCACCCATAAATGAAGTACTCTGATTAGAAACACTTCTCATAGAAGTACAAGTGATTTGCGGTGTTTTCTTGATTGGTTACCACCCGTAAATGTAGTACTCTGATTAGAAACACTTCTCATTGAAGCATAAATGGTTTGTGGTGTTTTCTTGAATCGTTATCACCCATAAATGAAGTACTCTGATTAGAAACACTTCTCAATGAAGTATAAGTGATTTGTGCTATTTTCTTGAATGGTTGTCACCCATAAATGAAGTACTGTGATTAGAAACACTTCTCATTGAAGCATAAATGGTTTGTGGTGTTTTCTTGAATCGTTATCACCCATAAATGAAGTACTCTGATTAGAAACACTTCTCATAGAAGTACAAGTGCTTTGCGGTGTTTTCTTGATTAGTTACCACCCATAAATGAAGTACTCTGATTAGAAACACTTCTCAATGAAGTATAAGTGCTTTGTTCTATTTTCTTGAATGGTTGTCACCCATAAATGAAGTACTTTGATTAGAAACACTTCTCATAAAAGCATAAATGCTTTGTGGTGTTTTCTTGATTGGTTACCACCCGTAAATGTAGTGCTCAGATTAGAAACACTTCTCATAGAAGTACAAGTGCTTTGCGGTGTTTTCTTGATTAGTTACCAACCATAAATGAAGTACTTTGCTTAGAAACACTTCTCATAGAAGTACAAGTGCTTTGCGGTGTTTTCTTGATTAGTTACCACCCATAAATGAAGTACTTTGCTTAGAAACACTTCTCAAAAAATTATACGTGCTTTGTGGTGTTTTCTTGATTGGTTACCACCCATAAATGAAGTACTCTCATTAGAAACACTTCTCAAATAAGTGTAAGTGCTTTGTGGTGTTTTCTTGATTGGTTACCACCCATAAATGAAGTACTCTCATTAGAAACACTTCTCAAATAAGTATAAGTGCTTTGTGGTGTTTTCTTGATTGGTTACCACCCATAAATGATGTACTCTGATTAGAAACACTTCTCATTGAAGCATAAATGGTTTGTGGTGTTTTCTTGAATCGTTATCACCCATAAATGAAGTACTCTGATTAGAAACACTTCTCATAGAAGTACAAGTGCTTTGCGGTGTTTTCTTGATTGGTTACCACCCATAAATGATGTACTCTGATTAGAAACACTTCTCATTGAAGCATAAATGGTTTGTGGTGTTTTTTTTGAACTGTTACCATCCATAAATGATGTACTCTGATTAGAAACACTTCTCAATGAAGTATAAGTGCTTTGTGCTGTTTTCTTGAATGGTTATCACCCATAAATGAAGTACTCTGATTAGAAACACTTCTCATAGAAGTACAAGTGATTTGCGGTGTTTTCTTGATTAGTTACCACCCATAAATGAAGTACTTTGATTAGAAACACTTCTCATAAAAGCATAAATGCTTTGTGGTGTTTTCTTGATTGGTTACCACCCGTAAATGTAGTGCTCAGATTAGAAACACTTCTTATAGAAGTACAAGTGCTTTGCGGTGTTTTCTTGATTAGTTACCACCCATAAATGAAGTACTTTGCTTAGAAACACTTCTCATAGAAGTACAAGTGCTTTGCGGTGTTTTCTTGATTAGTTACCACCCATAAATGAAGTACTTTGCTTAGAAACACTTCTCAAAAAATTATACGTGCTTTGTGGTGTTTTCTTGATTGGTTACCACCCATAAATGAAGTACTCTCATTAGAAACACTTCTCAAATAAGTGTAAGTGCTTTGTGGTGTTTTCTTGATTGGTTACCACCCATAAATGAAGTACTCTCATTAGAAACACTTCTCAAATAAGTATAAGTGCTTTGTGGTGTTTTCTTGATTGGTTACCACCCATAAATGATGTACTCTGATTAGAAACACTTCTCATTGAAGCATAAATGGTTTGTGGTGTTTTCTTGAATCGTTATCACCCATAAATGAAGTACTCTGATTAGAAACACTTCTCATAGAAGTACAAGTGCTTTGCGGTGTTTTCTTGATTGGTTACCACCCATAAATGATGTACTCTGATTAGAAACACTTCTCATTGAACCATAAATGGTTTGTGGTGTTTTTTTTGAACTGTTACCATCCATAAATGATGTACTCTAATTAGAAACACTTCTCAATGAAGTATAAGTGCTTTGTGCTGTTTTCTTGAATGGTTATCACCCATAAATGAAGTACTCTGATTAGAAACACTTCTCATAGAAGTACAAGTGATTTGCGGTGTTTTCTTGATTGGTTACCACCCGTAAATGTAGTACTCTGATTAGAAACACTTCTCATTGAAGCATAAATGGTTTGTGGTGTTTTCTTGAATCGTTATCACCCATAAATGAAGTACTCTGATTAGAAACACTTCTCAATGAAGTATAAGTGATTTGTGCTATTTTCTTGAATGGTTGTCACCCATAAATGAAGTACTGTGATTAGAAACACTTCTCATTGAAGCATAAATGGTTTGTGGTGTTTTCTTGAATCGTTATAACCCATAAATGAAGTACTCTGATTAGAAACACTTCTCATAGAAGTACAAGTGCTTTGCGGTGTTTTCTTGATTAGTTACCACCCATAAATGAAGTACTCTGATTAGAAACACTTCTCAATGAAGTATAAGTGCTTTGTTCTATTTTCTTGAATGGTTGTCACCCATAAATGAAGTACTTTGATTAGAAACACTTCTCATAAAAGCATAAATGCTTTGTGGTGTTTTCTTGATTGGTTACCACCCGTAAATGTAGTGCTCAGATTAGAAACACTTCTCATAGAAGTACAAGTGCTTTGCGGTGTTTTCTTGATTAGTTACCACCCATAAATGAAGTACTTTGCTTAGAAACACTTCTCATAGAAGTACAAGTGCTTTGCGGTGTTTTCTTGATTAGTTACCACCCATAAATGAAGTACTTTGCTTAGAAACACTTCTCAAAAAATTATACGTGCTTTGTGGTGTTTTCTTGATTGGTTACCACCCATAAATGAAGTACTCTCATTAGAAACACTTCTCAAATAAGTGTAAGTGCTTTGTGGTGTTTTCTTGATTGGTTACCACCCATAAATGAAGTACTCTCATTAGAAACACTTCTCAAATAAGTATAAGTGCTTTGTGGTGTTTTCTTGATTGGTTACCACCCATAAATAATGTACTCTGATTAGAAACACTTCTCAAAGAAGTATAAGTGCTTGGTGTTGTTTTCTTGAATGGTTATCACCCATAAATGAAGTACTGTGATTAGAAACACTTCTCATTGAAGCATAAATGGTTTGTGGTGTTTTCTTGAATTGTTACCATCCATAAATGATGTACTCTGATTAGAAACACTTCTCAATGAAGTATAAGTGCTTTGTGCTGTTTTCTTGAATGGTTATCACCCATAAATGAAGTACTGTGATTAGAAACACTTCTCATTGAAGCATAAATGGTTTGTGGTGTTTTCTTGAATCGTTATCACCCATAAATGAAGTACTCTGATTAGAAACACTTCTCATAGAAGTACAAGTGCTTTGCGGTGTTTTCTTGATTAGTTACCACCCATAAATGAAGTACTCTGATTAGAAACACTTCTCAATGAAGTATAAGTGCTTTGTGCTATTTTCTTGAATGGTTGTCACCCATAAATGAAGTACTTTGATTAGAAACACTTCTCATAAAAGCATAAATGCTTTGTGGTGTTTTCTTGATTGGTTACCACCCGTAAATGTAGTGCTCAGATTAGAAACACTTCTCATAGAAGTACAAGTGCTTTGCGGTGTTTTCTTGATTAGTTACCACCCATAAATGAAGTACTTTGCTTAGAAACACTTCTCATAGAAGTACAAGTGCTTTGCGTTGTTTTCTTGATTAGTTACCACCCATAAATGAAGTACTTTGCTTAGAAACACTTCTCAAAAAATTATACGTGCTTTGTGGTGTTTTCTTGATTGGTTACCACCCATAAATGAAGTACTCTCATTAGAAACACTTCTCAAATAAGTGTAAGTGCTTTGTGGTGTTTTCTTGATTGGTTACCACCCATAAATGAAGTACTCTCATTAGAAACACTTCTCAAATAAGTATAAGTGCTTTGTGGTGTTTTCTTGATTGGTTACCACCCATAAATGATGTACTCTGATTAGAAACACTTCTCATTGAAGCATAAATGGTTTGTGGTGTTTTCTTGAATCGTTATCACCCATAAATGAAGTACTCTGATTAGAAACACTTCTCATAGAAGTACAAGTGCTTTGCGGTGTTTTCTTGATTGGTTACCACCCATAAATGATGTACTCTGATTAGAAACACTTCTCAAAGAAGTATAAGTGCTTGGTGTTGTTTTCTTGAATGGTTATCACCCATAAATGAAGTACTGTGATTAGAAACACTTCTCATTGAAGCATAAATGGTTTGTGGTGTTTTCTTGAATTGTTACCATCCATAAATGATATACTCTGATTAGAAACACTTCTCAATGAAGTATAAGTGCTTTGTGCTGTTTTCTTGAATGGTTATCACCCATAAATGAAGTACTGTGATTAGAAACACTTCTCATTGAAGCATAAATGGTTTGTGGTGTTTTCTTGAATCGTTATCACCCATAAATGAAGTACTCTGATTAGAAACACTTCTCATAGAAGTACAAGTGCTTTGCGGTGTTTTCTTGATTAGTTACCACCCATAAATGAAGTACTCTGATTAGAAACACTTCTCAATGAAGTATAAGTGCTTTGTGCTGTTTTCTTGAATGGTTATCACCTATAAATGAAGTACTCTGATTAGAAACACTTCTCATTGAAACATAAATGGTTTGTGGTGTTTTCTTGAATCGTTATCACCCATAAATGAAGTACTCTGATTAGAAACACTTCTCAATGAAGTATAAGTGCTTTGTGCTATTTTCTTGAATGGTTGTCACCCATAAATGAAGTACTTTGATTAGAAACACTTCTCATAAAAGCATAAATGCTTTGTGGTGTTTTCTTGATTGGTTACCACCCGTAAATGTAGTACTCAGATTAGAAACACTTCTCATAGAAGTACAAGTGCTTTGCGGTGTTTTCTTGATTAGTTACCACCCATAAATGAAGTACTTTGCTTAGAAACACTTCTCAAAAAATTATACGTGCTTTGTGGTGTTTTCTTGATTGGTTACCACCCATAAATGAAGTACTCTCATTAGAAACACTTCTCAAATAAGTGTAAGTGCTTTGTGGTGTTTTCTTGATTGGTTACCACCCATAAATGAAGTACTCTCATTACAAACACTTCTCAAATAAGTATAAGTGCTTTGTGGTGTTTTCTTGATTGGTTACCACCCATAAATGATGTACTCTGATTAGAAATACTTCTCAAAGAAGTATAAGTGCTTGGTGTTGTTTTCTTGAATGGTTATCACCCATAAATGAAGTACTGTGATTAGAAACACTTCTCATTGAAGCATAAATGGTTTGTGGTGTTTTTTTTGAACTGTTACCATCCATAAATGATGTACTCTGATTAGAAACACTTCTCAATGAAGTATAAGTGCTTTGTGCTGTTTTCTTGAATGGTTATCACCCATAAATGAAGTACTGTGATTAGAAACACTTCTCATTGAAGCATAAATGGTTTGTGGTGTTTTCTTGAATCGTTATCACCCATAAATGAAGTACTCTGATTAGAAACACTTCTCATAGAAGTACAAGTGCTTTGCAGTGTTTTCTTGATTAGGTACCACCCATAAATGAAGTACTCTGATTAGAAACACTTCTCATAGAAGTACAAGTGATTTGCGGTGTTTTCTTGATTGGTTACCACCCGTAAATGTAGTACTCTGATTAGAAACACTTCTCATAGAAGTACAAGTGCTTTGCGGTGTTTTCTTGATTAGTTACCACCCATAAATGAAGTACTTTGCTTAGAAACACTTCTCATAGAAGTACAAGTGCTTTGCGTTGTTTTCTTGATTAGTTACCACCCATAAATGAAGTACTTTGCTTAGAAACACTTCTCAAAAAATTATACGTGCTTTGTGGTGTTTTCTTGATTGGTTACCACCCATAAATGAAGTACTCTCATTAGAAACACTTCTCAAATAAGTGTAAGTGCTTTGTGGTGTTTTCTTGATTGGTTACCACCCATAAATGAAGTACTCTCATTAGAAACACTTCTCAAATAAGTATAAGTGCTTTGTGGTGTTTTCTTGATTGGTTACCACCCATAAATGATGTACTCTGATTAGAAACACTTCTCAAAGAAGTATAAGTGCTTGGTGTTGTTTTCTTGAATGGTTATCACCCATAAATGAATTACTGTGATTAGAAACACTTCTCATTGAAGCATAAATGGTTTGTGGTGTTTTCTTGAATTGTTACCATCCATAAATGATGTACTCTGATTAGAAACACTTCTCAATGAAGTATAAGTGCTTTGTGCTGTTTTCTTGAATGGTTATCACCCATAAATGAAGTACTGTGATTAGAAACACTTCTCATTGAAGCATAAATGGTTTGTGGTGTTTTCTTGAATCGTTATCACCCATAAATGAAGTACTCTGATTAGAAACACTTCTCATAGAAGTACAAGTGCTTTGCGGTGTTTTCTTGATTAGTTACCACCCATAAATGAAGTACTCTGATTAGAAACACTTCTCAATGAAGTATAAGTGCTTTGTGCTATTTTCTTGAATGGTTGTCACCCATAAATGAAGTACTTTGATTAGAAACACTTCTCATAAAAGCATAAATGCTTTGTGGTGTTTTCTTGATTGGTTACCACCCGTAAATGTAGTGCTCAGATTAGAAACACTTCTCATAGAAGTACAAGTGCTTTGCGGTGTTTTCTTGATTAGTTACCACCCATAAATGAAGTACTTTGCTTAGAAACACTTCTCATAGAAGTACAAGTGCTTTGCGGTGTTTTCTTGATTAGTTACCACCCATAAATGAAGTACTTTGCTTAGAAACACTTCTCAAAAAATTATACGTGCTTTGTGGTGTTTTCTTGATTGGTTACCACCCATAAATGAAGTACTCTCATTAGAAACACTTCTCAAATAAGTGTAAGTGCTTTGTGGTGTTTTCTTGATTGGTTAACACCCATAAATGAAGTACTCTCATTAGAAACACTTCTCAAATAAGTATAAGTGCTTTGTGGTGTTTTCTTGATTGGTTACCACCCATAAATAATGTACTCTGATTAGAAACACTTCTCATTGAAGCATAAATGGTTTGTGGTGTTTTCTTGAATTGTTACCATCCATAAATGATATACTCTGATTAGAAACACTTCTCAATGAAGTATAAGTGCTTTGTGCTGTTTTCTTGAATGGTTATCACCCATAAATGAAGTACTGTGATTAGAAACACTTCTCATTGAAGCATAAATGGTTTGTGGTGTTTTCTTGAATCGTTATCACCCATAAATGAAGTACTCTGATTAGAAACACTTCTCATAGAAGTACAAGTGCTTTGCGGTGTTTTCTTGATTAGTTACCACCCATAAATGAAGTACTTTGCTTAGAAACACTTCTCATAAAAGCATAAATGCTTTGTGGTGTTTTCTTGTTTGGTTACCACCCGTAAATGTAGTGCTCAGATTAGAAACACTTCTCATAGAAGTACAAGTGCTTTGCGGTGTTTTCTTGATTAGTTACCACCCATAAATGAAGTACTTTGCTTAGAAACACTTCTCATAGAAGTACAAGTGCTTTGCGTTGTTTTCTTGATTAGTTACCACCCATAAATGAAGTACTTTGCTTAGAAACACTTCTCAAAAAATTATACGTGCTTTGTGGTGTTTTCTTGATTGGTTACCACCCATAAATGAAGTACTCTCATTAGAAACACTTCTCAAATAAGTGTAAGTGCTTTGTGGTGTTTTCTTGATTGGTTACCACCCATAAATGAAGTACTCTCATTAGAAACACTTCTCAAATAAGTATAAGTGCTTTGTGGTGTTTTCTTGATTGGTTACCACCCATAAATGATGTACTCTGATTAGAAACACTTCTCATTGAAGCATAAATGGTTTGTGGTGTTTTCTTGAATCGTTATCACCCATAAATGAAGTACTCTGATTAGAAACACTTCTCATAGAAGTACAAGTGCTTTGCGGTGTTTTCTTGATTGGTTACCACCCATAAATGATGTACTCTGATTAGAAACACTTCTCAAAGAAGTATAAGTGCTTGGTGTTGTTTTCTTGAATGGTTATCACCCATAAATGAAGTACTGTGATTAGAAACACTTCTCATTGAAGCATAAATGGTTTGTGGTGTTTTTTTTGAACTGTTACCATCCATAAATGATGTACTCTAATTAGAAACACTTCTCAATGAAGTATAAGTGCTTTGTGCTGTTTTCTTGAATGGTTATCACCCATAAATGAAGTACTCTGATTAGAAACACTTCTCATAGAAGTACAAGTGATTTGCGGTGTTTTCTTGATTGGTTACCACCCGTAAATGTAGTACTCTGATTAGAAACACTTCTCATTGAAGCATAAATGGTTTGTGGTGTTTTCTTGAATCGTTATCACCCATAAATGAAGTACTCTGATTAGAAACACTTCTCAATGAAGTATAAGTGATTTGTGCTATTTTCTTGAATGGTTGTCACCCATAAATGAAGTACTGTGATTAGAAACACTTCTCATTGAAGCATAAATGGTTTGTGGTGTTTTCTTGAATCGTTATCACCCATAAATGAAGTACTCTGATTAGAAACACTTCTCATAGAAGTACAAGTGCTTTGCGGTGTTTTCTTGATTAGTTACCACCCATAAATGAAGTACTCTGATTAGAAACACTTCTCAATGAAGTATAAGTGCTTTGTTCTATTTTCTTGAATGGTTGTCACCCATAAATGAAGTACTTTGATTAGAAACACTTCTCATAAAAGCATAAATGCTTTGTGGTGTTTTCTTGATTGGTTACCACCCGTAAATGTAGTGCTCAGATTAGAAACACTTCTCATAGAAGTACAAGTGCTTTGCGGTGTTTTCTTGATTAGTTACCACCCATAAATGAAGTACTTTGCTTAGAAACACTTCTCATAGAAGTACAAGTGCTTTGCGGTGTTTTCTTGATTAGTTACCACCCATAAATGAAGTACTTTGCTTAGAAACACTTCTCAAAAAATTATACGTGCTTTGTGGTGTTTTCTTGATTGGTTACCACCCATAAATGAAGTACTCTCATTAGAAACACTTCTCAAATAAGTGTAAGTGCTTTGTGGTGTTTTCTTGATTGGTTACCACCCATAAATGAAGTACTCTCATTAGAAACACTTCTCAAATAAGTATAAGTGCTTTGTGGTGTTTTCTTGATTGGTTACCACCCATAAATGATGTACTCTGATTAGAAACACTTCTCATTGAAGCATAAATGGTTTGTGGTGTTTTCTTGAATCGTTATCACCCATAAATGAAGTACTCTGATTAGAAACACTTCTCATAGAAGTACAAGTGCTTTGCGGTGTTTTCTTGATTGGTTACCACCCATAAATGATGTACTCTGATTAGAAACACTTCTCAAAGAAGTATAAGTGCTTGGTGTTGTTTTCTTGAATGGTTATCACCCATAAATGAAGTACTGTGATTAGAAACACTTCTCATTGAAGCATAAATGGTTTGTGGTGTTTTCTTGAATTGTTACCATCCATAAATGATGTACTCTGATTAGAAACACTTCTCAATGAAGTATAAGTGCTTTGTGCTGTTTTCTTGAATGGTTATCACCCATAAATGAAGTACTGTGATTAGAAACACTTCTCATTGAAGCATAAATGGTTTGTGGTGTTTTCTTGAATCGTTATCACCCATAAATGAAGTACTCTGATTAGAAACACTTCTCATAGAAGTACAAGTGCTTTGCGGTGTTTTCTTGATTAGTTACCACCCATAAATGAAGTACTCTGATTAGAAACACTTCTCAATGAAGTATAAGTGCTTTGTGCTATTTTCTTGAATGGTTGTCACCCATAAATGAAGTACTTTGATTAGAAACACTTCTCATAAAAGCATAAATGCTTTGTGGTGTTTTCTTGATTGGTTACCACCCGTAAATGTAGTGCTCAGATTAGAAACACTTCTCATAGAAGTACAAGTGCTTTGCGGTGTTTTCTTGATTAGTTACCACCCATAAATGAAGTACTTTGCTTAGAAACACTTCTCATAGAAGTACAAGTGCTTTGCGGTGTTTTCTTGATTAGTTACCACCCATAAATGAAGTACTTTGCTTAGAAACACTTCTCAAAAAATTATACGTGCTTTGTGGTGTTTTCTTGATTGGTTACCACCCATAAATGAAGTACTCTCATTAGAAACACTTCTCAAATAAGTGTAAGTGCTTTGTGGTGTTTTCTTGATTGGTTAACACCCATAAATGAAGTACTCTGATTAGAAACACTTCATTTAGAAGTACAAGTGCTTTGTGGTGTTTTCTTGATTGGTTACCACCCATAAATAATGTACTCTGATTAGAAACACTTCTCATTGAAGCATAAATGGTTTGTGTTGTTTTCTTGAATTGTTACCATCCATAAATGATATACTCTGATTAGAAACACTTCTCAATGAAGTATAAGTGCTTTGTGCTGTTTTCTTGAATGGTTATCACCCATAAATGAAGTACTGTGATTAGAAACACTTCTCATAGAAGTACAAGTGCTTTGCGGTGTTTTCTTGATTAGTTACCACCCATAAATGAAGTACTTTGCTTAGAAACACTTCTCATAAAAGCATAAATGCTTTGTGGTGTTTTCTTGTTTGGTTACCACCCGTAAATGTAGTGCTCAGATTAGAAACACTTCTCATAGAAGTACAAGTGCTTTGCGGTGTTTTCTTGATTAGTTACCACCCATAAATGAAGTACTTTGCTTAGAAACACTTCTCATAGAAGTACAAGTGCTTTGCGTTGTTTTCTTGATTAGTTACCACCCATAAATGAAGTACTTTGCTTAGAAACACTTCTCAAAAAATTATACGTGCTTTGTGGTGTTTTCTTGATTGGTTACCACCCATAAATGAAGTACTCTCATTAGAAACACTTCTCAAATAAGTGTAAGTGCTTTGTGGTGTTTTCTTGATTGGTTACCACCCATAAATGAAGTACTCTCATTAGAAACACTTCTCAAATAAGTATAAGTGCTTTGTGGTGTTTTCTTGATTGGTTACCACCCATAAATGATGTACTCTGATTAGAAACACTTCTCATTGAAGCATAAATGGTTTGTGGTGTTTTCTTGAATCGTTATCACCCATAAATGAAGTACTCTGATTAGAAACACTTCTCATAGAAGTACAAGTGCTTTGCGGTGTTTTCTTGATTGGTTACCACCCATAAATGATGTACTCTGATTAGAAACACTTCTCAAAGAAGTATAAGTGCTTGGTGTTGTTTTCTTGAATGGTTATCACCCATAAATGAAGTACTGTGATTAGAAACACTTCTCATTGAAGCATAAATGGTTTGTGGTGTTTTTTTTGAACTGTTACCATCCATAAATGATGTACTCTAATTAGAAACACTTCTCAATGAAGTATAAGTGCTTTGTGCTGTTTTCTTGAATGGTTATCACCCATAAATGAAGTACTCTGATTAGAAACACTTCTCATAGAAGTACAAGTGATTTGCGGTGTTTTCTTGATTGGTTACCACCCGTAAATGTAGTACTCTGATTAGAAACACTTCTCATTGAAGCATAAATGGTTTGTGGTGTTTTCTTGAATCGTTATCACCCATAAATGAAGTACTCTGATTAGAAACACTTCTCAATGAAGTATAAGTGATTTGTGCTATTTTCTTGAATGGTTGTCACCCATAAATGAAGTACTGTGATTAGAAACACTTCTCATTGAAGCATAAATGGTTTGTGGTGTTTTCTTGAATCGTTATAACCCATAAATGAAGTACTCTGATTAGAAACACTTCTCATAGAAGTACAAGTGCTTTGCGGTGTTTTCTTGATTAGTTACCACCCATAAATGAAGTACTCTGATTAGAAACACTTCTCAATGAAGTATAAGTGCTTTGTTCTATTTTCTTGAATGGTTGTCACCCATAAATGAAGTACTTTGATTAGAAACACTTCTCATAAAAGCATAAATGCTTTGTGGTGTTTTCTTGATTGGTTACCACCCGTAAATGTAGTGCTCAGATTAGAAACACTTCTCATAGAAGTACAAGTGCTTTGCGGTGTTTTCTTGATTAGTTACCACCCATAAATGAAGTACTTTGCTTAGAAACACTTCTCATAGAAGTACAAGTGCTTTGCGGTGTTTTCTTGATTAGTTACCACCCATAAATGAAGTACTTTGCTTAGAAACACTTCTCAAAAAATTATACGTGCTTTGTGGTGTTTTCTTGATTGGTTACCACCCATAAATGAAGTACTCTCATTAGAAACACTTCTCAAATAAGTGTAAGTGCTTTGTGGTGTTTTCTTGATTGGTTACCACCCATAAATGAAGTACTCTCATTAGAAACACTTCTCAAATAAGTATAAGTGCTTTGTGGTGTTTTCATGATTGGTTACCACCCATAAATAATGTACTCTGATTAGAAACACTTCTCAAAGAAGTATAAGTGCTTGGTGTTGTTTTCTTGAATGGTTATCACCCATAAATGAAGTACTGTGATTAGAAACACTTCTCATTGAAGCATAAATGGTTTGTGGTGTTTTCTTGAATTGTTACCATCCATAAATGATGTACTCTGATTAGAAACACTTCTCAATGAAGTATAAGTGCTTTGTGCTGTTTTCTTGAATGGTTATCACCCATAAATGAAGTACTGTGATTAGAAACACTTCTCATTGAAGCATAAATGGTTTGTGGTGTTTTCTTGAATCGTTATCACCCATAAATGAAGTACTCTGATTAGAAACACTTCTCATAGAAGTACAAGTGCTTTGCGGTGTTTTCTTGATTAGTTACCACCCATAAATGAAGTACTCTGATTAGAAACACTTCTCAATGAAGTATAAGTGCTTTGTGCTATTTTCTTGAATGGTTGTCACCCATAAATGAAGTACTTTGATTAGAAACACTTCTCATAAAAGCATAAATGCTTTGTGGTGTTTTCTTGATTGGTTACCACCCGTAAATGTAGTGCTCAGATTAGAAACACTTCTCATAGAAGTACAAGTGCTTTGCGGTGTTTTCTTGATTAGTTACCACCCATAAATGAAGTACTTTGCTTAGAAACATTTCTCATAGAAGTACAAGTGCTTTGCGGTGTTTTCTTGATTAGTTACCACCCATAAATGAAGTACTTTGCTTAGAAACACTTCTCAAAAAATTATACGTGCTTTGTGGTGTTTTCTTGATTGGTTACCACCCATAAATGAAGTACTCCCATTAGAAACACTTCTCAAATAAGTGTAAGTGCTTTGTGGTGTTTTCTTGATTGGTTAACACCCATAAATGAAGTACTCTCATTAGAAACACTTCTCAAATAAGTATAAGTGCTTTGTGGTGTTTTCTTGATTGGTTACCACCCATAAATAATGTACTCTGATTAGAAACACTTCTCATTGAAGCATAAATGGTTTGTGTTGTTTTCTTGAATTGTTACCATCCATAAATGATATACTCTGATTAGAAACACTTCTCAATGAAGTATAAGTGCTTTGTGCTGTTTTCTTGAATGGTTATCATCCATAAATGATGTACTCTAATTAGAAACACTTCTCAATGAAGTATAAGTGCTTTGTGCTGTTTTCTTGAATGGTTATCACCCATAAATGAAGTACTCTGATTAGAAACACTTCTCATAGAAGTACAAGTGATTTGCGGTGTTTTCTTGATTGGTTTCCACCCGTAAATGTAGTACTCTGATTAGAAACACTTCTCATTGAAGCATAACTGCTTTGTGGTGTTTTCTTGATTGGTTACCACCCGTAAATGTAGTGCTCAGATTAGAAACACTTCTCATAGAAGTACAAGTGCTTTGCGGTGTTTTCTTGATTAGTTACCACCCATAAATGAAGTACTTTGCTTAGAAACACTTCTCATAGAAGTACAAGTGCTTTGCGTTGTTTTCTTGATTAGTTACCACCCATAAATGAAGTACTTTGCTTAGAAACACTTCTCAAAAAATTATACGTGCTTTGTGGTGTTTTCTTGATTGGTTACCACCCATAAATGAAGTACTCTCATTAGAAACACTTCTCAAATAAGTGTAAGTGCTTTGTGGTGTTTTCTTGATTGGTTACCACCCATAAATGAAGTACTCTCATTAGAAACACTTCTCAAATAAGTATAAGTGCTTTGTGGTGTTTTCTTGATTGGTTACCACCCATAAATGATGTACTCTGATTAGAAACACTTCTCATTGAAGCATAAATGGTTTGTGGTGTTTTCTTGAATCGTTATCACCCATAAATGAAGTACTCTGATTAGAAACACTTCTCATAGAAGTACAAGTGCTTTGCGGTGTTTTCTTGATTGGTTACCACCCATAAATGATGTACTCTGATTAGAAACACTTCTCAAAGAAGTATAAGTGCTTGGTGTTGTTTTCTTGAATGGTTATCACCCATAAATGAAGTACTGTGATTAGAAACACTTCTCATTGAAGCATAAATGGTTTGTGGTGTTTTTTTTGAACTGTTACCATCCATAAATGATGTACTCTAATTAGAAACACTTCTCAATGAAGTATAAGTGCTTTGTGCTGTTTTCTTGAATGGTTATCACCCATAAATGAAGTACTCTGATTAGAAACACTTCTCATAGAAGTACAAGTGATTTGCGGTGTTTTCTTGATTGGTTACCACCCGTAAATGTAGTACTCTGATTAGAAACACTTCTCATTGAAGCATAAATGGTTTGTGGTGTTTTCTTGAATCGTTATCACCCATAAATGAAGTACTCTGATTAGAAACACTTCTCAATGAAGTATAAGTGATTTGTGCTATTTTCTTGAATGGTTGTCACCCATAAATGAAGTACTGTGATTAGAAACACTTCTCATTGAAGCATAAATGGTTTGTGGTGTTTTCTTGAATCGTTATAACCCATAAATGAAGTACTCTGATTAGAAACACTTCTCATAGAAGTACAAGTGCTTTGCGGTGTTTTCTTGATTAGTTACCACCCATAAATGAAGTACTCTGATTAGAAACACTTCTCAATGAAGTATAAGTGCTTTGTTCTATTTTCTTGAATGGTTGTCACCCATAAATGAAGTACTTTGATTAGAAACACTTCTCATAAAAGCATAAATGCTTTGTGGTGTTTTCTTGATTGGTTACCACCCGTAAATGTAGTGCTCAGATTAGAAACACTTCTCATAGAAGTACAAGTGCTTTGCGGTGTTTTCTTGATTAGTTACCACCCATAAATGAAGTACTTTGCTTAGAAACACTTCTCATAGAAGTACAAGTGCTTTGCGTTGTTTTCTTGATTAGTTACCACCCATAAATGAAGTACTTTGCTTAGAAACACTTCTCAAAAAATTATACGTGCTTTGTGGTGTTTTCTTGATTGGTTACCACCCATAAATGAAGTACTCTCATTAGAAACACTTCTCAAATAAGTGTAAGTGCTTTGTGGTGTTTTCTTGATTGGTTACCACCCATAAATGAAGTACTCTCATTAGAAACACTTCTCAAATAAGTATAAGTGCTTTGTGGTGTTTTCTTGATTGGTTACCACCCATAAATGATGTACTCTGATTAGAAACACTTCTCATTGAAGCATAAATGGTTTGTGGTGTTTTCTTGAATCGTTATCACCCATAAATGAAGTACTCTGATTAGAAACACTTCTCATAGAAGTACAAGTGCTTTGCGGTGTTTTCTTGATTGGTTACCACCCATAAATGATGTACTCTGATTAGAAACACTTCTCAAAGAAGTATAAGTGCTTGGTGTTGTTTTCTTGAATGGTTATCACCCATAAATGAAGTACTGTGATTAGAAACACTTCTCATTGAAGCATAAATGGTTTGTGGTGTTTTTTTTGAACTGTTACCATCCATAAATGATGTACTCTAATTAGAAACACTTCTCAATGAAGTATAAGTGCTTTGTGCTGTTTTCTTGAATGGTTATCACCCATAAATGAAGTACTCTGATTAGAAACACTTCTCATAGAAGTACAAGTGATTTGCGGTGTTTTCTTGATTGGTTACCACCTGTAAATGTAGTACTCTGATTAGAAACACTTCTCATTGAAGCATAAATGGTTTGTGGTGTTTTCTTGAATCGTTATCACCCATAAATGAAGTACTCTGATTAGAAACACTTCTCAATGAAGTATAAGTGATTTGTGCTATTTTCTTGAATGGTTGTCACCCATAAATGAAGTACTGTGATTAGAAACACTTCTCATTGAAGCATAAATGGTTTGTGGTGTTTTCTTGAATCGTTATAACCCATAAATGAAGTACTCTGATTAGAAACACTTCTCATAGAAGTACAAGTGCTTTGCGGTGTTTTCTTGATTAGTTACCACCCATAAATGAAGTACTCTGATTAGAAACACTTCTCAATGAAGTATAAGTGCTTTGTTCTATTTTCTTGAATGGTTGTCACCCATAAATGAAGTACTTTGATTAGAAACACTTCTCATAAAAGCATAAATGCTTTGTGGTGTTTTCTTGATTGGTTACCACCCGTAAATGTAGTGCTCAGATTAGAAACACTTCTCATAGAAGTACAAGTGCTTTGCGGTGTTTTCTTGATTAGTTACCACCCATAAATGAAGTACTTTGCTTAGAAACACTTCTCATAGAAGTACAAGTGCTTTGCGGTGTTTTCTTGATTAGTTACCACCCATAAATGAAGTACTTTGCTTAGAAACACTTCTCAAAAAATTATACGTGCTTTGTGGTGTTTTCTTGATTGGTTACCACCCATAAATGAAGTACTCTCATTAGAAACACTTCTCAAATAAGTGTAAGTGCTTTGTGGTGTTTTCTTGATTGGTTACCACCCATAAATGAAGTACTCTCATTAGAAACACTTCTCAAATAAGTATAAGTGCTTTGTGGTGTTTTCTTGATTGGTTACCACCCATAAATAATGTACTCTGATTAGAAACACTTCTCAAAGAAGTATAAGTGCTTGGTGTTGTTTTCTTGAATGGTTATCACCCATAAATGAAGTACTGTGATTAGAAACACTTCTCATTGAAGCATAAATGGTTTGTGGTGTTTTCTTGAATTGTTACCATCCATAAATGATGTACTCTGATTAGAAACACTTCTCAATGAAGTATAAGTGCTTTGTGCTGTTTTCTTGAATGGTTATCACCCATAAATGAAGTACTGTGATTAGAAACACTTCTCATTGAAGCATAAATGGTTTGTGGTGTTTTCTTGAATCGTTATCACCCATAAATGAAGTACTCTGATTAGAAACACTTCTCATAGAAGTACAAGTGCTTTGCGGTGTTTTCTTGATTAGTTACCACCCATAAATGAAGTACTCTGATTAGAAACACTTCTCAATGAAGTATAAGTGCTTTGTGCTATTTTCTTGAATGGTTGTCACCCATAAATGAAGTACTTTGATTAGAAACACTTCTCATAAAAGCATAAATGCTTTGTGGTGTTTTCTTGATTGGTTACCACCCGTAAATGTAGTGCTCAGATTAGAAACACTTCTCATAGAAGTACAAGTGCTTTGCGGTGTTTTCTTGATTAGTTACCACCCATAAATGAAGTACTTTGCTTAGAAACACTTCTCATAGAAGTACAAGTGCTTTGCGGTGTTTTCTTGATTAGTTACCACCCATAAATGAAGTACTTTGCTTAGAAACACTTCTCAAAAAATTATACGTGCTTTGTGGTGTTTTCTTGATTGGTTACCACCCATAAATGAAGTACTCCCATTAGAAACACTTCTCAAATAAGTGTAAGTGCTTTGTGGTGTTTTCTTGATTGGTTAACACCCATAAATGAAGTACTCTCATTAGAAACACTTCTCAAATAAGTATAAGTGCTTTGTGGTGTTTTCTTGATTGGTTACCACCCATAAATAATGTACTCTGATTAGAAACACTTCTCATTGAAGCATAAATGGTTTGTGTTGTTTTCTTGAATTGTTACCATCCATAAATGATATACTCTGATTAGAAACACTTCTCAATGAAGTATAAGTGCTTTGTGCTGTTTTCTTGAATGGTTATCATCCATAAATGATGTACTCTAATTAGAAACACTTCTCAATGAAGTATAAGTGCTTTGTGCTGTTTTCTTGAATGGTTATCACCCATAAATGAAGTACTCTGATTAGAAACACTTCTCATAGAAGTACAAGTGATTTGCGGTGTTTTCTTGATTGGTTTCCACCCGTAAATGTAGTACTCTGATTAGAAACACTTCTCATTGAAGCATAACTGCTTTGTGGTGTTTTCTTGATTGGTTACCACCCGTAAATGTAGTGCTCAGATTAGAAACACTTCTCATAGAAGTACAAGTGCTTTGCGGTGTTTTCTTGATTAGTTACCACCCATAAATGAAGTACTTTGCTTAGAAACACTTCTCATAGAAGTACAAGTGCTTTGCGTTGTTTTCTTGATTAGTTACCACCCATAAATGAAGTACTTTGCTTAGAAACACTTCTCAAAAAATTATACGTGCTTTGTGGTGTTTTCTTGATTGGTTACCACCCATAAATGAAGTACTCTCATTAGAAACACTTCTCAAATAAGTGTAAGTGCTTTGTGGTGTTTTCTTGATTGGTTACCACCCATAAATGAAGTACTCTCATTAGAAACACTTCTCAAATAAGTATAAGTGCTTTGTGGTGTTTTCTTGATTGGTTACCACCCATAAATGATGTACTCTGATTAGAAACACTTCTCATTGAAGCATAAATGGTTTGTGGTGTTTTCTTGAATCGTTATCACCCATAAATGAAGTACTCTGATTAGAAACACTTCTCATAGAAGTACAAGTGCTTTGCGGTGTTTTCTTGATTGGTTACCACCCATAAATGATGTACTCTGATTAGAAACACTTCTCAAAGAAGTATAAGTGCTTGGTGTTGTTTTCTTGAATGGTTATCACCCATAAATGAAGTACTGTGATTAGAAACACTTCTCATTGAAGCATAAATGGTTTGTGGTGTTTTTTTTGAACTGTTACCATCCATAAATGATGTACTCTAATTAGAAACACTTCTCAATGAAGTATAAGTGCTTTGTGCTGTTTTCTTGAATGGTTATCACCCATAAATGAAGTACTCTGATTAGAAACACTTCTCATAGAAGTACAAGTGATTTGCGGTGTTTTCTTGATTGGTTACCACCCGTAAATGTAGTACTCTGATTAGAAACACTTCTCATTGAAGCATAAATGGTTTGTGGTGTTTTCTTGAATCGTTATCACCCATAAATGAAGTACTCTGATTAGAAACACTTCTCAATGAAGTATAAGTGATTTGTGCTATTTTCTTGAATGGTTGTCACCCATAAATGAAGTACTGTGATTAGAAACACTTCTCATTGAAGCATAAATGGTTTGTGGTGTTTTCTTGAATCGTTATCACCCATAAATGAAGTACTCTGATTAGAAACACTTCTCATAGAAGTACAAGTGCTTTGCGGTGTTTTCTTGATTAGTTACCACCCATAAATGAAGTACTCTGATTAGAAACACTTCTCAATGAAGTATAAGTGCTTTGTTCTATTTTCTTGAATGGTTGTCACCCATAAATGAAGTACTTTGATTAGAAACACTTCTCATAAAAGCATAAATGCTTTGTGGTGTTTTCTTGATTGGTTACCACCCGTAAATGTAGTGCTCAGATTAGAAACACTTCTCATAGAAGTACAAGTGCTTTGCGGTGTTTTCTTGATTAGTTACCACCCATAAATGAAGTACTTTGCTTAGAAACACTTCTCATAGAAGTACAAGTGCTTTGCGGTGTTTTCTTGATTAGTTACCACCCATAAATGAAGTACTTTGCTTAGAAACACTTCTCAAAAAATTATACGTGCTTTGTGGTGTTTTCTTGATTGGTTACCACCCATAAATGAAGTACTCTCATTAGAAACACTTCTCAAATAAGTGTAAGTGCTTTGTGGTGTTTTCTTGATTGGTTACCACCCATAAATGAAGTACTCTCATTAGAAACACTTCTCAAATAAGTATAAGTGCTTTGTGGTGTTTTCTTGATTGGTTACCACCCATAAATGATGTACTCTGATTAGAAACACTTCTCATTGAAGCATAAATGGTTTGTGGTGTTTTCTTGAATCGTTATCACCCATAAATGAAGTACTCTGATTAGAAACACTTCTCATAGAAGTACAAGTGCTTTGCGGTGTTTTCTTGATTGGTTACCACCCATAAATGATGTACTCTGATTAGAAACACTTCTCAAAGAAGTATAAGTGCTTGGTGTTGTTTTCTTGAATGGTTATCACCCATAAATGAAGTACTGTGATTAGAAACACTTCTCATTGAAGCATAAATGGTTTGTGGTGTTTTCTTGAATTGTTACCATCCATAAATGATGTACTCTGATTAGAAACACTTCTCAATGAAGTATAAGTGCTTTGTGCTGTTTTCTTGAATGGTTATCACCCATAAATGAAGTACTGTGATTAGAAACACTTCTCATTGAAGCATAAATGGTTTGTGGTGTTTTCTTGAATCGTTATCACCCATAAATGAAGTACTCTGATTAGAAACACTTCTCATAGAAGTACAAGTGCTTTGCGGTGTTTTCTTGATTAGTTACCACCCATAAATGAAGTACTCTGATTAGAAACACTTCTCAATGAAGTATAAGTGCTTTGTGCTATTTTCTTGAATGGTTGTCACCCATAAATGAAGTACTTTGATTAGAAACACTTCTCATAAAAGCATAAATGCTTTGTGGTGTTTTCTTGATTGGTTACCACCCGTAAATGTAGTGCTCAGATTAGAAACACTTCTCATAGAAGTACAAGTGCTTTGCGGTGTTTTCTTGATTAGTTACCACCCATAAATGAAGTACTTTGCTTAGAAACACTTCTCATAGAAGTACAAGTGCTTTGCGGTGTTTTCTTGATTAGTTACCACCCATAAATGAAGTACTTTGCTTAGAAACACTTCTCAAAAAATTATACGTGCTTTGTGGTGTTTTCTTGATTGGTTACCACCCATAAATGAAGTACTCTCATTAGAAACACTTCTCAAATAAGTGTAAGTGCTTTGTGGTGTTTTCTTGATTGGTTAACACCCATAAATGAAGTACTCTCATTAGAAACACTTCTCAAATAAGTATAAGTGCTTTGTGGTGTTTTCTTGATTGGTTACCACCCATAAATAATGTACTCTGATTAGAAACACTTCTCATTGAAGCATAAATGGTTTGTGTTGTTTTCTTGAATTGTTACCATCCATAAATGATATACTCTGATTAGAAACACTTCTCAATGAAGTATAAGTGCTTTGTGCTGTTTTCTTGAATGGTTATCACCCATAAATGAAGTACTGTGATTAGAAACACTTCTCATTGAAGCATAACTGCTTTGTGGTGTTTTCTTGATTGGTTACCACCCGTAAATGTAGTGCTCAGATTAGAAACACTTCTCATAGAAGTACAAGTGCTTTGCGGTGTTTTCTTGATTAGTTACCACCCATAAATGAAGTACTTTGCTTAGAAACACTTCTCATAGAAGTACAAGTGCTTTGCGTTGTTTTCTTGATTAGTTACCACCCATAAATGAAGTACTTTGCTTAGAAACACTTCTCAAAAAATTATACGTGCTTTGTGGTGTTTTCTTGATTGGTTACCACCCATAAATGAAGTACTCTCATTAGAAACACTTCTCAAATAAGTGTAAGTGCTTTGTGGTGTTTTCTTGATTGGTTACCACCCATAAATGAAGTACTCTCATTAGAAACACTTCTCAAATAAGTATAAGTGCTTTGTGGTGTTTTCTTGATTGGTTACCACCCATAAATGATGTACTCTGATTAGAAACACTTCTCATTGAAGCATAAATGGTTTGTGGTGTTTTCTTGAATCGTTATCACCCATAAATGAAGTACTCTGATTAGAAACACTTCTCATAGAAGTACAAGTGCTTTGCGGTGTTTTCTTGATTGGTTACCACCCATAAATGATGTACTCTGATTAGAAACACTTCTCAAAGAAGTATAAGTGCTTGGTGTTGTTTTCTTGAATGGTTATCACCCATAAATGAAGTACTGTGATTAGAAACACTTCTCATTGAAGCATAAATGGTTTGTGGTGTTTTTTTTGAACTGTTACCATCCATAAATGATGTACTCTAATTAGAAACACTTCTCAATGAAGTATAAGTGCTTTGTGCTGTTTTCTTGAATGGTTATCACCCATAAATGAAGTACTCTGATTAGAAACACTTCTCATAGAAGTACAAGTGATTTGCGGTGTTTTCTTGATTGGTTACCACCCGTAAATGTAGTACTCTGATTAGAAACACTTCTCATTGAAGCATAAATGGTTTGTGGTGTTTTCTTGAATCGTTATCACCCATAAATGAAGTACTCTGATTAGAAACACTTCTCAATGAAGTATAAGTGATTTGTGCTATTTTCTTGAATGGTTGTCACCCATAAATGAAGTACTGTGATTAGAAACACTTCTCATTGAAGCATAAATGGTTTGTGGTGTTTTCTTGAATCGTTATCACCCATAAATGAAGTACTCTGATTAGAAACACTTCTCATAGAAGTACAAGTGCTTTGCGGTGTTTTCTTGATTAGTTACCACCCATAAATGAAGTACTCTGATTAGAAACACTTCTCAATGAAGTATAAGTGCTTTGTTCTATTTTCTTGAATGGTTGTCACCCATAAATGAAGTACTTTGATTAGAAACACTTCTCATAAAAGCATAAATGCTTTGTGGTGTTTTCTTGATTGGTTACCACCCGTAAATGTAGTGCTCAGATTAGAAACACTTCTCATAGAAGTACAAGTGCTTTGCGGTGTTTTCTTGATTAGTTACCACCCATAAATGAAGTACTTTGCTTAGAAACACTTCTCATAGAAGTACAAGTGCTTTGCGGTGTTTTCTTGATTAGTTACCACCCATAAATGAAGTACTTTGCTTAGAAACACTTCTCAAAAAATTATACGTGCTTTGTGGTGTTTTCTTGATTGGTTACCACCCATAAATGAAGTACTCTCATTAGAAACACTTCTCAAATAAGTGTAAGTGCTTTGTGGTGTTTTCTTGATTGGTTACCACCCATAAATGAAGTACTCTCATTAGAAACACTTCTCAAATAAGTATAAGTGCTTTGTGGTGTTTTCTTGATTGGTTACCACCCATAAATGATGTACTCTGATTAGAAACACTTCTCATTGAAGCATAAATGGTTTGTGGTGTTTTCTTGAATCGTTATCACCCATAAATGAAGTACTCTGATTAGAAACACTTCTCATAGAAGTACAAGTGCTTTGCGGTGTTTTCTTGATTGGTTACCACCCATAAATGATGTACTCTGATTAGAAACACTTCTCAAAGAAGTATAAGTGCTTGGTGTTGTTTTCTTGAATGGTTATCACCCATAAATGAAGTACTGTGATTAGAAACACTTCTCATTGAAGCATAAATGGTTTGTGGTGTTTTCTTGAATTGTTACCATCCATAAATGATGTACTCTGATTAGAAACACTTCTCAATGAAGTATAAGTGCTTTGTGCTGTTTTCTTGAATGGTTATCACCCATAAATGAAGTACTGTGATTAGAAACACTTCTCATTGAAGCATAAATGGTTTGTGGTGTTTTCTTGAATCGTTATCACCCATAAATGAAGTACTCTGATTAGAAACACTTCTCATAGAAGTACAAGTGCTTTGCGGTGTTTTCTTGATTAGTTACCACCCATAAATGAAGTACTCTGATTAGAAACACTTCTCAATGAAGTATAAGTGCTTTGTGCTATTTTCTTGAATGGTTGTCACCCATAAATGAAGTACTTTGATTAGAAACACTTCTCATAAAAGCATAAATGCTTTGTGGTGTTTTCTTGATTGGTTACCACCCGTAAATGTAGTGCTCAGATTAGAAACACTTCTCATAGAAGTACAAGTGCTTTGCGGTGTTTTCTTGATTAGTTACCACCCATAAATGAAGTACTTTGCTTAGAAACACTTCTCATAGAAGTACAAGTGCTTTGCGGTGTTTTCTTGATTAGTTACCACCCATAAATGAAGTACTTTGCTTAGAAACACTTCTCAAAAAATTATACGTGCTTTGTGGTGTTTTCTTGATTGGTTACCACCCATAAATGAAGTACTCTCATTAGAAACACTTCTCAAATAAGTGTAAGTGCTTTGTGGTGTTTTCTTGATTGGTTAACACCCATAAATGAAGTACTCTCATTAGAAACACTTCTCAAATAAGTATAAGTGCTTTGTGGTGTTTTCTTGATTGGTTACCACCCATAAATAATGTACTCTGATTAGAAACACTTCTCATTGAAGCATAAATGGTTTGTGTTGTTTTCTTGAATTGTTACCATCCATAAATGATATACTCTGATTAGAAACACTTCTCAATGAAGTATAAGTGCTTTGTGCTGTTTTCTTGAATGGTTATCACCCATAAATGAAGTACTGTGATTAGAAACACTTCTCATTGAAGCATAAATGGTTTGTGGTGTTTTCTTGAATCGTTATCACCCATAAATGAAGTACTCTGATTAGAAACACTTCTCATAGAAGTACAAGTGCTTTGCGGTGTTTTCTTGATTAGTTACCACCCATAAATGAAGTACTTTGCTTAGAAACACTTCTCATAAAAGCATAACTGCTTTGTGGTGTTTTCTTGATTGGTTACCACCCGTAAATGTAGTGCTCAGATTAGAAACACTTCTCATAGAAGTACAAGTGCTTTGCGGTGTTTTCTTGATTAGTTACCACCCATAAATGAAGTACTTTGCTTAGAAACACTTCTCATAGAAGTACAAGTGCTTTGCGTTGTTTTCTTGATTAGTTACCACCCATAAATGAAGTACTTTGCTTAGAAACACTTCTCAAAAAATTATACGTGCTTTGTGGTGTTTTCTTGATTGGTTACCACCCATAAATGAAGTACTCTCATTAGAAACACTTCTCAAATAAGTGTAAGTGCTTTGTGGTGTTTTCTTGATTGGTTACCACCCATAAATGAAGTACTCTCATTAGAAACACTTCTCAAATAAGTATAAGTGCTTTGTGGTGTTTTCTTGATTGGTTACCACCCATAAATGATGTACTCTGATTAGAAACACTTCTCAAAGAAGTACAAGTGCTTTGTGGTGTTTTCTTGATTAGTTACCACCCATAAATGAAGTACTCTGATTAGAAACACTTCTCAAATAAGTATAAGTGCTTTGTGGTGTTTTCTTGATTGGTTACCACCCGTAAATGAAGTACTCTCATTAGAAACACTTCTCAAATAAGTATAAGTGCTTTGTGGTGTTTTCTTGATTGGTTACCACCCATAAATGATGTACTCTGATTAGAAACACTTCTCAAAGAAGTACAAGTGCTTTGTGGTGTTTTCTTGATTAGTTACCACCCATAAATGAAGTACTCTGATTAGAAACACTTCTCAAATAAGTATAAGTGCTTTGTGGTGTTTTCTTTATTGGTTACCACCCATAAATGAAGTACTCTGATTAGAAACACTTCTCAAATAAGTATAAGTGCTTTGTGGTGTTTTCTTGATTGGTTACCACCCGTAAATGAAGTACTCTCATTAGAAACACTTCTCAAATAAGTATAAGTGCTTTGTGGTGTTTTCTTGATTAGTTACCACCCATAAATGAAGTACTTTGCTTAGAAACACTTCTCAAAAAATTATACGTGCTTTGTGGTGTTTTCTTGATTGGTTACCACCCATAAATGAAGTACTCTCATTAGAAACACTTCTCAAATAAGTGTAAGTGCTTTGTGGTGTTTTCTTGATTGGTTACCACCCATAAATGAAGTACTCTCATTAGAAACACTTCTCAAATAAGTATAAGTGCTTTGTGGTGTTTTCTTGATTGGTTACCACCCATAAATAATGTACTCTGATTAGAAACACTTCTCAAAGAAGTATAAGTGCTTGGTGTTGTTTTCTTGAATGGTTATCACCCATAAATGAAGTACTGTGATTAGAAACACTTCTCATTGAAGCATAAATGGTTTGTGGTGTTTTCTTGAATTGTTACCATCCATAAATGATATACTCTGATTAGAAACACTTCTCAATGAAGTATAAGTGCTTTGTGCTGTTTTCTTGAATGGTTATCACCCATAAATGAAGTACTGTGATTAGAAACACTTCTCATTGAAGCATAAATGGTTTGTGGTGTTTTCTTGAATCGTTATCACCCATAAATGAAGTACTCTGATTAGAAACACTTCTCATAGAAGTACAAGTGCTTTGCGGTGTTTTCTTGATTAGTTACCACCCATAAATGAAGTACTCTGATTAGAAACACTTCTCAATGAAGTATAAGTGCTTTGTGCTATTTTCTTGAATGGTTGTCACCCATAAATGAAGTACTTTGATTAGAAACACTTCTCATAAAAGCATAAATGCTTTGTGGTGTTTTCTTGATTGGTTACCACCCGTAAATGTAGTGCTCAGATTAGAAACACTTCTCATAGAAGTACAAGTGCTTTGCGGTGTTTTCTTGATTAGTTACCACCCATAAATGAAGTACTTTGCTTAGAAACACTTCTCATAGAAGTACAAGTGCTTTGCGTTGTTTTCTTGATTAGTTACCACCCATAAATGAAGTACTTTGCTTAGAAACACTTCTCAAAAAATTATACGTGCTTTGTGGTGTTTTCTTGATTGGTTACCACCCATAAATGAAGTACTCTCATTAGAAACACTTCTCAAATAAGTGTAAGTGCTTTGTGGTGTTTTCTTGATTGGTTACCACCCATAAATGAAGTACTCTCATTAGAAACACTTCTCAAATAAGTATAAGTGCTTTGTGGTGTTTTCTTGATTGGTTACCACCCATAAATAATGTACTCTGATTAGAAACACTTCTCAAAGAAGTATAAGTGCTTGGTGTTGTTTTCTTGAATGGTTATCACCCATAAATGAAGTACTGTGATTAGAAACACTTCTCATTGAAGCATAAATGGTTTGTGGTGTTTTCTTGAATTGTTACCATCCATAAATGATATACTCTGATTAGAAACACTTCTCAATGAAGTATAAGTGCTTTGTGCTGTTTTCTTGAATGGTTATCACCCATAAATGAAGTACTGTGATTAGAAACACTTCTCATTGAAGCATAAATGGTTTGCGGTGTTTTCTTGATTAGTTACCACCCATAAATGAAGTACTTTGCTTAGAAACACTTCTCATAGAAGTACAAGTGCTTTGCGGTGTTTTCTTGATTAGTTACCACCCATAAATGAAGTACTCTGATTAGAAACACTTCTCAATGAAGTATAAGTGCTTTGTGCTGTTTTCTTGAATGGTTATCACCTATAAATGAAGTACTCTGATTAGAAACACTTCTCATTGAAACATAAATGGTTTGTGGTGTTTTCTTGAATCGTTATCACCCATAAATGAAGTACTCTGATTAGAAACACTTCTCAATGAAGTATAAGTGCTTAGTTCTATTTTCTTGAATGGCTGTCACCCATAAATGAAGTACTTTGATTAGAAACACTTCTCATAAAAGCATAAATGCTTTGTGGTGTTTTCTTGATTGGTTACCACCCGTAAATGTAGTACTCAGATTAGAAACACTTCTCATAGAAGTACAAGTGCTTTGCGGTGTTTTCTTGATTAGTTACCACCCATAAATGAAGTACTTTGCTTAGAAACACTTCTCAAAAAATTATACGTGCTTTGTGGTGTTTTCTTGATTGGTTACCACCCATAAATGAAGTACTCTCATTAGAAACACTTCTCAAATAAGTGTAAGTGCTTTGTGGTGTTTTCTTAATTGGTTACCACCCATAAATGAAGTACTCTCATTACAAACACTTCTCAAATAAGTATAAGTGCTTTGTGGTGTTTTCTTGATTGGTTACCACCCATAAATGATGTACTCTGATTAGAAACACTTCTCAAAGAAGTATAAGTGCTTGGTGTTGTTTTCTTGAATGGTTATCACCCATAAATGAAGTACTGTGATTAGAAACACTTCTCATTGAAGCATAAATGGTTTGTGGTGTTTTTTTTGAACTGTTACCATCCATAAATGATGTACTCTGATTAGAAACACTTCTCAATGAAGTATAAGTGCTTTGTGCTGTTTTCTTGAATGGTTATCACCCATAAATGAAGTACTGTGATTAGAAACACTTCTCATTGAAGCATAAATGGTTTGTGGTGTTTTCTTGAATCGTTATCACCCATAAATGAAGTACTCTGATTAGAAACACTTCTCATAGAAGTACAAGTGCTTTGCAGTGTTTTCTTGATTAGTTACCACCCATAAATGAAGTACTCTGATTAGAAACACTTCTCATAGAAGTACAAGTGATTTGCGGTGTTTTCTTGATTGGTTACCACCCGTAAATGTAGTACTCTGATTAGAAACACTTCTCATAGAAGTACAAGTGCTTTGCGGTGTTTTCTTGATTAGTTACCACCCATAAATGAAGTACTTTGCTTAGAAACACTTCTCATAGAAGTACAAGTGCTTTGCGTTGTTTTCTTGATTAGTTACCACCCATAAATGAAGTACTTTGCTTAGAAACACTTCTCAAAAAATTATACGTGCTTTGTGGTGTTTTCTTGATTGGTTACCACCCATAAATGAAGTACTCTCATTAGAAACACTTCTCAAATAAGTGTAAGTGCTTTGTGGTGTTTTCTTGATTGGTTACCACCCATAAATGAAGTACTCTCATTAGAAACACTTCTCAAATAAGTATAAGTGCTTTGTGGTGTTTTCTTGATTGGTTACCACCCATAAATGATGTACTCTGATTAGAAACACTTCTCAAAGAAGTATAAGTGCTTGGTGTTGTTTTCTTGAATGGTTATCACCCATAAATGAATTACTGTGATTAGAAACACTTCTCATTGAAGCATAAATGGTTTGTGGTGTTTTCTTGAATTGTTACCATCGATAAATGATGTACTCTGATTAGAAACACTTCTCAATGATGTATAAGTGCTTTGTGCTGTTTTCTTGAATGGTTATCACCCATAAATGAAGTACTGTGATTAGAAACACTTCTCATTGAAGCATAAATGGTTTGTGGTGTTTTCTTGAATCGTTATCACCCATAAATGAAGTACTCTGATTAGAAACACTTCTCATAGAAGTACAAGTGCTTTGCGGTGTTTTCTTGATTAGTTACCACCCATAAATGAAGTACTCTGATTAGAAACACTTCTCAATGAAGTATAAGTGCTTTGTGCTATTTTCTTGAATGGTTGTCACCCATAAATGAAGTACTTTGATTAGAAACACTTCTCATAAAAGCATAAATGCTTTGTGGTGTTTTCTTGATTGGTTACCACCCGTAAATGTAGTGCTCAGATTAGAAACACTTCTCATAGAAGTACAAGTGCTTTGCGGTGTTTTCTTGATTAGTTACCACCCATAAATGAAGTACTTTGCTTAGAAACACTTCTCATAGAAGTACAAGTGCTTTGCGGTGTTTTCTTGATTAGTTACCACCCATAAATGAAGTACTCAGATTAGAAACACTTCTCATAGAAGTACAAGTGCTTTGCGGTGTTTTCTTGATTAGTTACCACCCATAAATGAAGTACTTTGCTTAGAAACACTTCTCATAGAAGTACAAGTGCTTTGCGTTGTTTTCTTGATTAGTTACCACCCATAAATGAAGTACTTTGCTTAGAAACACTTCTCAAAAAATTATACGTGCTTTGTGGTGTTTTCTTGATTGGTTACCACCCATAAATGAAGTACTCTCATTAGAAACACTTCTCAAATAAGTGTAAGTGCTTTGTGGTGTTTTCTTGATTGGTTACCACCCATAAATGAAGTACTCTCATTAGAAACACTTCTCAAATAAGTATAAGTGCTTTGTGGTGTTTTCTTGATTGGTTACCACCCATAAATGATGTACTCTGATTAGAAACACTTCTCATTGAAGCATAAATGGTTTGTGGTGTTTTCTTGAATCGTTATCACCCATAAATGAAGTACTCTGATTAGAAACACTTCTCATAGAAGTACAAGTGCTTTGCGGTGTTTTCTTGATTGGTTACCACCCATAAATGATGTACTCTGATTAGAAACACTTCTCAAAGAAGTATAAGTGCTTGGTGTTGTTTTCTTGAATGGTTATCACCCATAAATGAAGTACTGTGATTAGAAACACTTCTCATTGAAGCATAAATGGTTTGTGGTGTTTTTTTTGAACTGTTACCATCCATAAATGATGTACTCTGATTAGAAACACTTCTCAATGAAGTATAAGTGCTTTGTGCTGTTTTCTTGAATGGTTATCACCCATAAATGAAGTACTCTTATTAGAAACACTTCTCATAGAAGTACAAGTGCTTTGAAGTGTTTTCTTGATTAGTTACCACCCATAAATGAAGTACTCTGATTAGAAACACTTCTCATAGAAGTACAAGTGATTTGCGGTGTTTTCTTGATTGGTTACCACCCGTAAATGTTGTACTCTGATTAGAAACACTTCTCATAGAAGTACAAGTGCTTTGCGGTGTTTTCTTGATTAGTTACCACCCATAAATGAAGTACTTTGCTTAGAAACACTTCTCATAGAAGTACAAGTGCTTTGCGTTGTTTTCTTGATTAGTTACCACCCATAAATGAAGTACTTTGCTTAGAAACACTTCTCAAAAAATTATACGTGCTTTGTGGTGTTTTCTTGATTGGTTACCACCCATAAATGAAGTACTCTCATTAGAAACACTTCTCAAATAAGTGTAAGTGCTTTGTGGTGTTTTCTTGATTGGTTACCACCCATAAATGAAGTACTCTCATTAGAAACACTTCTCAAATAAGTATAAGTGCTTTGTGGTGTTTTCTTGATTGGTTACCACCCATAAATGATGTACTCTGATTAGAAACACTTCTCAAAGAAGTATAAGTGCTTGGTGTTGTTTTCTTGAATGGTTATCACCCATAAATGAATTACTGTGATTAGAAACACTTCTCATTGAAGCATAAATGGTTTGTGGTGTTTTTTTGAATTGTTACCATCGATAAATGATGTACTCTGATTAGAAACACTTCTCAATGATGTATAAGTGCTTTGTGCTGTTTTCTTGAATGGTTATCACCCATAAATGAAGTATTGTGATTAGAAACACTTCTCATTGAAGCAGAAATGGTTTGTGGTGTTTTCTTGAATCGTTATCACCCATAAATGAAGTACTCTGATTAGAAACACTTCTCATAGAAGTACAAGTGCTTTGCGGTGTTTTCTTGATTAGTTACCACCCATAAATGAAGTACTCTGATTAGAAACACTTCTCAATGAAGTATAAGTGCTTTGTGCTATTTTCTTGAATGGTTGTCACCCATAAATGAAGTACTTTGATTAGAAACACTTCTCATAAAAGCATAAATGCTTTGTGGTGTTTTCTTGATTGGTTACCACCCGTAAATGTAGTGCTCAGATTAGAAACACTTCTCATAGAAGTACAAGTGCTTTGCGGTGTTTTCTTGATTAGTTACCACCCATAAATGAAGTACTTTGCTTAGAAACACTTCTCATAGAAGTACAAGTGCTTTGCGGTGTTTTCTTGATTAGTTACCACCCATAAATGAAGTACTCAGATTAGAAACACTTCTCATAGAAGTACAAGTGCTTTGCGGTGTTTTCTTGATTAGTTACCACCCATAAATGAAGTACTTTGCTTAGAAACACTTCTCATAGAAGTACAAGTGCTTTGCGTTGTTTTCTTGATTAGTTACCACCCATAAATGAAGTACTTTGCTTAGAAACACTTCTCAAAAAATTATACGTGCTTTGTGGTGTTTTCTTGATTGGTTACCACCCATAAATGAAGTACTCTCATTAGAAACACTTCTCAAATAAGTGTAAGTGCTTTGTGGTGTTTTCTTGATTGGTTACCACCCATAAATGAAGTACTCTCATTAGAAACACTTCTCAAATAAGTATAAGTGCTTTGTGGTGTTTTCTTGATTGGTTACCACCCATAAATGATGTACTCTGATTAGAAACACTTCTCATTGAAGCATAAATGGTTTGTGGTGTTTTCTTGAATCGTTATCACCCATAAATGAAGTACTCTGATTAGAAACACTTCTCATAGAAGTACAAGTGCTTTGCGGTGTTTTCTTGATTGGTTACCACCCATAAATGATGTACTCTGATTAGAAACACTTCTCAAAGAAGTATAAGTGCTTGGTGTTGTTTTCTTGAATGGTTATCACCCATAAATGAAGTACTGTGATTAGAAACACTTCTCATTGAAGCATAAATGGTTTGTGGTGTTTTTTTTGAACTGTTACCATCCATAAATGATGTACTCTGATTAGAAACACTTCTCAATGAAGTATAAGTGCTTTGTGCTGTTTTCTTGAATGGTTATCACCCATAAATGAAGTACTCTTATTAGAAACACTTCTCATAGAAGTACCAGTGATTTGCGGTGTTTTCTTGATTGGTTACCACCCGTAAATGTAGTACTCTGATTAGAAACACTTCTCATTGAAGCATAAATGGTTTGTGGTGTTTTCTTGAATCGTTATCACCCATAAATGAAGTACTCTGATTAGAAACACTTCTCAATGAAGTATAAGTGCTTTGTGCTATTTTCTTGAATGGTTGTCACCCATAAATGAAGTACTTTGATTAGAAACACTTCTCATAAAAGCATAAATGCTTTGTGGTGTTTTCTTGATTGGTTACCACCCGTAAATGTAGTGCTCAGATTAGAAACACTTCTCATAGAAGTACAAGTGCTTTGCGGTGTTTTCTTGATTAGTTACCACCCATAAATGAAGTACTTTGCTTAGAAACACTTCTCAAAAAATTATACGTGCTTTGTGGTGTTTTCTTGATTGGTTACCACCCATAAATGAAGTACTCTCATTAGAAACACTTCTCAAATAAGTGTAAGTGCTTTGTGGTGTTTTCTTGATTGGTTACCACCCATAAATGAAGTACTCTCATTAGAAACACTTCTCAAAAAAGTATAAGTGCTTTGTGGTGTTTTCTTGATTGGTTACCACCCATAAATGATGTACTCTGATTAGAAACACTTCTCAAAGAAGTACAAGTGCTTTGTGGTGTTTTCTTGATTAGTTACCACCCATAAATGAAGTACTCTGATTAGAAACACTTCTCAAATAAGTATAAGTGCTTTGTGGTGTTTTCTTGATTGGTTACCACCCGTAAATGAAGTACTCTCATTAGAAACACTTCTCAAATAAGTATAAGTGCTTTGTGGTGTTTTCTTGATTGGTTACCACCCATAAATGATGTACTCTGATTAGAAACACTTCTCAAAGAAGTACAAGTGCTTTGTGGTGTTTTCTTGATTAGTTACCACCCATAAATGAAGTACTCTGATTAGAAACACTTCTCAAATAAGTATAAGTGCTTTGTGGTGTTTTCTTTATTGGTTACCACCCATAAATGAAGTACTCTGATTAGAAACACTTCTCAAATAAGTATAAGTGCTTTGTGGTGTTTTCTTGATTGGTTACCACCCGTAAATGAAGTACTCTCATTAGAAACACTTCTCAAATAAGTATAAGTGCTTTGTGGTGTTTTCTTGATTGGTTACCACCCGTAAATGAAGTACTCTGATTAGAAACACTTCTCATAGAAGTACAAGTGCTTTGCGGTGTTTTCTTGATTAGTTACCACCCATAAATGAAGTACTCTGATTAGAAACACTTCTCAATGAAGTATAAGTGCTCTGTGCTATTTTCTTGAATGGTTGTCACCCATAAATGAAGTACTTTGATTAGAAACACTTCTCATAAAAGCATAAATGTTTTGTGGTGTTTTCTTGATTGGTTACCACCCGTAAATGTAGTGCTCAGATTAGAAACACTTCTCATAGAAGTACAAGTGCTTTGCGGTGTTTTCTTGATTAGTTACCACCCATAAATGAAGTACTTTGCTTAGAAACACTTCTCATAGAAGTACAAGTGCTTTGCGGTGTTTTCTTGATTAGTTACCACCCATAAATGAAGTACTTTGCTTAGAAACACTTCTCAAAAAATTATACGTGCTTTGTGGTGTTTTCTTGATTGGTTACCACCCATAAATGAAGTACTCTCATTAGAAACACTTCTCAAATAAGTGTAAGTGCTTTGTGGTGTTTTCTTGATTGGTTACCACCCATAAATGAAGTACTCTCATTAGAAACACTTCTCAAATAAGTATAAGTGCTTTGTGGTGTTTTCTTGATTGGTTACCACCCATAAATAATGTACTCTGATTAGAAACACTTCTCAAAGAAGTATAAGTGCTTGGTGTTGTTTTCTTGAATGGTTATCACCCATAAATGAAGTACTGTGATTAGAAACACTTCTCATTGAAGCATAAATGGTTTGTGGTGTTTTCTTGAATTGTTACCATCCATAAATGATATACTCTGATTAGAAACACTTCTCAATGAAGTATAAGTGCTTTGTGCTGTTTTCTTGAATGGTTATCACCCATAAATGAAGTACTGTGATTAGAAACACTTCTCATTGAAGCATAAATGGTTTGTGGTGTTTTCTTGAATCGTTATCACCCATAAATGAAGTACTCTGATTAGAAACACTTCTCATAGAAGTACAAGTGCTTTGCGGTGTTTTCTTGATTAGTTACCACCCATAAATGAAGTACTCTGATTAGAAACACTTCTCAATGAAGTATAAGTGCTTTGTGCTATTTTCTTGAATGGTTGTCACCCATAAATGAAGTACTTTGATTAGAAACACTTCTCATAAAAGCATAAATGCTTTTTGGTGTTTTCTTGATTGGTTACCACCCGTAAATGTAGTGCTCAGATTAGAAACACTTCTCATAGAAGTACAAGTGCTTTGCGGTGTTTTCTTGATTAGTTACCACCCATAAATGAAGTACTTTGCTTAGAAACACTTCTCATAGAAGTACAAGTGCTTTGCGTTGTTTTCTTGATTAGTTACCACCCATAAATGAAGTACTTTGCTTAGAAACACTTCTCAAAAAATTATACGTGCTTTGTGGTGTTTTCTTGATTGGTTACCACCCATAAATGAAGTACTCTCATTAGAAACACTTCTCAAATAAGTGTAAGTGCTTTGTGGTGTTTTCTTGATTGGTTACCACCCATAAATGAAGTACTCTCATTAGAAACACTTCTCAAATAAGTATAAGTGCTTTGTGGTGTTTTCTTGATTGGTTACCACCCATAAATAATGTACTCTGATTAGAAACACTTCTCAAAGAAGTATAAGTGCTTGGTGTTGTTTTCTTGAATGGTTATCACCCATAAATGAAGTACTGTGATTAGAAACACTTCTCATTGAAGCATAAATGGTTTGTGGTGTTTTCTTGAATCGTTATCACCCATAAATGAAGTACTCTGATTAGAAACACTTCTCATAGAAGTACAAGTGCTTTGCGGTGTTTTCTTGATTAGTTACCACCCATAAATGAAGTACTCTGATTAGAAACACTTCTCAATGAAGTATAAGTGCTTTGTGCTGTTTTCTTGAATGGTTATCACCTATAAATGAAGTACTCTGATTAGAAACACTTCTCATTGAAACATAAATGGTTTGTGGTGTTTTCTTGAATCGTTATCACCCATAAATGAAGTACTCTGATTAGAAACACTTCTCAATGAAGTAGAAGTGCTTTGTGCTATTTTCTTGAATGGTTGTCACCCATAAATGAAGTACTTTGATTAGAAACACTTCTCATAAAAGCATAAATGCTTTGTGGTGTTTTCTTGATTGGTTACCACCCGTAAATGTAGTACTCAGATTAGAAACACTTCTCATAGAAGTACAAGTGCTTTGCGGTGTTTTCTTGATTAGTTACCACCCATAAATGAAGTACTTTGCTTAGAAACACTTCTCAAAAAATTATACGTGCTTTGTGGTGTTTTCTTGATTGGTTACCACCCATAAATGAAGTACTCTCATTAGAAACACTTCTCAAATAAGTGTAAGTGCTTTGTGGTGTTTTCTTGATTGGTTACCACCCATAAATGAAGTACTCTCATTACAAACACTTCTCAAATAAGTATAAGTGCTTTGTGGTGTTTTCTTGATTGGTTACCACCCATAAATGATGTACTCTGATTAGAAACACTTCTCAAAGAAGTATAAGTGCTTGGTGTTGTTTTCTTGAATGGTTATCACCCATAAATGAAGTACTGTGATTAGAAACACTTCTCATTGAAGCATAAATGGTTTGTGGTGTTTTTTTTGAACTGTTACCATCCATAAATGATGTACTCTGATTAGAAACACTTCTCAATGAAGTATAAGTGCTTTGTGCTGTTTTCTTGAATGGTTATCACCCATAAATGAAGTACTGTGATTAGAAACACTTCTCATTGAAGCATAAATGGTTTGTGGTGTTTTCTTGAATCGTTATCACCCATAAATGAAGTACTCTGATTAGAAACACTTCTCATAGAAGTACAAGTGCTTTGCAGTGTTTTCTTGATTAGTTACCACCCATAAATGAAGTACTCTGATTAGAAACACTTCTCATTGAAGTACAAGTGATTTGCGGTGTTTTCTTGATTGGTTACCACCCGTAAATGTAGTACTCTGATTAGAAACACTTCTCATAGAAGTACAAGTGCTTTGCGGTGTTTTCTTGATTAGTTACCACCCATAAATGAAGTACTTGTCTTAGAAACACTTCTCATAGAAGTACAAGTGCTTTGCGTTGTTTTCTTGATTAGTTACCACCCATAAATGAAGTACTTTGCTTAGAAACACTTCTCAAAAAATTATACGTGCTTTGTGGTGTTTTCTTGATTGGTTACCACCCATAAATGAAGTACTCTCATTAGAAACACTTCTCAAATAAGTGTAAGTGCTTTGTGGTGTTTTCTTGATTGGTTACCACCCATAAATGAAGTACTCTCATTAGAAACACTTCTCAAATAAGTATAAGTGCTTTGTGGTGTTTTCTTGATTGGTTACCACCCATAAATGATGTACTCTGATTAGAAACACTTCTCATTGAAGCATAAATGGTTTGTGGTGTTTTCTTGAATCGTTATCACCCATAAATGAAGTACTCTGATTAGAAACACTTCTCATAGAAGTACAAGTGCTTTGCGGTGTTTTCTTGATTGGTTACCACCCATAAATGATGTACTCTGATTAGAAACACTTCTCAAAGAAGTATAAGTGCTTGGTGTTGTTTTCTTGAATGGTTATCACCCATAAATGAAGTACTGTGATTAGAAACACTTCTCATTGAAGCATAAATGGTTTGTGGTGTTTTTTTTGAACTGTTACCATCCATAAATGATGTACTCTGATTAGAAACACTTCTCAATGAAGTATAAGTGCTTTGTGCTGTTTTCTTGAATGGTTATCACCCATAAATGAAGTACTCTTATTAGAAACACTTCTCATAGAAGTACCAGTGATTTGCGGTGTTTTCTTGATTGGTTACCACCCGTAAATGTAGTACTCTGATTAGAAACACTTCTCATTGAAGCATAAATGGTTTGTGGTGTTTTCTTGAATCGTTATCACCCATAAATGAAGTACTCTGATTAGAAACACTTCTCAATGAAGTATAAGTGCTTTGTGCTATTTTCTTGAATGGTTGTCACCCATAAATGAAGTACTTTGATTAGAAACACTTCTCATAAAAGCATAAATGCTTTGTGGTGTTTTCTTGATTGGTTACCACCCGTAAATGTAGTGCTCAGATTAGAAACACTTCTCATAGAAGTACAAGTGCTTTGCGGTGTTTTCTTGATTAGTTACCACCCATAAATGAAGTACTTTGCTTAGAAACACTTCTCAAAAAATTATACGTGCTTTGTGGTGTTTTCTTGATTGGTTACCACCCATAAATGAAGTACTCTCATTAGAAACACTTCTCAAATAAGTGTAAGTGCTTTGTGGTGTTTTCTTGATTGGTTACCACCCATAAATGAAGTACTCTCATTAGAAACACTTCTCAAATAAGTATAAGTGCTTTGTGGTGTTTTCTTGATTGGTTACCACCCATAAATGATGTACTCTGATTAGAAACACTTCTCAAAGAAGTACAAGTGCTTTGTGGTGTTTTCTTGATTAGTTACCACCCATAAATGAAGTACTCTGATTAGAAACACTTCTCAAATAAGTATAAGTGCTTTGTGGTGTTTTCTTGATTGGTTACCACCCGTAAATGAAGTACTCTCATTAGAAACACTTCTCAAATAAGTATAAGTGCTTTGTGGTGTTTTCTTGATTGGTTACCACCCATAAATGATGTACTCTGATTAGAAACACTACTCAAAGAAGTACAAGTGCTTTGTGGTGTTTTCTTGATTAGTTACCACCCATAAATGAAGTACTCTGATTAGAAACACTTCTCAAATAAGTATAAGTGCTTTGTGGTGTTTTCTTTATTGGTTACCACCCATAAATGAAGTACTCTGATTAGAAACACTTCTCAAATAAGTATAAGTGCTTTGTGGTGTTTTCTTGATTGGTTACCACCCGTAAATGAAGTACTCTCATTAGAAACACTTCTCAAATAAGTATAAGTGCTTTGTGGTGTTTTCTTGATTGGTTACCACCCGTAAATGAAGTACTCTGATTAGAAACACTTCTCATAGAAGTACAAGTGCTTTGCGGTGTTTTCTTGATTAGTTACCACCCATAAATGAAGTACTCTGATTAGAAACACTTCTCAATGAAGTATAAGTGCTTTGTGCTATTTTCTTGAATGGTTGTCACCCATAAATGAAGTACTTTGATTAGAAACACTTCTCATAAAAGCATAAATGTTTTGTGGTGTTTTCTTGATTGGTTACCACCCGTAAATGTAGTGCTCAGATTAGAAACACTTCTCATAGAAGTACAAGTGCTTTGCGGTGTTTTCTTGATTAGTTACCACCCATAAATGAAGTACTTTGCTTAGAAACACTTCTCATAGAAGTACAAGTGCTTTGCGGTGTTTTCTTGATTAGTTACCACCCATAAATGAAGTACTTTGCTTAGAAACACTTCTCAAAAAATTATACGTGCTTTGTGGTGTTTTCTTGATTGGTTACCACCCATAAATGAAGTACTCTCATTAGAAACACTTCTCAAATAAGTGTAAGTGCTTTGTGGTGTTTTCTTGATTGGTTACCACCCATAAATGAAGTACTCTCATTAGAAACACTTCTCAAATAAGTATAAGTGCTTTGTGGTGTTTTCTTGATTGGTTACCACCCATAAATAATGTACTCTGATTAGAAACACTTCTCAAAGAAGTATAAGTGCTTGGTGTTGTTTTCTTGAATGGTTATCACCCATAAATGAAGTACTGTGATTAGAAACACTTCTCATTGAAGCATAAATGGTTTGTGGTGTTTTCTTGAATTGTTACCATCCATAAATGATATACTCTGATTAGAAACACTTCTCAATGAAGTATAAGTGCTTTGTGCTGTTTTCTTGAATGGTTATCACCCATAAATGAAGTACTGTGATTAGAAACACTTCTCATTGAAGCATAAATGGTTTGTGGTGTTTTCTTGAATCGTTATCACCCATAAATGAAGTACTCTGATTAGAAACACTTCTCATAGAAGTACAAGTGCTTTGCGGTGTTTTCTTGATTAGTTACCACCCATAAATGAAGTACTCTGATTAGAAACACTTCTCAATGAAGTATAAGTGCTTTGTGCTATTTTCTTGAATGGTTGTCACCCATAAATGAAGTACTTTGATTAGAAACACTTCTCATAAAAGCATAAATGCTTTTTGGTGTTTTCTTGATTGGTTACCACCCGTAAATGTAGTGCTCAGATTAGAAACACTTCTCATAGAAGTACAAGTGCTTTGCGGTGTTTTCTTGATTAGTTACCACCCATAAATGAAGTACTTTGCTTAGAAACACTTCTCATAGAAGTACAAGTGCTTTGCGTTGTTTTCTTGATTAGTTACCACCCATAAATGAAGTACTTTGCTTAGAAACACTTCTCAAAAAATTATACGTGCTTTGTGGTGTTTTCTTGATTGGTTACCACCCATAAATGAAGTACTCTCATTAGAAACACTTCTCAAATAAGTGTAAGTGCTTTGTGGTGTTTTCTTGATTGGTTACCACCCATAAATGAAGTACTCTCATTAGAAACACTTCTCAAATAAGTATAAGTGCTTTGTGGTGTTTTCTTGATTGGTTACCACCCATAAATAATGTACTCTGATTAGAAACACTTCTCAAAGAAGTATAAGTGCTTGGTGTTGTTTTCTTGAATGGTTATCACCCATAAATGAAGTACTGTGATTAGAAACACTTCTCATTGAAGCATAAATGGTTTGTGGTGTTTTCTTGAATCGTTATCACCCATAAATGAAGTACTCTGATTAGAAACACTTCTCATAGAAGTACAAGTGCTTTGCGGTGTTTTCTTGATTAGTTACCACCCATAAATGAAGTACTCTGATTAGAAACACTTCTCAATGAAGTATAAGTGCTTTGTGCTGTTTTCTTGAATGGTTATCACCTATAAATGAAGTACTCTGATTAGAAACACTTCTCATTGAAACATAAATGGTTTGTGGTGTTTTCTTGAATCGTTATCACCCATAAATGAAGTACTCTGATTAGAAACACTTCTCAATGAAGTAGAAGTGCTTTGTGCTATTTTCTTGAATGGTTGTCACCCATAAATGAAGTACTTTGAATAGAAACACTTCTCATAAAAGCATAAATGCTTTGTGGTGTTTTCTTGATTGGTTACCACCCGTAAATGTAGTACTCAGATTAGAAACACTTCTCATAGAAGTACAAGTGCTTTGCGGTGTTTTCTTGATTAGTTACCACCCATAAATGAAGTACTTTGCTTAGAAACACTTCTCAAAAAATTATACGTGCTTTGTGGTGTTTTTTTGATTGGTTACCACCCATAAATGAAGTACTCTCATTAGAAACACTTCTCAAATAAGTGTAAGTGCTTTGTGGTGTTTTCTTGATTGGTTACCACCCATAAATGAAGTACTCTCATTACAAACACTTCTCAAATAAGTATAAGTGCTTTGTGGTGTTTTCTTGATTGGTTACCACCCATAAATGATGTACTCTGATTAGAAACACTTCTCAAAGAAGTATAAGTGCTTGGTGTTGTTTTCTTGAATGGTTATCACCCATAAATGAAGTACTGTGATTAGAAACACTTCTCATTGAAGCATAAATGGTTTGTGGTGTTTTTTTTGAACTGTTACCATCCATAAATGATGTACTCTGATTAGAAACACTTCTCAATGAAGTATAAGTGCTTTGTGCTGTTTTCTTGAATGGTTATCACCCATAAATGAAGTACTGTGATTAGAAACACTTCTCATTGAAGCATAAATGGTTTGTGGTGTTTTCTTGAATCGTTATCACCCATAAATGAAGTACTCTGATTAGAAACACTTCTCATAGAAGTACAAGTGCTTTGCAGTGTTTTCTTGATTAGTTACCACCCATAAATGAAGTACTCTGATTAGAAACACTTCTCATAGAAGTACAAGTGATTTGCGGTGTTTTCTTGATTGGTTACCACCCGTAAATGTAGTACTCTGATTAGAAACACTTCTCATAGAAGTACAAGTGCTTTGCGGTGTTTTCTTGATTAGTTACCACCCATAAATGAAGTACTTGTCTTAGAAACACTTCTCATAGAAGTACAAGTGCTTTGCGTTGTTTTCTTGATTAGTTACCACCCATAAATGAAGTACTTTGCTTAGAAACACTTCTCAAAAAATTATACGTGCTTTGTGGTGTTTTCTTGATTGGTTACCACCCATAAATGAAGTACTCTCATTAGAAACACTTCTCAAATAAGTGTAAGTGCTTTGTGGTGTTTTCTTGATTGGTTACCACCCATAAATGAAGTACTCTCATTAGAAACACTTCTCAAATAAGTATAAGTGCTTTGTGGTGTTTTCTTGATTGGTTACCACCCATAAATGATGTACTCTGATTAGAAACACTTCTCATTGAAGCATAAATGGTTTGTGGTGTTTTCTTGAATCGTTATCACCCATAAATGAAGTACTCTGATTAGAAACACTTCTCATAGAAGTACAAGTGCTTTGCGGTGTTTTCTTGATTGGTTACCACCCATAAATGATGTACTCTGATTAGAAACACTTCTCAAAGAAGTATAAGTGCTTGGTGTTGTTTTCTTGAATGGTTATCACCCATAAATGAAGTACTGTGATTAGAAACACTTCTCATTGAAGCATAAATGGTTTGTGGTGTTTTTTTTGAACTGTTACCATCCATAAATGATGTACTCTGATTAGAAACACTTCTCAATGAAGTATAAGTGCTTTGTGCTGTTTTCTTGAATGGTTATCACCCATAAATGAAGTACTCTTATTAGAAACACTTCTCATAGAAGTACAAGTGATTTGCGGTGTTTTCTTGATTGGTTACCACCTGTAAATGTAGTACTCTGATTAGAAACACTTCTCATTGAAGCATAAATGGTTTGTGGTGTTTTCTTGAATCGTTATCACCCATAAATGAAGTACTCTGATTAGAAACACTTCTCAATGAAGTATAAGTGCTTTGTGCTATTTTCTTGAATGGTTGTCACCCATAAATGAAGTACTTTGATTAGAAACACTTCTCATAAAAGCATAAATGCTTTGTGGTGTTTTCTTGATTGGTTACCACCCGTAAATGTAGTGCTCAGATTAGAAACACTTCTCATAGAAGTACAAGTGCTTTGCGGTGTTTTCTTGATTAGTTACCACCCATAAATGAAGTACTTTGCTTAGAAACACTTCTCAAAAAATTATACGTGCTTTGTGGTGTTTTCTTGATTGGTTACCACCCATAAATGAAGTACTCTCATTAGAAACACTTCTCAAATAAGTGTAAGTGCTTTGTGGTGTTTTCTTGATTGGTTACCACCCATAAATGAAGTACTCTCATTAGAAACACTTCTCAAGTAAGTATAAGTGCTTTGTGGTGTTTTCTTGATTGGTTACCACCCATAAATAATGTACTCTGATTAGAAACACTTCTCAAAGAAGTATAAGTGCTTGGTGTTGTTTTCTTGAATGGTTATCACCCATAAATGAAGTACTGTGATTAGAAACACTTCTCATTGAAGCATAAATGGTTTGTGGTGTTTTCTTGAATTGTTACCATCCATAAATGATATACTCTGATTAGAAACACTTCTCAATGAAGTATAAGTGCTTTGTGCTGTTTTCTTGAATGGTTATCACCCATAAATGAAGTACTGTGATTAGAAACACTTCTCATTGAAGCATAAATGGTTTGTGGTGTTTTCTTGAATCGTTATCACCCATAAATGAAGTACTCTGATTAGAAACACTTCTCATAGAAGTACAAGTGCTTTGCGGTGTTTTCTTGATTAGTTACCACCCATAAATGAAGTACTCTGATTAGAAACACTTCTCAATGAAGTATAAGTGCTTTGTGCTATTTTCTTGAATGGTTGTCACCCATAAATGAAGTACTTTGATTAGAAACACTTCTCATAAAAGCATAAATGCTTTTTGGTGTTTTCTTGATTGGTTACCACCCGTAAATGTAGTGCTCAGATTAGAAACACTTCTCATAGAAGTACAAGTGCTTTGCGGTGTTTTCTTGATTAGTTACCACCCATAAATGAAGTACTTTGCTTAGAAACACTTCTCAAAAAATTATACGTGCTTTGTGGTGTTTTCTTGATTGGTGACCACGCATAAATGAAGTACTCTCATTAGAAACACTTCTCAAATAAGTGTAAGTGCTTTGTGGTGTTTTCTTGATTGGTTACCACCCATAAATGAAGTACTCTCATTAGAAACACTTCTCAAATAAGTATAAGTGCTTTGTGGTGTTTTCTTGATTGGTTACCACCCATAAATGATGTACTCTGATTAGAAACACTTCTCAAAGAAGTATAAGTGCTTGGTGTTGTTTTCTTGAATGGTTATCACCCATAAATGAAGTACTGTGATTAGAAACACTTCTCATTGAAGCATAAATGGTTTGTGGTGTTTTTTTTGAACTGTTACCATCCATAAATGATGTACTCTGATTAGAAACACTTCTCAATGAAGTATAAGTGCTTTGTGCTGTTTTCTTGAATGGTTATCACCCATAAATGAAGTACTCTGATTAGAAACACTTCTCATAGAAGTACAAGTGATTTGCGGTGTTTTCTTGATTGGTTACCACCCGTAAATGTAGTACTCTGATTAGAAACACTTCTCATTGAAGCATAAATGGTTTGTGGTGTTTTCTTGAATCGTTATCACCCATAAATGAAGTACTCTGATTAGAAACACTTCTCATAGAAGTACAAGTGCTTTGCGGTGTTTTCTTGATTAGTTACCACCCATAAATGAAGTACTCTGATTAGAAACACTTCTCATAGAAGTACAAGTGATTTGCGGTGTTTTCTTGATTGGTTACCACCCGTAAATGTAGTACTCTGATTAGAAACACTTCTCATAGAAGTACAAGTGCTTTGCGGTGTTTTCTTGATTAGTTACCACCCATAAATGAAGTAATTTGCTTAGAAACACTTCTCATAGAAGTACAAGTGCTTTGCGTTGTTTTCTTGATTAGTTACCACCCATAAATGAAGTACTCTGATTAGAAACACTTCTCGATGAAGTATAAGTGCTTTGTGCTGTTTTCTTGAATGGTTATCACCTATAAATGAAGTACTCTGATTAGAAACACTTCTCATTGAAACATAAATGGTTTGTGGTGTTTTCTTGAATCGTTATCACCCATAAATGAAGTACTCTGATTAGAAACACTTCTCAATGAAGTATAAGTGCTTTGTGCTATTTTCTTGAATGGTTGTCACCCATAAATGAAGTACTTTGATTAGAAACACTTCTCATAAAAGCATAAATGCTTTGTGGTGTTTTCTTGATTGGTTACCACCCGTAAATGTAGTACTCAGATTAGAAACACTTCTCATAGAAGTACAAGTGCTTTGCGGTGTTTTCTTGATTAGTTACCACCCATAAATGAAGTACTTTGCTTAGAAACACTTCTCAAAAAATTATACGTGCTTTGTGGTGTTTTCTTGATTGGTTACCACCCATAAATGAAGTACTCTCATTAGAAACACTTCTCAAATAAGTGTAAGTGCTTTGTGGTGTTTTCTTGATTGGTTACCACCCATAAATGAAGTACTCTCATTACAAACACTTCTCAAATAAGTATAAGTGCTTTGTGGTGTTTTCTTGATTGGTTACCACCCATAAATGATGTACTCTGATTAGAAACACTTCTCAAAGAAGTATAAGTGCTTGGTGTTGTTTTCTTGAATGGTTATCACCCATAAATGAAGTACTGTGATTAGAAACACTTCTCATTGAAGCATAAATGGTTTGTGGTGTTTTTTTTGAACTGTTACCATCCATAAATGATGTACTCTGATTAGAAACACTTCTCAATGAAGTATAAGTGCTTTGTGCTGTTTTCTTGAATGGTTATCACCCATAAATGAAGTACTCTGATTAGAAACACTTCTCATAGAAGTACAAGTGCTTTGCAGTGTTTTCTTGATTAGTTACCACCCATAAATGAAGTACTCTGATTAGAAACACTTCTCATAGAAGTACAAGTGATTTGCGGTGTTTTCTTGATTGGTTACCACCCGTAAATGTAGTACTCTGATTAGAAACACTTCTCATAGAAGTACAAGTGCTTTGCGGTGTTTTCTTGATTAGTTACCACCCATAAATGAAGTACTTTGCTTAGAAACACTTCTCATAGAAGTACAAGTGCTTTGCGTTGTTTTCTTGATTAGTTACCACCCATAAATGATGTACTCTGATTAGAAACACTTCTAAAAGAAGTATAAGTGCTTGGTGTTGTTTTCTTGAATGGTTATCACCCATAAATGAAGTACTGTGATTAGAAACACTTCTCATTGAAGCATAAATGGTTTGTGGTGTTTTTTTTGAACTGTTACCATCCTTAAATGATGTACTCTGATTAGAAACACTTCTCAATGAAGTATAAGTGCTTTGTGCTGTTTTCTTGAATGGTTATCACCCATAAATGAAGTACTCTGATTAGAAACACTTCTCATAGAAGTACAAGTGATTTGCGGTGTTTTCTTGATTGGTTACCACCCGTAAATGTAGTACTCTGATTAGAAACACTTCACATTGAAGCATAAATGGTTTGTGGTGTTTTCTTGAATCGTTATCACCCATAAATGAAGTACTCTGATTAGAAACACTTCTCAATGAAGTATAAGTGCTTTGTGCTGTTTTCTTGAATGGTTATCACCCATAAATGAAGTACTTTGATTAGAAACACTTCTCATAAAAGCATAAATGCTTTGTGGTGTTTTCTTGATTGGTTACCACCCGTAAATGTAGTACTCAGATTAGAAACACTTCTCATAGAAGTACAAGTGCTTTGCGGTGTTTTCTTGATTAGTTACCACCCATAAATGAAGTACTTTGCTTAGAAACACTTCTCAAAAAATTATACGTGCTTTGTGGTGTTTTCTTGATTGGTGACCACCCATAAATGAAGTACTCTCATTAGAAACACTTCTCAAATAAGTGTAAGTGCTTTGTGGTGTTTTCTTGATTGGTTACCACCCATAAATGAAGTACTCTCATTAGAAACACTTCTCAAATAAGTATAAGTGCTTTGTGGTGTTTTCTTGATTGGTTACCACCCATAAATGATGTACTCTGATTAGAAACACTTCTCAAAGAAGTATAAGTGCTTGGTGTTGTTTTCTTGAATGGTTATTACCCATAAATGAAGTACTGTGATTAGAAACACTTCTCATTGAAGCATAAATGGTTTGTGGTGTTTTTTTTGAACTGTTACCATCCATAAATGATGTCCTCTGATTAGAAACACTTCTCAATGAAGTATAAGTGCTTTGTGCTGTTTTCTTGAATGGTTATCACCCATAAATGAAGTACTCTGATTAGAAACACTTCTCATAGAAGTACAAGTGATTTGCGGTGTTTTCTTGATTGGTTACCACCCGTAAATGTAGTACTCTGATTAGAAACACTTCTCATTGAAGCATAAATGGTTTGTGGTGTTTTCTTGAATCGTTATCACCCATAAATGAAGTACTCTGATTAGAAACACTTCTCATAGAAGTACAAGTGCTTTGCGGTGTTTTCTTGATTAGTTACCACCCATAAATGAAGTACTCTGATTAGAAACACTTCTCATAGAAGTACAAGTGATTTGCGGTGTTTTCTTGATTGGTTACCACCCGTAAATGTAGTACTCTGATTAGAAACACTTCTCATAGAAGTACAAGTGCTTTGCGGTGTTTTCTTGATTAGTTACCACCCATAAATGAAGTAATTTGCTTAGAAACACTTCTCATAGAAGTACAAGTGCTTTGCGTTGTTTTCTTGATTAGTTACCACCCATAAATGAAGTACTCTGATTAGAAACACTTCTCGATGAAGTATAAGTGCTTTGTGCTGTTTTCTTGAATGGTTATCACCTATAAATGAAGTACTCTGATTAGAAACACTTCTCATTGAAACATAAATGGTTTGTGGTGTTTTCTTGAATCGTTATCACCCATAAATGAAGTACTCTGATTAGAAACACTTCTCAATGAAGTATAAGTGCTTTGTGCTATTTTCTTGAATGGTTGTCACCCATAAATGAAGTACTTTGATTAGAAACACTTCTCATAAAAGCATAAATGCTTTGTGGTGTTTTCTTGATTGGTTACCACCCGTAAATGTAGTGCTCAGATTAGAAACACTTCTCATAGAAGTACAAGTGCTTTGCGGTGTTTTCTTGATTAGTTACCACCCATAAATGAAGTACTTTGCTTAGAAACACTTCTCAAAAAATTATACGTGCTTTGTGGTGTTTTCTTGATTGGTTACCACCCATAAATGAAGTACTCTCATTAGAAACACTTCTCAAATAAGTGTAAGTGCTTTGTGGTGTTTTCTTGATTGGTTACCACCCATAAATGAAGTACTCTCATTAGAAACACTTCTCAAATAAGTATAAGTGCTTTGTGGTGTTTTCTTGATTGGTTACCACCCATAAATAATGTACTCTGATTAGAAACACTTCTCAAAGAAGTATAAGTGCTTGGTGTTGTTTTCTTGAATGGTTATCACCCATAAATGAAGTAATGTGATTAGAAACACTTCTCATTGAAGCATAAATGGTTTGTGGTGTTTTCTTGAATTGTTACCATCCATAAATGATGTACTCTGATTAGAAACACTTCTCAATGAAGTATAAGTGCTTTGTGCTGTTTTCTTGAATGGTTATCACCCATAAATGAAGTACTCTTATTAGAAACACTTCTCATAGAAGTACCAGTGATTTGCGGTGTTTTCTTGATTGGTTACCACCCGTAAATGTAGTACTCTGATTAGAAACACTTCTCATTGAAGCATAAATGGTTTGTGGTGTTTTCTTGAATCGTTATCACCCATAAATGAAGTACTCTGATTAGAAACACTTCTCAATGAAGTATAAGTGCTTTGTGCTATTTTCTTGAATGGTTGTCACCCATAAATGAAGTACTTTGATTAGAAACACTTCTCATAAAAGCATAAATGCTTTGTGGTGTTTTCTTGATTGGTTACCACCCGTAAATGTAGTGCTCAGATTAGAAACACTTCTCATAGAAGTACAAGTGCTTTGCGGTGTTTTCTTGATTAGTTACCACCCATAAATGAAGTACTTTGCTTAGAAACACTTCTCATAGAAGTACAAGTGCTTTGCGGTGTTTTCTTGATTAGTTACCACCCATAAATGAAGTACTCAGATTAGAAACACTTCTCATAGAAGTACAAGTGCTTTGCGGTGTTTTCTTGATTAGTTACCACCCATAAATGAAGTACTTTGCTTAGAAACACTTCTCATAGAAGTACAAGTGCTTTGCGTTGTTTTCTTGATTAGTTACCACCCATAAATGAAGTACTTTGCTTAGAAACACTTCTCAAAAAATTATACGTGCTTTGTGGTGTTTTCTTGATTGGTTACCACCCATAAATGAAGTACTCTCATTAGAAACACTTCTCAAATAAGTGTAAGTGCTTTGTGGTGTTTTCTTGATTGGTTACCACCCATAAATGAAGTACTCTCATTAGAAACACTTCTCAAATAAGTATAAGTGCTTTGTGGTGTTTTCTTGATTGGTTACCACCCATAAATGATGTACTCTGATTAGAAACACTTCTCATTGAAGCATAAATGGTTTGTGGTGTTTTCTTGAATCGTTATCACCCATAAATGAAGTACTCTGATTAGAAACACTTCTCATAGAAGTACAAGTGCTTTGCGGTGTTTTCTTGATTGGTTACCACCCATAAATGATGTACTCTGATTAGAAACACTTCTAAAAGAAGTATAAGTGCTTGGTGTTGTTTTCTTGAATGGTTATCACCCATAAATGAAGTACTGTGATTAGAAACACTTCTCATTGAAGCATAAATGGTTTGTGGTGTTTTTTTTGAACTGTTACCATCCTTAAATGATGTACTCTGATTAGAAACACTTCTCAATGAAGTATAAGTGCTTTGTGCTGTTTTCTTGAATGGTTATCACCCATAAATGAAGTACTCTGATTAGAAACACTTCTCATAGAAGTACAAGTGATTTGCGGTGTTTTCTTGATTGGTTACCACCCGTAAATGTAGTACTCTGATTAGAAACACTTCACATTGAAGCATAAATGGTTTGTGGTGTTTTCTTGAATCGTTATCACCCATAAATGAAGTACTCTGATTAGAAACACTTCTCAATGAAGTATAAGTGCTTTGTGCTGTTTTCTTGAATGGTTATCACCCATAAATGAAGTACTTTGATTAGAAACACTTCTCATAAAAGCATAAATGCTTTGTGGTGTTTTCTTGATTGGTTACCACCCGTAAATGTAGTACTCAGATTAGAAACACTTCTCATAGAAGTACAAGTGCTTTGCGGTGTTTTCTTGATTAGTTACCACCCATAAATGAAGTACTTTGCTTAGAAACACTTCTCAAAAAATTATACGTGCTTTGTGGTGTTTTCTTGATTGGTGACCACCCATAAATGAAGTACTCTCATTAGAAACACTTCTCAAATAAGTGTAAGTGCTTTGTGGTGTTTTCTTGATTGGTTACCACCCATAAATGAAGTACTCTCATTAGAAACACTTCTCAAATAAGTATAAGTGCTTTGTGGTGTTTTCTTGATTGGTTACCACCCATAAATGATGTACTCTGATTAGAAACACTTCTCAAAGAAGTATAAGTGCTTGGTGTTGTTTTCTTGAATGGTTATTACCCATAAATGAAGTACTGTGATTAGAAACACTTCTCATTGAAGCATAAATGGTTTGTGGTGTTTTTTTTGAACTGTTACCATCCATAAATGATGTCCTCTGATTAGAAACACTTCTCAATGAAGTATAAGTGCTTTGTGCTGTTTTCTTGAATGGTTATCACCCATAAATGAAGTACTCTGATTAGAAACACTTCTCATAGAAGTACAAGTGATTTGCGGTGTTTTCTTGATTGGTTACCACCCGTAAATGTAGTACTCTGATTAGAAACACTTCTCATTGAAGCATAAATGGTTTGTGGTGTTTTCTTGAATCGTTATCACCCATAAATGAAGTACTCTGATTAGAAACACTTCTCATAGAAGTACAAGTGCTTTGCGGTGTTTTCTTGATTAGTTACCACCCATAAATGAAGTACTCTGATTAGAAACACTTCTCATAGAAGTACAAGTGATTTGCGGTGTTTTCTTGATTGGTTACCACCCGTAAATGTAGTACTCTGATTAGAAACACTTCTCATAGAAGTACAAGTGCTTTGCGGTGTTTTCTTGATTAGTTACCACCCATAAATGAAGTAATTTGCTTAGAAACACTTCTCATAGAAGTACAAGTGCTTTGCGTTGTTTTCTTGATTAGTTACCACCCATAAATGAAGTACTCTGATTAGAAACACTTCTCGATGAAGTATAAGTGCTTTGTGCTGTTTTCTTGAATGGTTATCACCTATAAATGAAGTACTCTGATTAGAAACACTTCTCATTGAAACATAAATGGTTTGTGGTGTTTTCTTGAATCGTTATCACCCATAAATGAAGTACTCTGATTAGAAACACTTCTCAATGAAGTATAAGTGCTTTGTGCTATTTTCTTGAATGGTTGTCACCCATAAATGAAGTACTTTGATTAGAAACACTTCTCATAAAAGCATAAATGCTTTGTGGTGTTTTCTTGATTGGTTACCACCCGTAAATGTAGTGCTCAGATTAGAAACACTTCTCATAGAAGTACAAGTGCTTTGCGGTGTTTTCTTGATTAGTTACCACCCATAAATGAAGTACTTTGCTTAGAAACACTTCTCAAAAAATTATACGTGCTTTGTGGTGTTTTCTTGATTGGTTACCACCCATAAATGAAGTACTCTCATTAGAAACACTTCTCAAATAAGTGTAAGTGCTTTGTGGTGTTTTCTTGATTGGTTACCACCCATAAATGAAGTACTCTCATTAGAAACACTTCTCAAATAAGTATAAGTGCTTTGTGGTGTTTTCTTGATTGGTTACCACCCATAAATAATGTACTCTGATTAGAAACACTTCTCAAAGAAGTATAAGTGCTTGGTGTTGTTTTCTTGAATGGTTATCACCCATAAATGAAGTAATGTGATTAGAAACACTTCTCATTGAAGCATAAATGGTTTGTGGTGTTTTCTTGAATTGTTACCATCCATAAATGATGTACTCTGATTAGAAACACTTCTCAATGAAGTATAAGTGCTTTGTGCTGTTTTCTTGAATGGTTATCACCCATAAATGAAGTACTCTGATTAGAAACACTTCTCATAGAAGTACAAGTGATTTGCGGTGTTTTCTTGATTGGTTACCACCCGTAAATGTAGTACTCTGATTAGAAACACTTCTCATTGAAGCATAAATGGTTTGTGGTGTTTTCTTGAATCGTTATCACCCATAAATGAAGTACTCTGATTAGAAACACTTCTCAATGAAGTATAAGTGCTTTGTGCTATTTTCTTGAATGGTTACCACCCGTAAATGTAGTACTCTGATTAGAAACACTTCTCATAGAAGTACAAGTGCTTTGCGGTGTTTTCTTGATTAGTTACCACCCATAAATGAAGTACTTTGCTTAGAAACACTTCTCATAGATGTACAAGTGCTTTGCGTTGTTTTCTTGATTAGTTACCACCCATAAATGAAGTACTTTGCTTAGAAACACTTCTCATAGAAGTACAAGTGCTTTGCGTTGTTTTCTTGATTAGTTACCACCCATAAATGAAGTACTCTGATTAGAAACACTTCTCAATGAAGTATAAGTGCTTTGTGCTGTTTTCTTGAATGGTTATCACCTATAAATGAAGTACTCTGATTAGAAACACTTCTCATTGAAACATAAATGGTTTGTGGTGTTTTCTTGAATCGTTATCACCCATAAATGAAGTACTCTGATTAGAAACACTTCTCAATGAAGTATAAGTGCTTTGTGCTATTTTCTTGAATGGTTGTCACCCATAAATGAAGTACTTTGATTAGAAACACTTCTCATAAAAGCATAAATGCTTTGTGGTGTTTTCTTGATTGGTTACCACCCGTAAATGTAGTGCTCAGATTAGAAACACTTCTCATAGAAGTACAAGTGCTTTGCGGTGTTTTCTTGATTAGTTACCACCCATAAATGAAGTACTTTGCTTAGAAACACTTCTCAAAAAATTATACGTGCTTTGTGGTGTTTTTTTGATTGGTTACCACCCATAAATGAAGTACTCTCATTAGAAACACTTCTCAAATAAGTGTAAGTGCTTTGTGGTGTTTTCTTGATTGGTTACCACCCATAAATGAAGTACTCTCATTACAAACACTTCTCAAATAAGTATAAGTGCTTTGTGGTGTTTTCTTGATTGGTTACCACCCATAAATGATGTACTCTGATTAGAAACACTTCTCAAAGAAGTATAAGTGCTTGGTGTTGTTTTCTTGAATGGTTATCACCCATAAATGAAGTACTGTGATTAGAAACACTTCTCATTGAAGCATAAATGGTTTGTGGTGTTTTTTTTGAACTGTTACCATCCATAAATGATGTACTCTGATTAGAAACACTTCTCAATGAAGTATAAGTGCTTTGTGCTGTTTTCTTGAATGGTTATCACCCATAAATGAAGTACTGTGATTAGAAACACTTCTCATTGAAGCATAAATGGTTTGTGGTGTTTTCTTGAATCGTTATCACCCATAAATGAAGTACTCTGATTAGAAACACTTCTCATAGAAGTACAAGTGCTTTGCAGTGTTTTCTTGATTAGTTACCACCCATAAATGAAGTACTTTGCTTAGAAACACTTCTCATAGAAGTACAAGTGATTTGCGGTGTTTTCTTGATTAGTTACCACCCATAAATGAAGTACTCTGATTAGAAACACTTCTCAATGAAGTATAAGTGCTTTGTGCTATTTTCTTGAATGGTTGTCACCCATAAATGAAGTACTTTGATTAGAAACACTTCTCATAAAAGCATAAATGCTTTGTGGTGTTTTCTTGATTGGTTACCACCCGTAAATGTAGTGCTCAGATTAGAAACACTTCTCATAGAAGTACAAGTGCTTTGCGGTGTTTTCTTGATTAGTTACCACCCATAAATGAAGTACTTTGCTTAGAAACACTTCTCAAAAAATTATACGTGCTTTGTGGTGTTTTCTTGATTGGTTACCACCCATAAATGAAGTACTCTCATTAGAAACACTTCTCAAATAAGTGTAAGTGCTTTGTGGTGTTTTCTTGATTGGTTACCACCCATAAATGAAGTACTCTCATTAGAAACACTTCTCAAATAAGTATAAGTGCTTTGTGGTGTTTTCTTGATTGGTTACCACCCATAAATAATGTACTCTGATTAGAAACACTTCTCAAAGAAGTATAAGTGCTTGGTGTTGTTTTCTTGAATGGTTATCACCCATAAATGAAGTAATGTGATTAGAAACACTTCTCATTGAAGCATAAATGGTTTGTGGTGTTTTCTTGAATTGTTACCATCCATAAATGATGTACTCTGATTAGAAACACTTCTCAATGAAGTATAAGTGCTTTGTGCTGTTTTCTTGAATGGTTATCACCCATAAATGAAGTACTCTGATTAGAAACACTTCTCATAGAAGTACAAGTGATTTGCGGTGTTTTCTTGATTGGTTACCACCCGTAAATGTAGTACTCTGATTAGAAACACTTCTCATTGAAGCATAAATGGTTTGTGGTGTTTTCTTGAATCGTTATCACCCATAAATGAAGTACTCTGATTAGAAACACTTCTCAATGAAGTATAAGTGCTTTGTGCTATTTTCTTGAATGGTTACCACCCGTAAATGTAGTACTCTGATTAGAAACACTTCTCATAGAAGTACAAGTGCTTTGCGGTGTTTTCTTGATTAGTTACCACCCATAAATGAAGTACTTTGCTTAGAAACACTTCTCATAGATGTACAAGTGCTTTGCGTTGTTTTCTTGATTAGTTACCACCCATAAATGAAGTACTTTGCTTAGAAACACTTCTCATAGAAGTACAAGTGCTTTGCGTTGTTTTCTTGATTAGTTACCACCCATAAATGAAGTACTCTGATTAGAAACACTTCTCAATGAAGTATAAGTGCTTTGTGCTGTTTTCTTGAATGGTTATCACCTATAAATGAAGTACTCTGATTAGAAACACTTCTCATTGAAACATAAATGGTTTGTGGTGTTTTCTTGAATCGTTATCACCCATAAATGAAGTACTCTGATTAGAAACACTTCTCAATGAAGTATAAGTGCTTTGTGCTATTTTCTTGAATGGTTGTCACCCATAAATGAAGTACTTTGATTAGAAACACTTCTCATAAAAGCATAAATGCTTTGTGGTGTTTTCTTGATTGGTTACCACCCGTAAATGTAGTGCTCAGATTAGAAACACTTCTCATAGAAGTACAAGTGCTTTGCGGTGTTTTCTTGATTAGTTACCACCCATAAATGAAGTACTTTGCTTAGAAACACTTCTCAAAAAATTATACGTGCTTTGTGGTGTTTTTTTGATTGGTTACCACCCATAAATGAAGTACTCTCATTAGAAACACTTCTCAAATAAGTGTAAGTGCTTTGTGGTGTTTTCTTGATTGGTTACCACCCATAAATGAAGTACTCTCATTACAAACACTTCTCAAATAAGTATAAGTGCTTTGTGGTGTTTTCTTGATTGGTTACCACCCATAAATGATGTACTCTGATTAGAAACACTTCTCAAAGAAGTATAAGTGCTTGGTGTTGTTTTCTTGAATGGTTATCACCCATAAATGAAGTACTGTGATTAGAAACACTTCTCATTGAAGCATAAATGGTTTGTGGTGTTTTTTTTGAACTGTTACCATCCATAAATGATGTACTCTGATTAGAAACACTTCTCAATGAAGTATAAGTGCTTTGTGCTGTTTTCTTGAATGGTTATCACCCATAAATGAAGTACTGTGATTAGAAACACTTCTCATTGAAGCATAAATGGTTTGTGGTGTTTTCTTGAATCGTTATCACCCATAAATGAAGTACTCTGATTAGAAACACTTCTCATAGAAGTACAAGTGCTTTGCAGTGTTTTCTTGATTAGTTACCACCCATAAATGAAGTACTTTGCTTAGAAACACTTCTCATAGAAGTACAAGTGATTTGCGGTGTTTTCTTGATTAGTTACCACCCATAAATGAAGTACTCTGATTAGAAACACTTCTCAATGAAGTATAAGTGCTTTGTGCTATTTTCTTGAATGGTTGTCACCCATAAATGAAGTACTTTGATTAGAAACACTTCTCATAAAAGCATAAATGCTTTGTGGTGTTTTCTTGATTGGTTACCACCCGTAAATGTAGTGCTCAGATTAGAAACACTTCTCATAGAAGTACAAGTGCTTTGCGGTGTTTTCTTGATTAGTTACCACCCATAAATGAAGTACTTTGCTTAGAAACACTTCTCATAGAAGTACAAGTGCTTTGCGTTGTTTTCTTGATTAGTTACCACCCATAAATGAAGTACTTTGCTTAGAAACACTTCTCAAAAAATTATACGTGCTTTGTGGTGTTTTCTTGATTGGTTACCACCCATAAATGAAGTACTCTCATTAGAAACACTTCTCAAATAAGTGTAAGTGCTTTGTGGTGTTTTCTTGATTGGTTACCACCCATAAATGAAGTACTCTCATTAGAAACACTTCTCAAATAAGTATAAGTGCTTTGTGGTGTTTTCTTGATTGGTTACCACCCATAAATGATGTACTCTGATTAGAAACACTTCTCATTGAAGCATAAATGGTTTGTGGTGTTTTCTTGAATCGTTATCACCCATAAATGAAGTACTCTGATTAGAAACACTTCTCATAGAAGTACAAGTGCTTTGCGGTGTTTTCTTGATTGGTTACCACCCATAAATGATGTACTCTGATTAGAAACACTTCTAAAAGAAGTATAAGTGCTTGGTGTTGTTTTCTTGAATGGTTATCACCCATAAATGAAGTACTGTGATTAGAAACACTTCTCATTGAAGCATAAATGGTTTGTGGTGTTTTTTTTGAACTGTTACCATCCATAAATGATGTACTCTGATTAGAAACACTTCTCAATGAAGTATAAGTGCTTTGTGCTGTTTTCTTGAATGGTTATCACCCATAAATGAAGTACTCTGATTAGAAACACTTCTCATAGAAGTACAAGTGATTTGCGGTGTTTTCTTGATTGGTTACCACCGGTAAATGTAGTACTCTGATTAGAAACACTTCTCATTGAAGCATAAATGGTTTGTGGTGTTTCTTGAATCGTTATCACCCATAAATGAAGTACTCTGATTAGAAACACTTCTCAATGAAGTATAAGTGCTTTGTGCTATTTTCTTGAATGGTTGTCACCCATAAATGAAGTACTTTGATTAGAAACACTTCTCATAAAAGCATAAATGCTTTGTGGTGTTTTCTTGATTGGTTACCACCCGTAAATGTAGTGCTCAGATTAGAAACACTTCTCATAGAAGTACAAGTGCTTTGCGGTGTTTTCTTGATTAGTTACCACCCATAAATGAAGTACTTTGCTTAGAAACACTTCTCATAGAAGTACAAGTGCTTTGCGGTGTTTTCTTGATTAGTTACCACCCATAAATGAAGTACTTTGCTTAGAAACACTTCTCAAAAAATTATACGTGCTTTGTGTTGTTTTCTTGATTGGTTACCACCCATAAATGAAGTACACTCATTAGAAACACTTCTCAAATAAGTGTAAGTGCTTTGTGGTGTTTTCTTGATTGGTTAACACCCATAAATGAAGTACTCTCATTAGAAACACTTCTCAAATAAGTATAAGTGCTTTGTGGTGTTTTCTTGATTGGTTACCACCCATAAATAATGTACTCTGATTAGAAACACTTCTCAAAGAAGTATAAGTGCTTGGTGTTGTTTTCTTGAATGGTTATCACCCATAAATGAAGTACTGTGATTAGAAACACTTCTCATTGAAGCATAAATGGTTTGTGGTGTTTTCTTGAATTGTTACCATCCATAAATGATATACTCTGATTATAAACACTTCTCAATGAAGTATAAGTGCTTTGTGCTGTTTTCTTGAATGGTTATCACCCATAAATGAAGTACTGTGATTAGAAACACTTCTCATTGAAGCATAAATGGTTTGTGGTGTTTTCTTGAATCGTTATCACCCATAAATGAAGTACTCTGATTAGAAACACTTCTCATAGAAGTACAAGTGCTTTGCGGTGTTTTCTTGATTAGTTACCACCCATAAATGAAGTACTCTGATTAGAAACACTTCTCAATGAAGTATAAGTGCTTTGTGCTGTTTTCTTGAATGGTTATCACCTATAAATGAAGTACTCTGATTAGAAACACTTCTCATTGAAACATAAATGGTTTGCGGTGTTTTCTTGATTAGTTACCACCCATAAATGAAGTAATTTGCTTAGAAACACTTCTCACAGAAGTACAAGTGCTTTGCGTTGTTTTCTTGATTAGTTACCACCCATAAATGAAGTACTCTGATTAGAAACACTTCTCGATGAAGTATAAGTGCTTTGTGCTGTTTTCTTGAATGGTTATCACCTATAAATGAAGTACTCTGATTAGAAACACTTCTCATTGAAACATAAATGGTTTGTGGTGTTTTCTTGAATCGTTATCACCCATAAATGAAGTACTCTGATTAGAAACACTTCTCAATGAAGTATAAGTGCTTTGTGCTATTTTCTTGAATGGTTGTCACCCATAAATGAAGTACTTTGATTAGAAACACTTCTCATAAAAGCATAAATGCTTTGTGGTGTTTTCTTGATTGGTTACCACCCGTAAATGTAGTGCTCAGATTAGAAACACTTCTCATAGAAGTACAAGTGCTTTGCGGTGTTTTCTTGATTAGTTACCACCCATAAATGAAGTACTTTGCTTAGAAACACTTCTCAAAAAATTATACGTGCTTTGTGGTGTTTTCTTGATTGGTTACCACCCATAAATGAAGTACTCTCATTAGAAACACTTCTCAAATAAGTGTAAGTGCTTTGTGGTGTTTTCTTGATTGGTTACCACCCATAAATGAAGTACTCTCATTAGAAACACTTCTCAAATAAGTATAAGTGCTTTGTGGTGTTTTCTTGATTGGTTACCACCCATAAATAATGTACTCTGATTAGAAACACTTCTCAAAGAAGTATAAGTGCTTGGTGTTGTTTTCTTGAATGGTTATCACCCATAAATGAAGTAATGTGATTAGAAACACTTCTCATTGAAGCATAAATGGTTTGTGGTGTTTTCTTGAATTGTTACCATCCATAAATGATGTACTCTGATTAGAAACACTTCTCAATGAAGTATAAGTGCTTTGTGCTGTTTTCTTGAATGGTTATCACCCATAAATGAAGTACTCTGATTAGAAACACTTCTCATAGAAGTACAAGTGATTTGCGGTGTTTTCTTGATTGGTTACCACCCGTAAATGTAGTACTCTGATTAGAAACACTTCTCATTGAAGCATAAATGGTTTGTGGTGTTTTCTTGAATCGTTATCACCCATAAATGAAGTACTCTGATTAGAAACACTTCTCAATGAAGTATAAGTGCTTTGTGCTATTTTCTTGAATGGTTACCACCCGTAAATGTAGTACTCTGATTAGAAACACTTCTCATAGAAGTACAAGTGCTTTGCGGTGTTTTCTTGATTAGTTACCACCCATAAATGAAGTACTTTGCTTAGAAACACTTCTCATAGATGTACAAGTGCTTTGCGTTGTTTTCTTGATTAGTTACCACCCATAAATGAAGTACTTTGCTTAGAAACACTTCTCATAGAAGTACAAGTGCTTTGCGTTGTTTTCTTGATTAGTTACCACCCATAAATGAAGTACTCTGATTAGAAACACTTCTCAATGAAGTATAAGTGCTTTGTGCTGTTTTCTTGAATGGTTATCACCTATAAATGAAGTACTCTGATTAGAAACACTTCTCATTGAAACATAAATGGTTTGTGGTGTTTTCTTGAATCGTTATCACCCATAAATGAAGTACTCTGATTAGAAACACTTCTCAATGAAGTATAAGTGCTTTGTGCTATTTTCTTGAATGGTTGTCACCCATAAATGAAGTACTTTGATTAGAAACACTTCTCATAAAAGCATAAATGCTTTGTGGTGTTTTCTTGATTGGTTACCACCCGTAAATGTAGTGCTCAGATTAGAAACACTTCTCATAGAAGTACAAGTGCTTTGCGGTGTTTTCTTGATTAGTTACCACCCATAAATGAAGTACTTTGCTTAGAAACACTTCTCAAAAAATTATACGTGCTTTGTGGTGTTTTTTTGATTGGTTACCACCCATAAATGAAGTACTCTCATTAGAAACACTTCTCAAATAAGTGTAAGTGCTTTGTGGTGTTTTCTTGATTGGTTACCACCCATAAATGAAGTACTCTCATTACAAACACTTCTCAAATAAGTATAAGTGCTTTGTGGTGTTTTCTTGATTGGTTACCACCCATAAATGATGTACTCTGATTAGAAACACTTCTCAAAGAAGTATAAGTGCTTGGTGTTGTTTTCTTGAATGGTTATCACCCATAAATGAAGTACTGTGATTAGAAACACTTCTCATTGAAGCATAAATGGTTTGTGGTGTTTTTTTTGAACTGTTACCATCCATAAATGATGTACTCTGATTAGAAACACTTCTCAATGAAGTATAAGTGCTTTGTGCTGTTTTCTTGAATGGTTATCACCCATAAATGAAGTACTGTGATTAGAAACACTTCTCATTGAAGCATAAATGGTTTGTGGTGTTTTCTTGAATCGTTATCACCCATAAATGAAGTACTCTGATTAGAAACACTTCTCATAGAAGTACAAGTGCTTTGCAGTGTTTTCTTGATTAGTTACCACCCATAAATGAAGTACTTTGCTTAGAAACACTTCTCATAGAAGTACAAGTGATTTGCGGTGTTTTCTTGATTAGTTACCACCCATAAATGAAGTACTCTGATTAGAAACACTTCTCAATGAAGTATAAGTGCTTTGTGCTATTTTCTTGAATGGTTGTCACCCATAAATGAAGTACTTTGATTAGAAACACTTCTCATAAAAGCATAAATGCTTTGTGGTGTTTTCTTGATTGGTTACCACCCGTAAATGTAGTGCTCAGATTAGAAACACTTCTCATAGAAGTACAAGTGCTTTGCGGTGTTTTCTTGATTAGTTACCACCCATAAATGAAGTACTTTGCTTAGAAACACTTCTCATAGAAGTACAAGTGCTTTGCGTTGTTTTCTTGATTAGTTACCACCCATAAATGAAGTACTTTGCTTAGAAACACTTCTCAAAAAATTATACGTGCTTTGTGGTGTTTTCTTGATTGGTTACCACCCATAAATGAAGTACTCTCATTAGAAACACTTCTCAAATAAGTGTAAGTGCTTTGTGGTGTTTTCTTGATTGGTTACCACCCATAAATGAAGTACTCTCATTAGAAACACTTCTCAAATAAGTATAAGTGCTTTGTGGTGTTTTCTTGATTGGTTACCACCCATAAATGATGTACTCTGATTAGAAACACTTCTCATTGAAGCATAAATGGTTTGTGGTGTTTTCTTGAATCGTTATCACCCATAAATGAAGTACTCTGATTAGAAACACTTCTCATAGAAGTACAAGTGCTTTGCGGTGTTTTCTTGATTGGTTACCACCCATAAATGATGTACTCTGATTAGAAACACTTCTAAAAGAAGTATAAGTGCTTGGTGTTGTTTTCTTGAATGGTTATCACCCATAAATGAAGTACTGTGATTAGAAACACTTCTCATTGAAGCATAAATGGTTTGTGGTGTTTTTTTTGAACTGTTACCATCCATAAATGATGTACTCTGATTAGAAACACTTCTCAATGAAGTATAAGTGCTTTGTGCTGTTTTCTTGAATGGTTATCACCCATAAATGAAGTACTCTGATTAGAAACACTTCTCATAGAAGTACAAGTGATTTGCGGTGTTTTCTTGATTGGTTACCACCGGTAAATGTAGTACTCTGATTAGAAACACTTCTCATTGAAGCATAAATGGTTTGTGGTGTTTCTTGAATCGTTATCACCCATAAATGAAGTACTCTGATTAGAAACACTTCTCAATGAAGTATAAGTGCTTTGTGCTATTTTCTTGAATGGTTGTCACCCATAAATGAAGTACTTTGATTAGAAACACTTCTCATAAAAGCATAAATGCTTTGTGGTGTTTTCTTGATTGGTTACCACCCGTAAATGTAGTGCTCAGATTAGAAACACTTCTCATAGAAGTACAAGTGCTTTGCGGTGTTTTCTTGATTAGTTACCACCCATAAATGAAGTACTTTGCTTAGAAACACTTCTCATAGAAGTACAAGTGCTTTGCGGTGTTTTCTTGATTAGTTACCACCCATAAATGAAGTACTTTGCTTAGAAACACTTCTCAAAAAATTATACGTGCTTTGTGTTGTTTTCTTGATTGGTTACCACCCATAAATGAAGTACACTCATTAGAAACACTTCTCAAATAAGTGTAAGTGCTTTGTGGTGTTTTCTTGATTGGTTAACACCCATAAATGAAGTACTCTCATTAGAAACACTTCTCAAATAAGTATAAGTGCTTTGTGGTGTTTTCTTGATTGGTTACCACCCATAAATAATGTACTCTGATTAGAAACACTTCTCAAAGAAGTATAAGTGCTTGGTGTTGTTTTCTTGAATGGTTATCACCCATAAATGAAGTACTGTGATTAGAAACACTTCTCATTGAAGCATAAATGGTTTGTGGTGTTTTCTTGAATTGTTACCATCCATAAATGATATACTCTGATTATAAACACTTCTCAATGAAGTATAAGTGCTTTGTGCTGTTTTCTTGAATGGTTATCACCCATAAATGAAGTACTGTGATTAGAAACACTTCTCATTGAAGCATAAATGGTTTGTGGTGTTTTCTTGAATCGTTATCACCCATAAATGAAGTACTCTGATTAGAAACACTTCTCATAGAAGTACAAGTGCTTTGCGGTGTTTTCTTGATTAGTTACCACCCATAAATGAAGTACTCTGATTAGAAACACTTCTCAATGAAGTATAAGTGCTTTGTGCTGTTTTCTTGAATGGTTATCACCTATAAATGAAGTACTCTGATTAGAAACACTTCTCATTGAAACATAAATGGTTTGTGGTGTTTTCTTGAATCGTTATCACCCATAAATGAAGTACTCTGATTAGAAACACTTCTCAATGAAGTATAAGTGCTTTGTGCTATTTTCTTGAATGGTTGTCACCCATAAATGAAGTACTTTGATTAGAAACACTTCTCATAAAAGCATAAATGCTTTGTGGTGTTTTCTTGATTGGTTACCACCCGTAAATGTAGTACTATGATTAGAAACACTTCTCATAGAAGTACAAGTGCTTTGTGGTGTTTTCTTGATTAGTTACCACCCATAAATGAAGTACTTTGCTTAGAAACACTTCTCAAAAAATTATACGTGCTTTGTGGTGTTTTCTTGATTGGTTACCACCCATAAATGAAGTACTCTCATTAGAAACACTTCTCAAATAAGTGTAAGTGCTTTGTGGTGTTTTCTTGATTGGTTACCACCCATAAATGAAGTACTCTCATTAGAAACACTTCTCAAATAAGTATAAGTGCTTTGTGGTGTTTTCTTGATTGGTTACCACCCATAAATGATGTACTCTGATTAGAAACACTTCTCAAAGAAGTATAAGTGCTTGGTGTTGTTTTCTTGAATGGTTATCACCCATAAATGAAGTATTGTGATTAGAAACACTTCTCATTGAAGCATAAATGGTTTGTGGTGTTTTTTTTGAACTGTTACCATCCATAAATGATGTACTCTGATTAGAAACACTTCTCAATGAAGTATAAGTGCTTTGTGCTGTTTTCTTGAATGGTTATCACCCATAAATGAAGTACTCTGATTAGAAACACTTCTCATAGAAGTACAAGTGATTTGCGGTGTTTTCTTGATTGGTTACCACCCGTAAATGTAGTACTCTGATTAGAAACACTTCTCATTGAAGCATAAATGGTTTGTGGTGTTTTCTTGAATCGTTATCACCCATAAATGAAGTACTCTGATTAGAAACACTTCTCATAGAAGTACAAGTGCTTTGCGGTGTTTTCTTGATTAGTTACCACCCATAAATGAAGTACTCTGATTAGAAACACTTCTCATAGAAGTACAAGTGATTTGCGGTGTTTTCTTGATTGGTTACCACCCGTAAATGTAGTACTCTGATTAGAAACACTTCTCATAGAAGTACAAGTGCTTTGCGGTGTTTTCTTGATTAGTTACCACCCATAAATGAAGTACTTTGCTTAGAAACACTTCTCATAGAAGTACAAGTGCTTTGCGTTGTTTTCTTGATTAGTTACCACCCATAAATGAAGTACTTTGCTTAGAAACACTTCTCAAAAAATTATACGTGCTTTGTGGTGTTTTCTTGATTGGTTACCACCCATAAATGAAGTACTCTCATTAGAAACACTTCTCAAATAAGTGTAAGTGCTTTGTGGTGTTTTCTTGATTGGTTACCACCCATAAATGAAGTACTCTCATTAGAAACACTTCTCAAATAAGTATAAGTGCTTTGTGGTGTTTTCTTGATTGGTTACCACCCATAAATGTTGTACTCTGATTAGAAACACTTCTCAAAGAAGTATAAGTGCTTGGTGTTGTTTTCTTGAATGGTTATCACCCATAAATGAATTACTGTGATTAGAAACACTTCTCATTGAAGCATAAATGGTTTGTGGTGTTTTCTTGAATTGTTACCATCCATAAATGATGTACTCTGATTAGAAACACTTCTCAATGAAGTATAAGTGCTTTGTGCTGTTTTCTTGAATGGTTATCACCCATAAATGAAGTACTGTGATTAGAAACACTTCTCATTGAAGCATAAATGGTTTGTGGTGTTTTCTTGAATCGTTATCACCCATAAATGAAGTACTCTGATTAGAAACACTTCTCAATGAAGCATAAGTGCTTTGTGCTATTTTCTTGAATGGTTGTCACCCATAAATGAAGTACTTTGATTAGAAACACTTCTCATAAAAGCATAAATGCTTTGTGGTGTTTTCTTGATTGGTTACCACCCGTAAATGTAGTGCTCAGATTAGAAACACTTCTCATAGAAGTACAAGTGCTTTGCGGTGTTTTCTTGATTAGTTACCACCCATAAATGAAGTACTTTGCTTAGAAACACTTCTCATAGAAGTACAAGTGCTTTGCAGTGTTTTCTTGATTAGTTACCACCCATAAATGAAGTACTTTGCTTAGAAACACTTCTCAAAAAATTATACATGCTTTGTGGTGTTTTCTTGATTGGTTACCACCCATAAATGAAGTACTCTCATTAGAAACACTTCTCAAATAAGTGTAAGTGCTTTGTGGTGTTTTCTTGATTGGTTACCACCCATAAATGAAGTACTCTCATTAGAAACACTTCTCAAATAAGTATAAGTGCTTTGTGGTGTTTTCTTGATTGGTTACCACCCATAAATAATGTACTCTGATTAGAAACACTTCTCAAAGAAGTATAAGTGCTTGGTGTTGTTTTCTTGAATGGTTATCACCCATAAATGAAGTAATGTGATTAGAAACACTTCTCATTGAAGCATAAATGGTTTGTGGTGTTTTCTTGAATTGTTACCATCCATAAATGATGTACTCTGATTAGAAACACTTCTCAATGAAGTATAAGTGCTTTGTGCTGTTTTCTTGAATGGTTATCACCCATAAATGAAGTACTGTGATTAGAAACACTTCTCATTGAAGCATAAATGGTTTGTGGTGTTTTCTTGAATCGTTATCACCCATAAATGAAGTACTCTGATTAGAAACACTTCTCATAGAAGTACAAGTGCTTTGCGGTGTTTTCTTGATTAGTTACCACCCATAAATGAAGTACTCTGATTAGAAACACTTCTCATAAAAGTACAAGTGCTTTGCGGTGTTTTCTTGATTAGTTACCACCCATAAATGAAGTACTTTGCTTAGAAACACTTCTCATATAAGTATGAATGCTTTGTGATGTTTTCTTAATTGGTTACCACCCATAAATGAAGTACTCTCAATAGAAACACTTCTCAAAGAATTATACGTGCTTTGTGGTGTTTTCTTGATTGGTTACCACCCATAAATGAAGTACTCTGATTAGAAACAGTTCTCATAGAAGTATAAGTGCTTTGTGGTGTTTTCTTGAATGGTTGTCACCCAGAAATTTAGTACTTTGATTACAAACACTTCTCATAAAAGCATAAATGCTTTGTGGTGTTTTCTTAATTGGTTACCACCCATAAATGAAGTACTCTGATTAGAAATACTTCTCATAGTTGTATAAGCGTTTTGTGTTGTTTTCTTAAATGGTTGCCATCCATAAATGAAGTATTGTGATTAGAAACACTTCTCATGGAAGCATAAATGCTTTCTGGTGTTTTCTTGATTGGTTACCACCTATAAATGAAGTACTCTGATTAGAAACACTTCTCATAGAAGTATAAGTGCTTTGTGGTGTTTTCTTGAATGTTGTCACCCACTAATTATGTACTTTGATTAGAAACACTTCTCATAGAAGCATAAATGCTTTGTGGTGTTTTCATGATTGGTTACCACCCATAAATGAAGTTCTCTGATTAGAAATACTTCTCATAGATGTATAAGTGCTTTGTGGTGTTTTCTTGAATGGTTACCATCCATAAATGAAGTACTAAGATTGGAAACACTTCTCACAGAAGTATAACTGCTTTGTTGTGTTTTCTTGAATGGTTATCAACCATAATTGAAGTACTTTGACTAGAAATACTTCTCAAGGAAGCATAAAAGATTTGTGTTGTCTTCTCGATTGGTTATCACCCAAAAATGAAGTACTCTGATTGGAAATACTTCTCATGGAAGCATAAATGTTTGTGGTGTTTTCTTGATGGGTTACCTCTCATGAATGAAGTACTCTGATTAGAAACACTTCTCATAAAAGTATTTGTGCTTTGCGGTGTTTTCTTTAATGATTATCACCTATATATCAAGTACTCTGATTAGAAACACTTCTCATAGAAGCATAAAAGATTTGTGGTGTTTTCTTAATTGGTTACCACCCATAAATGAAGTACTTTTAATTAGAAACACTTCTCATGGAAGCATAAAAGCTTTGTGTTGTTTTCTCGATTGGTTATCACCCATAAATGATGTACTCTAATTAGAGACACTTCTAATGGAAGCATAAAAGCTTTGTGTTGTTTTATCGATTGGTTACCACCCAAAAATGAAGTACTCTGATTGGAAACACTTCTCATGGAAGCATAAATGTTTGTGATGTTTTCTTGATTGGTTACCACCCATAAATGAAGTACTGTGATTCGAAACACTTTTCATTGAAGCATAAATGCTTTGTGTTGTTTTCTTGATTGGTTACCACCCATAAATGAAGTACTCTGATTAGAAATACTTCTCATAGTTGTATAAGTGTTTTGTGGTGTTTTCTTAAATGGTTGCCACCCATAAATGAAGTACTGTGATTAGAAGCATTTCTCATGAAAAGCATAAATGCTTTGTGGTATTTTCTTGATTGGTTACCACCCATAAATGAAGTACTCTGATTAGAAACACTTCTCATAGAAGTATCAGTGCTTTGTGGTATTTTCTTGAATTGTTAGCACCCAAAATGAAGTACTTTGAAATGAAACACTTCTCATGAAAGCATAAATGTTTTGTGGTATTTTCTTGATTGGTTACCGCCCTTAAAGAAAGTACTCTGATTAGAAACACTTCTCATAGAAGTATAACTGCTTTGTGGAATTTTCTTGAATGGTTATCACCCGTAAAGGAAGTACTCTGATTGTAAACACTTATCATAGAAGTATAACTGCTTTGTGGTGTTTTCTTGAATGGTTATCACCCATAAATTAAGTACTATGATTAGAAACACTTCTCATAGAAGTATTAGTGCTTTGTGGTGTTTTCTTGAATGGTTATCACCCATAAATGAAGTACTCTGATTAGAAACACTTCTCAATAGAAGCATAAATGCTATGTGGTGTTTTGTTTATTGGTTACCACTAATAAATGAAGTACTCTGATTAGAAACAATTCTCATAGAAGTATAAGTGCTTTGTGGTGTTTTCTTCAAAGATTATCACCCATAAATGAAGCACATTAATTAGAAACACTTCTCAAAGAAGTTTATGTGTTTTGTGGTTTTTTTCATTAATGGTTATCACCCATAAATGAAGTACTTTGATTAGAAACACTTCTCATGGAAACATAAATGATTTGTTGTGTTTTCTTGATTGGTTACCACCCATAAAATAAGTATTATGATTAGAAACACTTCTCATAGGAGTAAAAGTTGTTTTGTGGTGTTTTCTTGAATGGTTATCACCCATAAATGAAGTACATTGAGAAGAAACACTTCTCATGGAAGCATAAATGTTTTGTTGTGTTTTCTTGATTGTTACCACCCATAAATTAAGTATTCTGATTAGAAACACTTCTCATAGAAGTATAAGTGTTTTGTGGTGTTTTCTTGAATGGTTATCACCCATAAATGAAGTACTTTGATTAGAAACACTTCTCCTTGAAGCATAAATGCTTTGTGGCTTTTTCTTGATTGGTTACAACCCATAAATGAATTACTCTGATTAGAAACACTTCTCATAGAAGTATAAGTGCTTTCTGGTGTTTTCTTGAATGGTTATCACCCATAAATGAAGAACTTTGATTAGAAACACTTCTTATTGAAGCATAATTGCTTTGTGGTGTTTTCTAGTTTGGTTACCACCCATAAATGAACTACTTTCATTAGAAACATTTCTCATGGAAGCATAAAAGCTCTGTGGTGTTTTCTCGATTGGTTACCACCCATAAATGAAGTACTCTGATTAGAAACACTTCTCATTGATGTATAAGTGTTTTGTGGTGTTTTTTTGAATGGTTATCACTCATTAATGTACTTTGATTAGAAACACTTCTTATTGAAGCATAAATGCTTTGTGGTGATTTCTGGTTTGGTTACCACCCATAAATAAAGTACTTTCATTAGAAACACTTCTCATGGAAGCATAAAAGATTTGTGTTGTCTTCTCGATTGGTTATTACCCATAAATGAAGTACTCTGATTAGAGACACTTCTAATGGAAGCATAAAAGCTTTGTGTTGTTTTCTCGAATGGTTACCACCCAAAAATGAAGTACTCTGATTGGAAACACTTCCCATGGAAGCATAAATGTTTGTGGTGTTTTCTTGATTGGTTCCCACCCATAAATGAAGTACTATGATTCGAAACACTTCTCATTGAAGCATAAATGCTTTGTGGTGTTTTCTTGAATGGTTATCTACCATAATTGAAGTACTTTGATTAGAAACACTTCTCATAGAAGTATAAGTGCTTTGTGGTTTTTTCTTGAATGGTTATCACCCATAAATGAAGTACTCTGATTAGAAACAATTTTCATAGAAGCATAAATGCTTTGTGGTGTTTTCTTGATTGGTTACCACCCATAAATGATGTACTCTGATTAGAAATACTTCTCATAGATGTATAAGTGCTTTGTGGTGTTTTCTTGAATGGTTACCACCCATAAATGAAGTACTTCGATTAGAAACATTTCTCATGTAAACATAAATGCTTTGTGGTGTTTTCTTGATTGGTTACCTCCCATAAACGAAGTACTCTGATTAGAAACACTTCTCATAGAAAAATAAGTGTTTTGTGATGTTTTCTTGAATGGTTAGCACCCAAAATGAAGTACTTTGATTAGAAACACTTCTCATGAAAGCATAATTTCTTTGTGGTGTTTTCTTGACTGGTTACCGCCCTTAAAGGAAGTACTCTGATTGGAAACACATCCCATGGAAGTATAACTGCTTTGTGGTGTTTTCTTGAATAATTATCACCCATAATTGAAGTACTTTGATTAGAAACACTTCTCATGAAAGCATAAATGATTTGTGGTTTTTTATTGATTGGTTACCGCCCTTAAAGGAAGTACTCTGATTAGAAACACTTCTCATAGAAGTATAACTGCTTTGTGTAGTTTTCTTGAATGGTTATCACCAAAAATGAAGTACTGTTATTAGAAACACTTCTCATAAAAGCATAAAAGCTTTGTTGTGTTTTCTTGATTGGTTACCGCCCTTAAAGGAAGTACTATGATTGGAAATACTTCTCATAGAAGTATAACTGCTTTGTGTAGTTTTCTTGAATGGTTAACACCCAAAATGAAGTACTTTGTTTAGAAACACTTCTCATGAAAGCATAAATGCTTTGTAGTGTTTTCTTGATTAGTTACCATCCATAAATGAAGTACTTTATTAGAAACACTTCTCATCGAAGCATAAATGCTTTGTGGTGTTTTCTTGATTGGTTACCACCCATAAATGAAGTACTCTGATTAGAAACACTTCTCATAGAAGTATAACTGCATTGTGGTGTTTTCTTGAATGGTTAGCATCCAAAATGAAGTACTTTGATTAGAAACACTTCTCATGAAAGCATAAATGCTTTGTGGTGTTTTCTTGAATGGTTATCGCTCATAAAAAAAGTACTCTGATTGGAAACACTTCTCATAGAAGTATAACTGCTTTGTGGTGTTTTCTTAAATAGTTACCACCCAAATATGAAGTACTACGATTAGAAACACTTCTCATGTAAGCATAAATGCTTTGTGGTGTTTTTTTGATAGGTTAGCACCCATAAATGAAGTACTATGATTAGAAACACTTCTCATAGAAGTATAAGTGTTTTGTAGTGTTTCTTGAATGGTTATCACCCATTAATGTTCTTTGATTAGAAACACTTCTCATAGAAGCATAAATGCTTTGTGGTGTTTTCTTGTTTGGTTACCACCCATAAATGAAGTAATTTATTAGAAGCATTTCTCATAGAAGTATAAGTGCTTTGTGTGTTTTCTTGAATGGTTATCGCCCATAAAATATATACTGTGATTAGAAACACTTCTTATTGAAGCATAAATGCTTTGTGGTGTTTTCTTGATTTGGCTACCACCCATAAACGAAGTACTCTGATTAGAAACACTTCTCATAGAAGTATAACTGCTTTGTGGTGTTCTCTTGAATGGTTAGCATCCAAAATGTAGTACTTTGATTAGAAACACTTCTCATGAAAGCATAAATGCTTTGTGGTGTTTTCTTGAATGGTTATCGCCCATAAAGAAAGTACTCTGATTGGAAACACTTCTCATAGAAGTATAACTGCTTTGTGGTGTTTTCTTAAATGGTTACCACCCAAATATGAAGTACTACGATTAGAAATACTTCTCGTAGATTTATAAGTGCTTTGTGGAGTTTTCTTGAATGGTTACCACCCAAAAATGAAGTACTATGATTGGAAACACTTCTCACAGAATTATAACTGCTTTGTGGTGTTTACTTGAATGGTTATCAACCATAATTGAAGTACTTTGACTAGAAACACTTCTCATGGAAGCATAAAAGCTCTGTGGTGTTTTCTCGATTGGTTACCCACCCATAAATGAAGTACTCTGATTAGAAACACTTCTCATTGATGTATAAGTGCTTTCTGGTGATTTCTTGAATGGTTATCACCCATAAATGAAGAACTTTGATTAGAAACACTTCTTATTGAAGCATAATTGCTTTGTGGTGTTTTCTGGTTTGGTTACCACCAATAAATGAACTACTTTCATTAGAAACACTTCTCATGGAAGCATAAAAGCTCTGTGGTGTTTTCTCGATTGGTTACCACCCATAAATGAAGTACTCTGATTAGAAACACTTCTCATTGATGTATAAGTGTTTTGTGGTGTTTTTTTGAATGGTTATCACCTGTTAATGTACTTTGATTAGAAACACTTCTTATTGAAGCGTAAATGCTTTGTGGTGATTTCTGGTTTGGTTACCACCCATAAATGAAGTACTGTGATTAGAAATACTTCTCATGGAAGCATAAATGCTTTGTGGTGTTTTCTTGATTTGGCTACCACCCATAAACGATGTACTCTGATTAGAAACACTTCTCACAGAATTATAACTGCTTTGTGGTGTTTACTTGAATGGTTATCAACCATAATTGAAGTACTTTGACTAGAAACACTTCTCATGGAAGCATAAATGCTTTGTGGTGTTTTCTTGATGGGTTACCTCTCATGAATGAAGTACTAGTGCTTTGCGGTGTTTTCTTTAATGGTTATCACCTATATATGAAGTACTCTGATTAGAAACACTTCTCATAGAAGCATAAAAGCTTTGTGGTTTTTTCTTAATTGGTTACCACCCATAAATGAATTACTTTGATTAGAAACACTTCTCATGGAAGCATAAAAGCTTTGTGTTGTTTTCTCGATTGGTTATCACCCATAAATGAAGTACTCTAATTAGAGACACATCTAATGGAAGCATAAAAGCTTTGTGTTGTTTTATCGATTGGTTACCACCAAAAAATGAAGTACTCTGATTAGAAACACATCTCATGGAAGCATAAATGTTTGTGGTGTTTTCTTGATTGGTTACCACCCATAAAAGAAGTACTGTGATTCGGAACACTTCTCAATAGAAGCATAAATGCTATGTGGTGTTTTGTTTATTGGTTACCACTCATAAAAGAAGTACTCTAATTAAAAACAATTCTCATAGAAGTATAAGTGCTTTGTGGTGTTTTCTTGAAAGATTATCACCCATAAATGAAGCACATTAATTAGAAACACTTCTCAAAGAAGTTTATGTGTTTTGTGGTTTTTTTTTCATTAATGGTTATCACCCATAAATGAAGTACTTTGATTAGAAACACTTCTCCTTGAAGCATAAATGCTTTGTGGTGTTTTCTTGATTGGTTACAACCCATAAATGAATTACTCTGATTAGAAACACTTCTCATAGAAGTATAAGTGCTTTCTGGTGTTTTCTTGAATGGTTATCACCCATAAATAAAGAACTTTGATTAGAAACACTTCTCATGGAAGCATAAAAGCTCTGTGGTGTTTTCTCGATTGGTTACCCACCCATAAATGAAGTACTCTGATTAGAAACACTTCTCATTGATGTATAAGTGCTTTCTGGTGATTTCTTGAATGGTTATCACCCATAAATGAAGAACTTTGATTAGAAACACTTCTTATTGAAGCATAATTGCTTTGTGGTGTTTTCTGGTTTGGTTACCACCAATAAATGAACTACTTTCATTAGAAACACTTCTCATGGAAGCATAAAAGCTCTGTGGTGTTTTCTCGATTGGTTACCACCCATAAATGAAGTACTCTGATTAGAAACACTTCTCATTGATGTATAAGTGTTTTGTGGTGTTTTTTTGAATGGTTATCACCTGTTAATGTACTTTGATTAGAAACACTTCTTATTGAAGCGTAAATGCTTTGTGGTGATTTCTGGTTTGGTTACCACCCATAAATGAAGTACTGTGATTAGAAATACTTCTCATGGAAGCATAAATGCTTTGTGGTGTTTTCTTGATTTGGCTACCACCCATAAACGATGTACTCTGATTAGAAACACTTCTCACAGAATTATAACTGCTTTGTGGTGTTTACTTGAATGGTTATCAACCATAATTGAAGTACTTTGACTAGAAACACTTCTCATGGAAGCATAAATGCTTTGTGGTGTTTTCTTGATGGGTTACCTCTCATGAATGAAGTACTAGTGCTTTGCGGTGTTTTCTTTAATGGTTATCACCTATATATGAAGTACTCTGATTAGAAACACTTCTCATAGAAGCATAAAAGCTTTGTGGTTTTTTCTTAATTGGTTACCACCCATAAATGAATTACTTTGATTAGAAACACTTCTCATGGAAGCATAAAAGCTTTGTGTTGTTTTCTCGATTGGTTATCACCCATAAATGAAGTACTCTAATTAGAGACACATCTAATGGAAGCATAAAAGCTTTGTGTTGTTTTATCGATTGGTTACCACCAAAAAATGAAGTACTCTGATTAGAAACACTTCTCATGGAAGCATAAATGTTTTGTGGTGTTTTCTTGATGGGTTACCTCTCATGAATGAAGTACTAGTGCTTTGCGGTGTTTTCTTTAATGGTTATCACCTATATATGAAGTACTCTGATTAGAAACACTTCTCATAGAAGCATAAAAGCTTTGTGGTTTTTTCTTAATTGGTTACCACCCATAAATGAATTACTTTGATTAGAAACACTTCTCATGGAAGCATAAAAGCTTTGTGTTGTTTTCTCGATTGGTTATCACCCATAAATGAAGTACACTAAATAGAGACACTTCTAATGGAAGCATAAAAGCTTTGTGTTGTTTTATCGATTGGTTACCACCCAAAAATGAAGTACTCTGATTACAAACAATTCTCATAGAAGTATAAGTGCTTTGTGGTGTTTTCTTGAAAGATTATCACCCATAAATGAAGCACATTAATTAGAAACACTTCTCAAAGAAGTTTATGTGTTTTGTGGTTTTTTTTTCATTAATGGTTATCACCCATAAATGAAGTACTTTGATTAGAAACACTTCTCATGGAAACATAAATGATTTGTTGTGTTTTCTTGATTGGTTACCACCCATAAAAGAAGTATTATGATTAGAAACACTTCTTATAGGAGTATAAGTTGTTTTGTGGTGTTTTCTGGAATGGTTATCACCCATAAAAGAAGTACATTGATAAGAAACACTTCTCATGGAAGCATAAATGATTTGTTGTGTTTTCTTGATTGGTTACCACCCATAAAAGAAGTATTATGATTAGAAACACTTCTTATAGGAGTATAAGTTGTTTTGTGGTGTTTTCTGGAATGGTTATCACCCATAAATGAAGTACATTGATAAGAAACACTTCTCATGGAAGCATAAATGTTTTGTTGTGTTTTCTTGATTGTTACCACCCATAAATTAAGTATTCTGATTAGAAACACTTCTCATAGAAGTATAAATGTTTTGTGGTGTTTTCTTGAATGGTTATCACCCATAAATGAAGTACTTTGATTAGAAACACTTCTCCTTGAAGCATAAATGCTTTGTGGTGTTTTCTTGATTGGTTACAACCCATAAATGAATTACTCTGATTAGAAACACTTCTCATAGAAGTATAAGTGCTTTCTGGTGTTTTCTTGAATGGTTATCACCCATAAATAAAGAACTTTGATTAGAAACACTTCTCATGGAAGCATAAAAGCTCTGTGGTGTTTTCTCGATTGGTTACCACCCATAAATGAAGTACTCTGATTAGAAACACTTCTCATTGATATATAAGTGCTTTCTGGTGATTTCTTGAATGGTTATCACCCATAAATGAAGAACATTGATTAGAAACACTTCTCATGGAAGCATAAAAGCTCTGTGGTGTTTTCTCGATTGGTTACCACCCATAAATGAAGTACTCTGATTAGAAACACTTCTCATTGATGTATAAGTGTTTTGTGGTGTTTTTTTGAATGGTTATCACCCATTAATGTACTTTGATTAGAAACACTTCTTATTGAAGCATAATTGCTTTGTGGTGTTTTCTGGTTTGGTTACCACCAATAAATGAACTACTTTCATTAGAAACACTTCTCATGGAAGCATAAAAGCTCTGTGGTGTTTTCTCGATTTGTTACCACCCATAAATGAAGTACTCTGATTAGAAACACTTCTCATTGATGTATAAGTGTTTTGTGGTGTTATTTTGAATGGTTATCACCCATTAATGTACTTTGATTAGAAACACTTCTTATTGAAGCATAAATGCTTTGTGGTGATTTCTGGTTTGGTTACCACCCATAAATGAAGTACTTTCATTAGAAACACTTCTCAAGGAAGCATAAAAGATTAGTGTTGTCTTCTCGATTGGTTATCACCCATAAATGAAGTACTATGATTAGAGACACTTCTAATGGAAGCATAAAAGCTTTGTGTTGTTTTTTCGATTGGTTACCACATAAAAATGAAGTACTCTGATTGGAAACACTTCTCATGGAAGCATAAATGTTTGTGGTGTTTTCGTGATTGGTTACCACCCATAAATGAAGTACTGTGATTCGAAACACTTCTCATTGAAGCATAAATGCTTTGTGGTGTTTTCTTGATTGGTTACCACCCATAAATGAAGTACTCTGATTAGAAACACTTCTCATAGAAGTATAAGTGCTTTGTGGTGTTTTCTTGAATGGTTATCACCCATAAATAAAGAACTTTGATTAGAAACACTTCTCATGGAAGCATAAATGTTTGTGGTGTTTTCTTGATTGGTTATCACCCATAAAAGAAGTACTGTGATTCGGAACACTTCTCAATAGAAGCATAAATGCTATGTGGTGTTTTGTTTATTAGTTACCACTCATAAATGAAGTACTCTAATTACAAACAATTCTAATAGAAGTATAAGTGCTTTGTGGTGTTTTCTTGAAAGATTATCACCCATAAATGAAGCACATTAATTAGAAACACTTCTCAAAGAAGTTTATGTGTTTTGTGGTTTTTTTTTCATTAATGGTTATCACCCATAAATGAAGTACTTTGATTAGAAACACTTCTCATGGAAACATAAATGATTTGTTGTGTTTTCTTGATTGGTTACCACCCATAAAAGAAGTATTATGATTAGAAACACTTCTTATAGGAGTATAAGTTGTTTTGTGGTGTTTTCTGGAATGGTTATCACCCATAAAAGAAGTACATTGATAAGAAACACTTCTCATGGAAGCATAAATGATTTGTTGTGTTTTCTTGATTGGTTACCACCCATAAAAGAAGTATTATGATTAGAAACACTTCTTATAGGAGTATAAGTTGTTTTGTGGTGTTTTCTGGAATGGTTATCACCCATAAATGAAGTACATTGATAAGAAACACTTCTCATGGAAGCATAAATGTTTTGTTGTGTTTTCTTGATTGTTACCACCCATAAATTAAGTATTCTGATTAGAAACACTTCTCATAGAAGTATAAATGTTTTGTGGTGTTTTCTTGAATGGTTATCACCCATAAATGAAGTGCTTTGATTAGAAACACTTCTCCTTGAAGCATAAATGCTTTGTGGTGTTTTCTTGATTGGTTACAACCCATAAATGAATTACTCTGATTAGAAACACTTCTCATAGAAGTATAAGTGCTTTCTGGTGTTTTCTTGAATGGTTATCACCCATAAATAAAGAACTTTGATTAGAAACACTTCTCATGGAAGCATAAAAGCTCTGTGGTGTTTTCTCGATTGGTTACCACCCATAAATGAAGTACTCTGATTAGAAACACTTCTCATTGATATATAAGTGCTTTCTGGTGATTTCTTGAATGGTTATCACCCATAAATGAAGAACATTGATTAGAAACACTTCTCATGGAAGCATAAAAGCTCTGTGGTGTTTTCTCGATTGGTTACCACCCATAAATGAAGTACTCTGATTAGAAACACTTCTCATTGATGTATAAGTGTTTTGTGGTGTTTTTTTGAATGGTTATCACCCATTAATGTACTTTGATTATAAACACTTCTTATTGAAGCATAATTGCTTTGTGGTGTTTTCTGGTTTGGTTACCACCAATAAATGAACTACTTTCATTAGAAACACTTCTCATGGAAGCATAAAAGCTCTGTGGTGTTTTCTCGATTTGTTACCACCCATAAATGAAGTACTCTGATTAGAAACACTTCTCATTGATGTATAAGTGTTTTGTGGTGTTATTTTGAATGGTTATCACCCATTAATGTACTTTGATTAGAAACACTTCTTATTGAAGCATAAATGCTTTGTGGTGATTTCTGGTTTGGTTACCACCCATAAATGAAGTACTTTCATTAGAAACACTTCTCAAGGAAGCATAAAAGATTAGTGTTGTCTTCTCGAGTGGTTATCACCCATAAATGAAGTACTATGATTAGAGACACTTCTAATGGAAGCATAAAAGCTTTGTGTTGTTTTTTCGATTGGTTACCACATAAAAATGAAGTACTCTGATTGGAAACACTTCTCATGGAAGCATAAATGTTTGTGGTGTTTTCGTGATTGGTTACCACCCATAAATGAAGTACTGTGATTCGAAACACTTCTCATTGAAGGATAAATGCTTTGTGGTGTTTTCTTGATTGGTTACCACCCATAAATGAAGTACTCTGATTAGAAACACTTCTCATAGAAGTATAAGTGCTTTGTGGTGTTTTCTTGAATGATTATCACCCATAAATGAAGTACTCTGATTAGAAACACTTCTCAATAGAAGCATAAATGCTATGTGGTGTTTTGTTTATTGTTTACCACTCATAAATGAAGTACTCTGATTAGAAACAATTCTCATAGAAGTATAAGTGCTTTGTGGTGTTTTCTTGAAAGATTATCACCCATAAATGAAGCACATTAATTAGAAACACTTCTCAAAGAAGTTTATGTGTTTTGTGGTTTTTTAATTAATGGTTATGACCCATAAATGAAGTACTTTGATTAGAAACACTTCTCAAGGAAGCATAAATGTTTTGTTGTGTTTTCTTGATTGTTACCACCAAAAAAATTAAGTATTCTGATTAGAAACACTTCTCACAGAAGTATAAGTGTTTTGTGGTGTTTTCTTGAATGGTTATCACCCATAAATGAAGTACTTTGATTAGAAACACTTCTTATTGAACCATAATTGCTTTGTGGTGTTTTCTGGTTTGGTTACCACCCATAAATGAACTACTTTCATTAGAAACACTTCTCATGGAAGCATAAAAGCTCTGTGGTGTTTTCTCGATTGGTTATCACCCATAAATGAAGTACTCTGATTAGAGACACATCTAATGGAAGCATAAAAGCTTTGTGTTGTTTTCTGGATTGGTTACCACCCAAAAATGAGGTACTCTGATTGGAAACACTTCTCATGGAAGCATAAATGTTTGTGGTGTTTTCTTGATTGGTTACCACCCATAAATGAAGTACTGTGATTCGAAACACTTCTCATTGAAGCATAAATGCTTTGTGGTGTTTTCTTGATTATTTACCACCCATAAATGAAGTACTCTGATTAGAAACACTTCTCATAGAAGTATAAGTGCTTTGTGGTGTTTTCTTGAATGGTTGTCACCCATAAATTAAGTATTCTGATTAGAAACACTTCTCATAGATGTATAAGTGCTTTGTGGTGTTTTCTTGAATGGTTGTCACCTATAAATGAAGTCCTCTGATTAGAAACACTTCTCATAAAAGTAAAACTGCTTTGTGGAGTTTTCTTGAATGGTTATCACCCATAAAGGAAGTAATCTGATTGTAAACACTTCTCATAGAAGTATAACTGCTTTTTGGTGTTTTCTTGATAGGTTACCACCCATAAATGAAGTACTATGATTAGAAACACTTCTCATAGAAGTATTAGTGCTTTGTTGTGTTTTCTAGAATGGTTATCACCCATAAATGAAGTACTCTGATTAGAAACACTTCTCAATAGAAGCATAAAAGCTATGTGGTGTTTTGTTTATTGGTTACCACTCATAAATGAAGTACTCTGATTAGAAACAATTCTCATAGAAGTATAAGTGCTTTGCGGTGTTTTCTTGAAAGATTATCACCCATAAATGAAGCACATTAATTAGAAACACTTCTCAAAGAAGTTTATGTGTTTTGTGGTTTTTTAATTAATGGTTATCACCCATAAATGAAGTACTTTGATTAGAAACACTTCTCATGGAAACATAAATGATTTGTTGTGTTTTCTTGATTGGTTACCACCCATAAAAGAAGTATTATGATTAGAAACACTTCTTATAGGAGTATAAGTTGTTTTGTGGTGTTTTCTGGAATGGTTATCACCCATAAATGAAGTACATTGATAAGAAACACTTCTCATGGAAGCATAAATGTTTTGTTGTGTTTTCTTGATTGTTACCACCCATAAATTAAGTATTCTGATTAGAAACACTTCTCATAGAAGTATAAGTGTTTTGTGGTGTTTTCTTGAATGGTTATCACCCATAAATGAAGTACTTTGATTAGAAACGCTTCTCCTTGAAGCATAAATGCTTTGTGGTGTTTTCTTGATTGGTTACAATCCATAAATGAATTACTCTGATTAGAAACACTTTTCATAGAAGTATAAGTGCTTTCTGGTGTTTTCTTGAATGGTTATCACCCATAAATAAAGAACTTTGATTAGAAACACTTCTCATGGAAGCATAAAAGCTCTGTGGTGTTTTCTCGATTGGTTACCACCCATAAATGAAGTACTCTAATTAGAAACACTTCTCAAAGAAGTATAAGTGCTTTGTGTTGTTTTCTTGAATGGTTATCACCCATAAATAAAGAACTTTGATTAGAAACACTTCTCATGGAAGCATAAAAGCTCTGTGGTGTTTTCTCGATTGGTTACCACCCATAAATGAAGTACTCTGATTAGAAACACTTCTCATTGATGTATAAGTGCTTTCTGGTGATTTCTTGAATGGTTATCACCCATAAATGAAGAACTTTGATTAGAATCACTTCTTATTGAAGCATAATTGCTTTGTGGTGTTTTTTGGTTTGGTTACCACCAATAAATGAACTACTTTCATTAGAAACACTTCTCATGGAAGCATAAAAGCTCTGTGGTGTTTTCTCGATTGGTTACCACCCATAAATGAAGTACTCTGATTAGAAACACTTCTCATTGATGTATAAGTGTTTTGTGGTGTTTTTTTGAATGGTTATCACCCATTAATGTACTTTGATTAGAAACACTTCTTATTGAAGCATAATTGCTTTGTGGTGTTTTCTGGTTTGGTTACCACCAATAAATGAACTACTTTCATTAGAAACACTTCTCATGGAAGCATAAAAGCTCTGTGGTGTTTTCTCGATTGGTTACCACCCATAAATGAAGTACTCTGATTAGAAACACTTCTCATTGATGTATAAGTGTTTTGTGGTGTTTTTTTGAATGGTTATCACCCATTAATGTACTTTGATTAGAAACACTTCTTATTGAAGCATAATTGCTTTGTGGTTTTTTCTTAATTGGTTACCACCCATAAATGAATTACTTTGATTAGAAACACTTCTCATGGAAGCATAAAAGCTTTGTGTTGTTTTCTCGATTGGTTATCACCCATAAATGAAGTACACTAAATAGAGACACTTCTAATGGAAGCATAAAAGCTTTGTGTTGTTTTATCGATTGGTTACCACCCAAAAATGAAGTACTCTGATTACAAACAATTCTCATAGAAGTATAAGTGCTTTGTGGTGTTTTCTTGAAAGATTATCACCCATAAATGAAGCACATTAATTAGAAACACTTCTCAAAGAAGTTTATGTGTTTTGTGGTTTTTTAATTAATGGTTATCACCCATAAATGAAGTACTTTGATTAGAAACACTTCTCATGGAAACATAAATGATTTGTTGTGTTTTCTTATTTGGTTACCACCCATAAAAGAAGTATTATGATTAGAAACACTTCTCATAAGAGTATAATTGTTTTGTGGTGTTTTCTTGAATGGTTATCACCCATAAATGATGTACATTGATAAGAAACACTTCTCATGGAAGCATAAATGTTTTGTTGTGTTTTCTTGATTGTTACCACCAAAAAATTAAGTATTCTGATTAGAAAACACTTCTCACAGAAGTATAAGTGTTTTGTGGTGTTTTCTTGAATGGTTATCACCCATAAATGAAGTACTTTGATTAGAAACACTTCTCCTTGAAGCATAAATGCTTTGTGGTGTTTTCTTGATTGGTTACAACCCATAAATGAATTACTCTGATTAGAAACACTTCTCATAGAAGTATAAGTGTTTTCTGGTGTTTTCTTGAATGGTTATCACCCATAAATGAAGAACTTTGATTAGAAACACTTCTTATTGAAGCATAATTGCTTTGTGGTGTTTTTTGGTTTGGTTACCACCCATAAATGAACTACTTTCATTAGAAACACTTCTCATGGAAGCATAAAAGCTCTGTGGTGTTTTCTCGATTGGTTATCACCCATAAATGATGTACTCTGATTAGAGACACATCTAATGGAAGCATAAAAGCTTTGTGTTGTTTTCTGGATTGGTTACCACCCAAAAATAAGGTACTCTGATTGGAAACACTTCTCATGGAAGCATAAATGTTTGTGGTGTATTCTTGATTGGTTACCACCCATAAATGAAGTACTGTGATTCGAAACACTTCTCATTGAAGCATAAATGCTTTGTGGTGTTTTCTTGATTATTTACCACCCATAAATGAAGTACTCTGATTAGAAACACTTCTCATAGAAGTATAAGTGCTTTGTGGTGTTTTCTTGAATGGTTGTCACCCATAAATTAAGTACTTTGATTAGAAACACTTCTCATAGATGTATAAGTGCTTTGTGGTGTTTTCTTGAATGGTTGTCACCTATAAATGAAGTCCTCTGATTAGAAACACTTCTCATAAAAGTAAAACTGCTTTGTGGAGTTTTCTTGAATGGTTATCACCCATAAAGGAACTAATCTGATTGTAAACACTTCTCATAGAAGTATAACTGCTTTTTGTTGTTTTCTTGATAGGTTACCACCCATAAACGAAGTACTATGATCAGAAACACTTCTCATAGAAGTATTAGTGCTTTGTTGTGTTTTCTAGAATGGTTATCACCCATAAATGAAGTACTCTGATTAGAAACACTTCTCAATAGAAGCATAAAAGCTATGTGGTGTTTTGTTTATTGGTTACCACTCATAAATGAAGTACTCTGATTAGAAACAATTCTCATAGAAGTATAAGTGCTTTGTGGTGTTTTCTTGAATGATTATCACCCATAAATGAAGCACATTAATTAGAAACACTTCTCAAAGAAGTTTATGTGTTTTGTGGTGTTTTCATGAATGGTTATCACCCAAAAATGAAGGACTTTGATTAGAAACACTTCTCTTAGAAACATAAATGATTTGTTGTGTTTTCTTGATTGGTTACCATCCATAAAAGAAGTATTATGATTAGAAACACTTCTCATAGGAGTATAAGTTGTTTTGTGGTCTTTTCTTGAATAGTTATCATCCATAAATGAAGTACATTGATAAGAAACACTTCTCATGGAAGCATAAATGCTTTGTTGTGTTTTCTTGATTGTTACCACCCACAAATTAAGTATTCTGATTACAAACACTTCTCATAGATGTATAAGTGTTTTGTGGTGTTTTCTTGAATGATTATCACCCATAAATGAAGTACATTCATTTGAAACACATCTCATAGAAGCCTAAATGCTTTGTGGTATTTTCTTAATTGGTTATCTCTCATAAATGAAGTACTCTGATTAGAAACACTTCTCATAGAAGTATAAGTGCTTTTTGGTGTTTTCTTGAATGGTTATCACCCATAAATGAAGTACTTTGATTAGGAACACTTCTTATTGAAGCATAAATGCTTTGTGGTGTTTTCTAGTTTGGTTACCACCCATATATGAACTACTTTCATTAGAAACACTCCTCATGGAAGCATAAAAGCTCTATGGTGTTTTCTCAATTGGTTACAACCCATAAATGAAGTACTCTGATTAGAAACACTTCTCATTGAAGTATAAGTGCTTTGTGGTGTTTTTACGAATGGTTATCACCCATTAATGTACTTTGATTAGAAACACTTCTTATAGAAGTATAAATGCTTTGTGGTGTTTTCTTGTTTGGTTACCATCTATAAATGAAGTACTTTGATTAGAAACACTTTTCATGGAAGCATAAATGCTTTGTTGTGTTTTCTTGATTGGTTACCACCCAAAAATGAATTACTCTAATTAGAAACACTTCTCTTAGAAGTATAAGTGCTTTGGGGTGTTTTCTTGAATGGTTATCACCCATAAATGAAGTATTGTGATTAGAAACACTTCTCATGGAAGCATAAATGCTTTGTGGTGTTTTCTTGATTGCTTACCATCCATAAATGAAGTATTGTGATTAGAAACACTTCTCATGGAAGCATAAATGCTTTGTGGTGTTTTCTTGATTGGTTACCACCCATAAATGAAGTACTCTGATTAGAAACACTTCTCATAGAAGGATAAGTGATTTGTGGTATTTTCTTGAATTGTTTTCACCCATAATTGAAGTACTTTGATTACAAACACTTCTCGTAGTAGCATAAATGCTTTGTGGTGTTTTCTTGATTGGTTACCACCCATAAATGAAGTACTCTGATTAGAAATACTTCTCATAGATGTATAAGTACTTTGTGGTGTTTTCTTGAATGGTTACCACCCATAAATGAAGTACTTTGATTAGAAACACTTCTCATTGAAGTATTAGTGCTTTGTGGTGTTTTCTTGAATGGTTATCACCCAAAATGAAGTACTTTGATTAGAAACACTTCTCAAGAAAGCATAAATGTTTTGTTGTGTTTTCTTGAATGGTTATCACCCATAATTGAAGTACTTTGATTAGAAGCACTTGTAATGGAAGCATAAATGTTTTGTGTTGTTTTCTTGATTGGTTAGCACCCATAAACGAAGTACTCTGATTAGAAACACTTCTCATAGAAGTATAAGTGCTTTGTGGTGTTTTCTTCAATGGTTAGCACCCAAAATGAAGTACTTTGATTAGAAACACTTCTTATAGAAGCATAAATGCTTTGTTGTGTTTTCTTTATTGGTTACCACCCATAAATGAAGTACTCTGATTAGAAATACTTCTCATAGATGTATAAGTGCTTTGTGGTGTTTTCTTGAATGGTTGTCACCCATAAATGAAGTACTCTGATTAGAAACACTTCTCATAGAAGTATAAGTGATTTGTGGTGTTTTCTTGAATTGTTTTCACCCATAAATGAAGTACTTTGATTACAAACACTTCTCGTAGTAGCATAAATGCTTTGTGGTGTTTTCTTGATTGGTTACCACCCATAAATGAAGTACTCTGATTAGAAATACTTCTCATAGATGTATAAGTGTTTTGTGGTGTTTTCTTGAATGGTTACCACCCATAAATGAAGTACTTTGATTAGAAACACTTCTCATGGAAGCATAGATGCTTTGTGGTGTTTTGTTGATTCGTTACCACCCATAAACAAAGTACTTTGATTAGAAACACTTCTCATTGAAGTATAAGTGCTTTGTGGTGTTTTCTTGAATGGTTATCACCCAAAATGAAGTACTTTGATGAGAAACACTTCTCAAGAAAGCATAATGCTTTGTTGTGTTTTCTTGAATGGTTATCACCCATAATTGAAGTACTTTGATTAGAAAAACTTCTCATGGAAGTATAAATGTTTTGTGCTGTTTTCTTGATAGGTTACCACCCTTAAATGAAGTACTATGATTAGAAACACTTCTCATAGAAATATAAGTGCTTTGTGGTGTTTTCTTGAATGGTTATCACCCATAAATGAAGCACTTTGATTAGAAACATTTCTCATAGAAGCATAAATGATTTGTGGTGTTTTGTTGATTGGTAACAATTCACTAAAACACAACGAAGAAGCATCGAGTATCACTCTAAGTGCTTCATGTACGTGTACTTAATTTATGAATGATTATGATCAGAGTACTTCATTTATGGGTGGTTACCATTAAAGAAAACACCACAAAGCATCGTACCCTACTACGAGAAGTGTTTCTTATCTGAGTACTTCATTCATGAGTGGTAACCATTAAAGAAAACACCACAAATCATTGCACCCTACTACGAGAAGTATTTCTTATCCGAGTACTTCATTTATGGGTGGTTACCATTAAAGAATACAACACAAAGCATCATATCCTACTAAGAAGTGTTTCTGATCATAATACTTCATTTATGAGTGGTAACCTTTCAAGAACACTCTACAAAGCATTATATTTTACTACGAAAGGAGTTTCTTCTCCAAGTACTTCATTTAAGTATTGTAACCATTCACTAAAACACAACTAAGAAGCATCGAGTACCACTCTAATTGCTTCATGTACGAGTACTTAATTTATGAGTGATTCTGATCAGACTAGGCCTTTGGCCTAGCCTACGTCTCCGTGTTCCTGATCTCCCGCCTTTGAGGTAACAAGATCGGTCAGCTCCAATAACTCAAAGAGTTTAATACACGGTTGAATTCGATCTTCTTTACTCATACCTGTAGAAGAACGAACCCTAACGCACAAGGTGGAATCTAGCTCTCGCAACACGATGATTAGAGACTATATCCAAAGCACAACAGCTAGACACAAAATAAATAATGATAGAATAATTCTCCTAAACAATCTCTCAAAGATTTAATCTATTTTGAATGTTTAACTTGAGATTTGAAGTAAGGATTTTGCAAGATTTCTTCTTCCCAACAATGGTGGATGCTCAGATTTTTCTTTTAAAATGGAAGGGAATAGATAGGGAGAAAGGTGGGAGCAACCCCTTTTATACAACTGCCAAACAAGACAACAACAAAATTTTGGAACTATAGCGTTATAACGCCAAATAAGGCTATATGGCTTGATTTTGAATTCCGAACGTTGTATTTATTTGTTCTTGAGATGATAGTGTTATAACGCTATTATACCGTTACATAACGCTATGGTAAAATAAGGCAGTTTTAGAAATTTGGCTAAGTACAAAAATCAGGAAGTACAACATTGTAACATTGTACAATGCTATACTTTGTGACATTCGTACTTGGTCAATTCTCTTCCATTGTTTCCTTTTTCATAGCATTGCAACGCTATAGTAGCGTTATACAATGCTATAATATGTTTTTGTGGGATTTTGCTATCTTCAAATCTCAATTTAAACATTCTAAATATTTGGACAATTAACCTGACTAATTTGTGAGCTTGTTCTTCACATTTTGCATGCATCCAAGTTCTTCTTTTAGCTCTTTAGATTTTTTCAAAGATATTTCTTTAATTGTATTCTTCAATTTCTCCAAAGTTTGACATACACAGTTCTCAAAAGCAAATGTATATTCGAATTTATTTTGTAAATTGACAAATACAAAGATATTATATTACAACATCCTTTTGAACACGTACGCTTTTTTAATATACTTTAGATTTGATGTTGGAAAATGTAACAATATCCCAAGTCAAAATTAATGGCCGAATTTATTACCAACTTACGAGAAAATCTTGGAAAGAAACTAATTTAGAGTTGTTCTACGAGATATATAAAACAAAATATATAAAATGGATTATAATTTGTCTAGATATTTGTGTGAAATTTATAGTCTTTCTCCACCTCTTAAATAAAAATATAAATAAGATCATTAGTTAGAGATATGAACATCAAGCAAGAGCAGTGACGGAGCCACGTTTAACCAGAGGTGCAGTTGAACCACTTTGAAATTTTTTTTTCAAAAATGACCATATATATTACATTTTATCAGAAATGACCATGTATTTGAATTTTTTTTGCATAAATGACCATCATTTCGAACCCCTTGAAAAAACCGTAAATCTTGAACCCCTGGCTACTGGCGAGAATCCTGAATCCACCCCTGAGCAAGAGCAAAGTAGTCTATTCCGAATAGAAGAGAGTATAGTGCTTGCAGAAGAGAATTACTTAAAAAAAAATCGGGTTGAATATTAAAACTAATTTAGATATGTGTCTATACTCGAATATTGAGTAACAAAATTCTCATCTCCCGTTAAAGTACTATATTTTACTAGATCAAGAACTTCTAGGCGAATATGAAGTTGATGGAAGTTGGAAAATAAAATCAGAGTTTCTACTTTCTAATTAAGCATTGCAATTTGCAAATTTGGGGTTGCAACTTGCAAGTGTGCAAAAGTAGACTGTAATTTATCTCATATTTCTGAATTAAACAATTTGACAAGGACGTCAGCGCAATTGCCACTAAAAGAAAAGAAATAAGGCGGGCTCAAGATTCTCTCAAATGTTTCTGTACTACCCCAGTTGAAATCCATTTGATTCCTCAAGCAAGGCTCCTTTTTGTTCCAATTGATTGGTATACCAGAATAATACCACAGCTATTCCAAAACAAAAAGAACCAATCGGTTGATATCAGTTCCACAATAGGATCGTGCTATTGATCTCATTGATTTCCCCAGTGAGGATATGATATATGATATATATGAGATAATGCAATTATCTGTTGATTTGGTATTAATTAACTGATATCTACTGCAGAATAATAATCAATTGATTTGATACCAATTTGTTGAAATCAATTAATCTAACTCATTCGAGTAAAATACAACTTGATTAACTGATATTGGGCAACTTATTCAAAAAAACGGGCCAACCTATTGAAAACAAAAAGTATTAATGAACTGTTATCAATTCGATAATAATAATACCATAGTAAAATGCACAATACCAATCTGTTGCTCGTCCTCAATAGTACTCTAAAAAAAAGCGAAAACATTAACCAAAAATATAACTACCAAAATTGGAACAAAATAATCGCAACAAGCAGAAAATTTCAACACACCCTAAAACACGCAGACAATCATAAATTTTGATGCAAACTAATTGCTTACATTTAGTTTGTCGCAGTGGTCACACGCTGAAATAGTACCAACACAGTACTCACTGGCCGCGTAGAAGGGAGATGATGGAAGAGAGAGAAGTAACGCACGAGGGGAAAATAAAACTTAAAGACACAATATTGATCTTCGTTGTGATCATAAAAGTTGGTTGAAATGGAAGAAATTGAATTAATAACATTTGGTATTGTGCATCGTTCCTTGTCAATATACTAGTACATATTATTTAATGTTTGACGCCAGCACATCATATACTCACTGGGGCAAGATAAGGAGCGGGACATATTTTTCCTTTGAAGATTTCAATTGTATCCAGAAAGGGAACGAATGTATGTATAGATGTCTGTTATAAAGAGGTCCAAGCTCTAATACTTGGGCTAATGAGAAGTTTGATGGATACATCAAACAAACTTAGATAGCAGAGTTGGTACCGATACCATAGATATAGGTATCGATGCCATATATAAGTGTGGTATAGGTTAAGATAAATAGGTGATCAATTGATGCAGCTCGAGTATGAAGAATAAACTATATAATTTTCTTCGTTTGGTAATGAAATGAAGAGGTTTTTTTCTTTAGAGTAATGAAATGAAGAGGTGAAAAGTCTCACTTATTTCGAAAAAAGGAACCAATTCCAACATTATGCGAATTATTATAAAATGCTTTTGGGGTTGGAGTACGTAGCTTGTCCAATTCTAAGTAGACTTCATCAGCAAAGGCTAACTATATTTTAACACTGTTGAAGTGTTGTAGTGCCAAAACGATTTCATTAATTAATTTAAAGAATGCTCGTCCGTTATGAAATTAAACTATATCATTCGTGAACAGTGTCATTTTTCTTTTCTTTTCCTTCGCCAGGGGCGACGTGTCATATCTCAAGTAGATAAGCAGTGTCATTTTTCTTTTCTTTTCCTTCGCTTTTCTTTTCTTTATTAATAAAAAATATAAATAAAGACAAGAGTTAGATCATATTTAGGTCATTTTTATGTAACAATTGCATTTGATGGGATCGTAATTAGTATTTTTTTATCGTCGCAAACTATTAACTTGTAGATATTCGAGTCTACATCTATCACGTCGAGTTTGATTTGTGACCGGAGAAACGAATGGTTCAAAATTGATTTTGACACTAACTCGTGATTAAAAATTACTAATTAAGACATAAGTTGAAGACGGAGCCAAGTTTGAGATGTACATTTCTCCGACCGTAAATTAATTTTGGCACGGTAAAAATAGACTCGAATATCTACATCTCGATGACTTGCAACTATTAAAAACACTAATACAGTTACTACGAGCGTAGTCGAAGTTGTTATAATAAAAATATTAAGTATGATTTGTATTTCTACATCAATTAATCTAACTTTCTCTAATTGTTAGAATTAGAGTTGGGGCTTAATGCACAAGACTAAGGTCAATTTAATAGGTGAAAGCGATTTCAATTCAAGTTAAAGTTTTTAGACCTTAATCACTTATTCAATACATTGTTAGAACAAAAATATATATGAGGGGCTTTTCTTCTTATGTAATCTAGCACTTACACATGATATTGTCACGTCGCAGCATTTTAACGCCATTGTACCGAATCTGATATTTTTCATGTCACTATACCGAAAATGATATTTTCACGCCACAATATCTGATATTATACCGAAAATGATATTTTCACGCAACAATATCGAATATGAGATTTATATATTATGAAAAATAAAATTGACATTTTTTATTTCTGATTTCCTCAGTGTCCGGTTACGAATTCTATTGAACCGTACCACATGCTCTTGTTTTTCTATCGTCAGGACTTCAGCTCATTGTTTCTTAATTTTCTCTTTTTCTTACTTTCAGAATAGAATATATAGTTCTAGTACGTGGATACATCTCAGATCTGAATGTGCACATCTACATTAATTAGACCAGTCAAACATGGGATACAATCACGTATATGATCTATTCCGTTAATCGATGTGTTTAGAGAATGATTAAGTGTATCTTTTGCGTTAATCTTTCGTGAATCAAACAAAAGAAAAATATTGCGTTAACCGTTTCGTGTACGTAAACAAACGTAACAAATGAAACAAACGGTTAAAAAGTGTGATAGCTTTTACGGTTGAACTTGCAAACTTGCTATGTTCTCCAAAATCATAAAATAAATAAAAAAATCTCAAAAGAAAATCACTTCCACTACTATACAGCTACAAAGTGCTTAATTCATGAAGACAAGAAGTCAATTATTATTATACAGCAACAAATTAAAGATAATTAGAACTCTCACTGCAATACAGTACCAAAAACGATAGAGAGCAAAAAATCAATACAACACCAAGCCACCAACACAGTACAATACTGATAAATATGAGAATTACTACTAATCAATGGAATTGTTGCATTGTCTTTGTGATATGGTCTTCATTGGTTAAGTCAAGAACTAAAGCAAATATCTTCCATTTAGATAATCAGTAACTGAATAAAGAATCTTTATCAGTTCAGTCAGAATCTGAACAAAACATCTCCCATCGATTCAGTCAGGAACTGAACCAAGCATTTCTCATCCATTCAATCAGGAACTGAACCAAACAAAAGTCCATATTATACTCTTCCACAGTTAAAATTGTAGCAACCAAAATATAATGATCAAAAGAAACATCTCCCATCTATTCTAGAGAAGTGTCAGCTCTTTACAACATGAGATGTCTATTAGTGTTAATAAAAAGTTAGGAAATGATTTAAACATAAACTTTTGGCAAGATAGATGGAAAGGAGAATTATCATTCTCCTTTTTATTTCCTAATCTGTTCTTAGTTTGTTCTAATACTAATATTAGTGTTAACAAAGTTTTTTCTGATAGAAAAATTAATCTCCAATTCGATAGGCAACTAGTAGGTATGCTTAGAAATGAATGAATTAAATTAGAAGCAATTATAACAGATGTACAAGTAACTCCTTTAGTCAAAGACTCTTTAATATGGAGATGGACTTCAAATGGCAAATTTTCGGTACAGGATATGTACAGGTGGTTAGAATTTGAAGGGTATAAAAATAATAATTATGATATAATATGGAAATCCAAACTCCCTCCAAAAATTAAAGTGTTTATGTAGCTAGTTAGAAGGAAAATAATATTTACAAAAAAATATTTAGCTAAAAGAGGTTGGAATGACAATACTCAATGTGTTTTTTTGCACCCAAGATGAGTGCATAGATCATCTTTTTGTCTCGTGTCCATTTATAAACCAGATATGGAAATGGATTAGTAATCACAATAACTTTGTGTTTAATGGAGACAACCTAGATGAGTTATGGAAGATAGATGCAAAAATCCCTCTTAAAGATTCTAAGCTAGTGAAATTAATTAGGGGTGTAGTTTTATGGACTGTGTGGTTGGAAAGGAACAATTTGTGTTTTACAGATAAAAAATCAAGATCTGTTAGAGACATAGCAAGTAATATTATTAGAATATTAGAATATTGGTGTAAGAATAATAATGATCAATCTTATTTGAAGATTAATCTTATTATGCCGCAGGATGTTCAGAATATACAAAGACATATTCAAGGAATATGAAGCTTGACAAAGATGGTGCAGATGGAGGAGGTGCAGGAGAATTTAAATGCGCAAGAACTTTTGTTTGGAAGAGACCGGTGTCCTGATCTGCTGTCTTTCCATGGATAATTTGGAAGAATGTCCTTTTTGTGTGTTGTTTGAAAGAAAACTTGTTAATTGTTTTGTTATGATTCTATGTTTGTTATGATACTTAGTTATTTTGTTTCCTAGACAGGTAATAATACTGATGCTGTAATTGGTTTAGTTAGGTATTTTGTCGATAGATTGGAAAACTGATACTAGTTCTATTTGGATTTAGGTATTAGATGATGTAATTAGAATTACTGTTTCAGTGAAACATGTGGGATTTCCCTTCACTTTTTAGTCAAAAAAAAAAAACGAAACATCCTAAAGAAAATAAATTACGAAAAAATATGATTTTATATGTTCAACGAACTTTGTTAATAGCAAATAAAAGATACGAGCAACAACTTCGACTTAAAAGGCTAAATATCCATGCCAATCGGTTACCAAAACAAATCAAGAGATGCCATAACCCATCTCAATCAAATCCAACAAAACAGAAACAGAGCAAGCCACAAGCAACTGACCCGAAATGAGCTGGTGTCGTTAGGGCTGTCAATATCCTTTCGTTTCGGACGTTCCGTTTCGTTTCGTCCAAAACGGAATGGAAATAGAAGAGATTTTTGTTTCGTTTAACTCAGTGGAACATAAACGGAAGTGAAATCCGTTTCATTTCAGTGCAATTTTCGCGGAAATCGCTGTTCCGTGCGAAACGGAACGGAAACGGAAGAATTTTTTTGTTCCGTCAACGAAACAGAACAAAAATGGAACAACCTTATTCCGCTGCCGTTTTGGACGTTGACGGAACGAAAACGAAACAACCTTGTTCCGCTGCCGTTTTGGACGTTTGACAGCCCTAGATGTCGTCTTCCGTTCTTTTTCACGAACTAAACCCATTACCCGTGTGTGTTTTGTTGGTCTTTTAGGCCCAAACGAAACAAAATCGGGTCTTGTGAACCTCCCACTAAAGTTCATTATTGGCTTGGGCCTTGTGAACCTCCTCGCACCTTCTCTTCTCTCATGTGCATCAATCATACACCGATGTAGACTGTAGTGCACGCACAAACCGATCGAGGGTTTAGTATAGACACCACACTCACACTAGAGAAACCAACCCATTCATGATTCATGGCTTCCTCTTCTCCGTCGGCAATGGAGATTGATTCAAGCACCGCCCTTGATTTAGTAAAGAAGGGGGCTTCGCTTCTCCTATTAGACGTGCCTCAGTTTACTCTCCTTGGTATCGATACTCAGGTTCCTCTCTCTTTCTTCTCTCCCCCCCCCCCCCCCCCCCCCCTCTCTCTCTCTCTCTCTCTGACAACGTGCCCCTCTTTGTCAGATATTTTCTGTTGGGCCCAAGTTCAAGGGGATAAAAATGATACCTCCTGGTTGCCACTTCCTATACTATTCCTCTTCTAACAAGTATGATACTCTCCTACTTATCTAGTGCATTTCACTTATCTTCTTTACAAAAGAAAATTCTAACTAATTCCTATTGTATTTCAGGGAAAGCAATGAGTTTTCACCAATAGCTGGATTTTTTCTCACTCTCCAGCCATCTCAGGTACATGTTTGCTTGCTAACACATGTTTTTGTCTAACATGTGAAATTGAGCTTCAATCGAGCATTAATTGTACTGCTTGAGTAGTTTAATATGGTGATGAGTGTTGTTGAGCAGCCAATTCATCGTTTCACTGCTGTGTATGTAGCTATTTTGCGAAAGAAAGCTTCTGAAATTTCACCTTTTGGTTTTCTAAATTATTGGCCCTTCACTCCTGCTAGGTGGTGGTCAGGAGGTGGGACCAAAAGGATGAGAGATTGATCAAATTATCTGAAGATGAGGTGAATTAGCGGCCTCTAAATCGTTAATCATTAACAAATTTCAGTTTCCATGGTACTAAACTAACTTTTTAACAGGAGTTCAGATATACTGAAGCTGTTAAAAGGCTAGAATTTGACAGCCAATTAGGCCCATACCGGTTAGACCGGTATAGCGAGTGGAACCAGCTTTCTAATTTTCTTTCACAAGACATCATTGAACGTCTTGGTATGTGATTTAAGTTTGTATGTAGAACAGATTGTTTCGAACATCATGATAATGGGCACATTTCTCTATTTCAGATTAAAGCTATATATATTAATTTCTGGCAGCACCGTGGTTATTCAATTTTAATGCTATATTTCAGAGCCTATTGGAGGTGAGATTACAGTAATGCAAGAGGCAGGACTAATTGAGAGTGAAGGACCTCGGACTGAAATGGAGAAGAGATTAATGAATCAATTAAGAGGTGCTAAATGTTCTTCAATTGATGTTTCAAAAAGCGGAGAGCACAAGGGGTGTTATTATACAAGTATTCCTCATTTTATCAGGAATAAACATATTTCTGGAGATGAACTCACAGCATTAAATATTGACAAGGTGATTGTTACATCGATTGGGCAGTAGGTGCTGACAAACCTCATTTGTAGAATTAGTCCTCGGTTGAACTCAAATTATGCAATACAAGCCCCAACTTAACTAAATTGGGCGTCAATAAACCCTTAATTGAGCATCAATAAAACTGACTTGGGCTGCAATCAACCATCATTAGCACAATTGGGCCTCAATGCAACTTAATATGCCTTAACCCTCAATTGTGCAGCGAAGCATCAATTCAATGGAATTTGTTACAATTTTTTGTCCAATTAAACCTCAAAATAGGCCTCATTAAACTTGCAATTTGTGAATAAGTTGCAGGCTTACTTGCAAATCATCCTCTGCTTACCATCAATTGTGCAAATGCACAGATTTAAGAAAAGTTTGGCTATAATGTGATGGAGCCAGCTTAACTATTGGGTTGGCTGTTGTATACCACTTCAATTGCTTATGCTGTTGTATTTGTAATAGCTAAACTTGTATGCCATTTTTACCTTTGTGTAGACAAATTTGCTCGAAACCATTTTAAATAGAGATTATGGAGGTCAAGAAGATTTGTTCTTGGGCGAGCTCCAATTTTCCTTCGTAGCTTTTATGGTAACTACATGTGTCTCATTTCTTTGGTCTTTCTTTGTCTTCTACAGTAAAATAGTTCACATTGTTACCTTTGGCTTTTATTCTTTTAAAACAAAAATTAGATGGGGCAGTCACTTGAGGCATTTTACCAGTGGAAGTCAATTATTAGCCTTCTTTTGAGCTGCACCAAAGCTGTAAGTTATATGAACAAACACATGTAACATGCATCAAAATTCAAATTCCGTTCCCATCTAGAGCCAGTTTAAACCACTTGTTATACTAACTGGGCTTGATCCCAACTCAAAAGAGAAAACACCTTGGCAAACACCTTGGCCAACTTGGTCCTAATGTTCAGCCAACTTGATCCTGGCAGTTCTTATTCTGTTTGTTGAATATGATTTATATTGAAGCACTATATGCTTTTAAACTATACTCTGGGGCATCTGCATCTGCATCTGTCATGTCTGGGGTCTGCCTGATAATACCCTCTATAATAGAACTGATAGTTTTCAAAATTTGATGAGTTTGTTTGCAACTGCATGAAAAAGAGAATTTCAAAAATAAAAGAGATTCAAACTATTTATATCAACCACTGTTAAAAAATCGTAAATGCAAAAACTTCTATTCATATTGATCCTGGCCCTAATTTGGAGCCGAGACAAGAGAAGAGACTAAAGAGGGATTAATGTGAGGAATTCTTTATTGCCGAACCGAAGGTAAGTAAAACGATGAAGGAGTACAAGTGAGTCAGAGAGAATAAAGAGAAAAATCTAGTAGCTAGTCCTATTCTGGAATTCGATCCTTTTTCTGTCAGGAATCCATCTATTTATAGACCTAAAACTACGGTAACGGGTTTCTTCTGGCGGGTCATCTATTCGGGCCGCCTTGGGCTGCATCTTACTATATCCCGTGTTGAGTTCTGACGGGCCGATCGTAGGGGCCCTATCATCAGCCCTCGAGCTTCTGTAGTCAGAATGACTACAAAAGCTAAGTTCTCCAAATGTCGACTTGTGATGATGATCCGACCTTCTTCACAGGCTGAATGCACCGAGGTTGTCACTAGCCCTCGAGACGGCCGACTTCTGATGATGATCCGACCCTCTTCTCGGGCTGAATGCACCGAGATTGTCGCTAGCCCTCGAGACGTGTGACAACGCCGATACCAGCGGCTGCGAAGGCAAAGTCTTCCGAAGGCTGACTCTAGTCGAGTTAAGTGTCGGTTTGTCTCTACACGACCATGTCTTATCCTTGATATGCTTTTCCTACTGATCTTATGAATTTCATGTCCGTTATAATCCGTGTCTTTCTGCCTTCTGTCCTTTCACCTTCCGCCTCTGCCACTTTTGTGCCTTTTCGAGGCAGTTTTCATCATTTTGTCTGGACATGTGGCCCAATAACTATTCCACTACTGTTATTTTTCTCCTTTTGTCTTCTCCTTTCGGGATTTTCACTGGACCCCTCCCTTTCCTGGTGCTTTTTAAACCTTTTCCCTTCTCTTTTCCTCTTTTCCTTCCCTCATGCGAAATAACCTTTGGCCATTACTGTTAACAACACTGCTCGTGAAATCCTCTCCGCCATTGTTGTTGCTCAAGTGCTTGCTTAGATCGTTGGAGCGCCAGAGACTTCTAGGAGTTTTTTGGCCTTTGCTCTCGAAGCACCAGAGATTTCGACACCCACTCAAGACACACCTGAGATTTCCAAGTAAGTGTTCCTAAAATCGAATCTTTCTTTCATAGTAGTAGTTTCTTGCCATTTTCTTGGTTAGGCCTGTACGGTTTCTTGATTTTGGTCTCAGCCTATCAGTACCAGTAGTCTTGTACCAGTGGAGTTTGAATGCGTCCATTATTGCTGTGATTTGCAACCTTGGCTGTTGTTGTTGATGAAATCCTCTACTGCTTTCATAAGTACTGTCAAACCCCCATATTAGCTGTCCTTGTTTAGATTAGGCTCTGAACCTCCCTTTTATTGGTAAACCCTCTGTCCTTGTCTAGATTAGGCTCTGAACCTCCCCTTTACTGGTAAACCCTAGCGACATGCGGTTTAACTTGGCATCGGTCTTTTTGCTTGTTAGGTTTTAGCGAGGAGTTCCGGCAGTTGTCTGATCTCCCACATTTTCTTTACAGTATAAACTCGGTCTTATGGATGAACCTTCGTCTTCACTTGGATCCCATATACTCTCAGCAACAACCCGTAGCGATCTCGAGGATTGGTCTTACCGACCTGACCTTTCTTCTCACTCCCCCAGTATTGTAATTATATCAGATTCTGAAAATAGTATAGAGTCTGGTGAGGTACGATCTCGTCGTACCCAAGTTGTAGATAACCAGACCGAGTCCTCCAGTTCTTTTCTTATTACCCATAAAAATAATCGCTATCGTCGACGCCGATATGTAGATAACTTCTTCGAAGAAATGTCGAAACCAAATCCCAATCTTGAACCGAACACCCAAGCTTTGTCAGATCACATTGAGGAAATAATCGGCAAGTGATCGTGTTTCGGCAAGATGTTGAGGGTAGAGGTCTCCAAAAAGGAGAGGGTTCTAGCTGAAGGAAGGAAGTCGGGAGGGGAACTGGGGATGCCATCGTCCTAGAGGAGCAGCAACTAAGAGACCTCTCGGATTATTATAATGTAAGTTTTGAAGTTAGTTGGCTGTTGTTGTCTATTACTTCTTTTGGCTATTCTGTGATTGAGGGACGGGGTCCCCAAAGGTTTGGTGGTAAGCTGTTGATGGTTTTATTTTGGCAAAAGGAGGAAGAACGCGTCAGACAGAAGGATAGAGATCCGAGAGAGGTTGACCGTAGGTCGTTTGTAGAAGGGATGGCGAGCGATCCATATTGGACTACCGAAGAGAAATGCAGAATCCAGGGAATGAGCCTCGGTGTGGGAGGAAGGTAGGTGCCGGAAACCGAAGGAGATAGAGCTCATCATTCGGACAAGGGAATTTGTTTCTACCATAGGTCGGCTCACTGCGGTCTTGCAATTCCTTTCAGTGAATTTGTCCTTGATATCCTCCGGCTTCTGGATGTCGCTCCAAGCCAATTGAATGCTATTGCATGGTGTACCATATGCTTCTTTGAGTCGCTCTTCATGCGCCAGTATAAGGATTTGTTTTCTCATCTTACCTCCCCTCGTCCGACTGCTAACCTGTTCTTGGAATATTACAAGTTCGTTGTGAACCGGTCGTGGATCGCTGTCAATCGGCGAGTGAGGAAAGACGCCGACCAGATCTTTGGAAATATCAGCAAGGTTCAGAAGTGGAACGAAGGTTTTTATTATCTTCTTCTTTGTGGATCTGACTCGGCTTAGGAGGGATTTGATGGCGATCAAATCATGGTAGGTCTACAAGTGAATAATCATGATTAAGGAAGCATGTTTTGGATCAGTTCTCAGTTGGAAGATTCAGGCCCAAGTCAGATTTGCAATTAATTCTTGAAACAACTTTCTGGACAGATTCAAAACGGGCTAGTATTTTGAGCATAACTTCCTCATACGAGCTCCAAATTAAGTCATTCAAAATTCTGTGGATAGCTGATGAAATGGGCTACAACTTTTGTGTTTTGAGTTTCTTCAGATTCCACACGCTTCTATGTCGTAATTGCGTGTGAAATGGACGTGGTCATTGAAAAGTCATCATGTCATTAGCTTTAATTGTTTTCTTGAGTCTTGTAGCAACTTCTAGGTGTTTTCAGGAGTCTCTTGAGTTTCTATAGGAGTTATTAATTATGTCTTTTGAGTATCCCTAGTATTTAAGGATGTTTTAATTATCTAAGAAGTTTCTAGAATTGTAAGGTGGCTATATAAAGCCCTCTAGTAGAATGTAAGAGGACGAGTTGAATATTATCAAAAATTTATCTTGAGTTGAGTTTATCTCCTCTTTTATCCTGCTGTGAGTTGAGAGTATCCTCCAGTTGTGATTTTATCGTTGAACGTGTGCGTGTCCTTGGGCAATTCTATCTCGAAGGCTATCAGTTGGTATCAAAGCTACAGGTGAAGGATGGTGCGACGTAGTGCTCGTATCAATCCTCCTGGAGGAAACCAGCAAGACGATTGAGACATTGAGTTGAACGAGTTGAGGCAGCATGTACAACAACTCCTACGGCGCATGACGCTATTGGAGGTTGCTGATCGAAACCAAGATCGCTGAATGAGGCATGGGTCTTTGAGAAGCACAACTTGTGAGAGTCGAGATCGCCAAATGAGGCACGATTCTTTCACAAGAACAACTTGCGAGAGTCAAGATCGTCGAATGAGGCACGATTATTTCACAAGAACAACTCGTGAGAATCGAGATCGCCGAATGAGGCATGAATCTGCGAGCTACATCGACTTTTCTTCTCATCACCACCTTCACAACATCTCCAGCAATAATGTTTCTTTTTCACCTCATTTCCATCAAAGAAACAACCATTATGAAGATCACAATAGCTTGTATTGTGGTTTAAACCAAGAAAATTTCAGCAGAGAAGATGAAGAGATCAACTCTTTACATGACAACAATTCTTTGGTGTCACGTGATGAAGAGGCTCAACATCAACTCCACATTCAACGCAACACATTTTATCCACAGGCCCTTCACCTCAAGATAAGAGTTTGTAAGAAGTCTTTTTTCTGATTCCCTTAACTCCACACAATCTTTCTTTTCCAAATTTGATTTGAAAGTTGTGAACCAATTGAAAAAGACCCAAATCGGCAGCAACAAAGGATTTTGTTCTTCCAAACCATGTTCACACAAGCTTGACAATAATGAGTGTGATAAGAAGACCTTTAAAACATCTGTTACAATGTCCAAAACCACCTGTAAGGACTTTATAAATTCAGATAAACCACCTTTAAAACATCTGTTACAATGTCCCGGCATTCTTGAGTCCGAAAGGCATGACGCAATTGCAATAAAGTCCCTGGTTCGTGACGAAGGTTGTTTTAGTTTCATCTCTGATATGCATCTTGATTTGGTTATATCCCGAGAAGGCATCCATGAAGCTTAGGTATCGAAATCTTGTCGTTGCGTCGACAAGGGTGTCGATACTTGGGAGAGGAAATGGGTCTTTCGGGCAAGCTTTGTTTAGATCGGTATAGTCGATGCACATTCTCCAATCTCCGTTCGATTTTTTAACAAGGACGGTATTAGCAATCCGTTCGGGACATTGGACTTCACGAATGAACCCTGCCGACAGAAGTCTCTCCGTCTCTGCTTTGACTGCTGGACCGAGGGATGACTCGCATGCACAAAGAGTTTGTGTTCGGCTATGTGTCTGGAAATGCTTGACATGTTGTTGATCGACCATGCGAAGATATTTGCATTTGTTGTCAAAAAGGACTCGAGCACCCCTTGCTCTTCTATATTCAACAGAGTTCCTATCTGGACCACCATTTCGGGAGCTAACTCTAGATTGTTGATCTCTTCTACTGGCTCGGCAGCTTGCCTCGGTACATCTTCCAACTTCACCTTACTCCCTTCTGCTTTATCGACCTGTACCATATGCGAGGCCCCTCGTAAAGTAACTGAATAGCAATCTCTGGAAGCCTTTTGATTACCTCGTTCGCATCCGATACCAAGTTTTGTCAAGAACTTGGCGAGTAAGTGTGCGGTAGAGATCACCGTGCCCAACTTGTTTAGGGTGCTTCTGTCCAGAATCGCATTGTATCTCGAAGTGGCATCTAACCACTAGGAACTTCACGAGTAGCTCAGTTTGGCATGGTGGTTTGCCGAAGTATACCTTGAGCGAAACTACTCTTGAGGAGTGTAAGGTGTCTCCTTTGAAGCCAATCAGGGGTGTGTGGACTGGTGATAAGGATGCCTCGGTCAAACCTAACCGGTTAAATGCCTCTCGGTAGAGGATGTCTGCTGAGCACCTGTGTCCACCAAGATTCGGGATATGCGATGAGGAATCCCTTCCTTCTAATGACTCATCTTCAGGGATAGAACGACCGCATCGTCGTGTGGGAAACGCACATCGCTGTTGCATATCTCTTTCTCTTTCTCTCCGTGTCACTCCCGGAAGCCTGTCCACCTGATATCATGTGGATTATAGGCGTGGCTCCCCTGACCACATTGGTCTCATCCTCCTGAGGTTCGATCCTAGGACCTAGCCTGTCGAAGACCGCATTTCTGCGAGGGTAATTGTTAGATGTTCCCTACTGTTGTCGGTAACCATCATATTGAGGCTTTGTTCCTCCATATGTTGTCCTGTCTGCTTGATTATTCACTAACTTTTGGAAAAACCTCCACATGTTTCGATGTCTGGCTAACCTTTTCAGCTCATCTTTTAGCGCCAGGCAGTCTTTGGTGTGATGTCCCATGCTATTGTAAAACTCGCAGTAGCTTCGTTCGTCTTTAATCTCAAAGACTTCTAGAGGCTCTGTGAAGCGAACTTCGCGGAATCCTCGGATCTCACGAAGAATCTCATTCCCGGGTTTGTTGGGAGAGTGATATGTATTGTAGATTGGGTAGTGTCTTTCTCCAGATTTGGGATCCACCGACCTTGAACTACTCGACTTCTGCTTGTTTTTGTCGTGGACCCATCGGTTTGTGTTGCTGGCCTTTGGTTTTGTTTGTTGTGATTGATTAGATTGTTTTTCCTTGGCATATCACCTCTCGTCATCATTGGATAGCGCGTCCTCCTTCCCTTGAATGTACTTACTAGCAAATTCTACAAACTCTTAGAGAGTTGAAAACTGTGCCCTTCATTAATCTGCGCTGAATCGCGAGGATTGCTACCTTGTCATCATAATCATTTATCCCCTGAGCTGCTTCAGGAATCTATTTATGTACTGCCTGGTAGATTCAGTTTTACCTTGCTGAATGCCGAGGAGGCTGTCGCAAGTTCGCTTTGGTTTTTTGATACCGCTGAATCAAGCGAAGAAAGATCTGGCAAACTGGTCGAAGTTTGCAATAGGTCGGGGAGGCAAAAACGAGTAACAGTCTCATGTCGAGCCTTCTAAGCTGGTTGGGAAGAGTCGGCACATGACTGAGTTATCGTACCCCATGAGTCGAAGACGTTCTCTAAACCCAATGATAAAGGCTCTGGGATCGGCAAAAGTGGAACGGGACGAACCGAATGTCCCCAGATTGGGGATGTCGGATGTTGGAGGGATTGTTGTGGAATAAAGACTAGGGGTTAAAGGACCATCAGATAGCCAGTCTTTGGGTGTCGAGGGAGTTTGTTGCACTTGTTGTTCTAGGGCACAGAGTTTCCGCCAAATGTGTTCTTCAAAAGGGGTCGATGTTTCTGGTTGGGTTGTAGAGAATATCGAGGTAGAAGGTGTCGGTATTATCGTGGGGAGGGGACAAGAAGAGAGTGAGTGTATGAGTGAGATGGTTGGTAAGGAAAGGTAATTGGTAGCTGTATTATTGGAGGTGGTGGTGGTCCTGATGCGGAGTGCCATGGAAGTATGTTTGGCAGAGGTCCAAGATCGGGTGCTATCGGGTGTTGTGGTGTATGAGTGAGATGGTTGGTAAGGAAAGGTAATTGGTAGCTGTATTATTGGAGGTGGTGGTGGTCCTGATGCGGAGTGCCATGGAAGTATGTTTGGCAGAGGTCCAAGATTGGGTGTTATCGGGTGTTGTGGTACGTGTAGTTGTAGAGAGGCCTTTTGTTGATTAATTGGCGGGTCGGTAGGTAGGTTAATTGGTTGGGATGAGGGGATCTTCATGTTTGAAAGGATAGATGAAGTAAAAGAATTCAAGACGGTTTGGCTAGAAGTGGAGAGGAGATAGGTGTTGTTTGTGTCTTGGGTCCCATCACTATGGTGACATTTTGGTCGGGACTGGGTGATGGTGCATTCTGATTTATCATTGGTGGCGGGGTTGTTCTAGAGAGATCGAGACTGACCACAATTTGGTCATCTCGCAATGGCCGAAGGGGAGGTTATCATTTTGTCGAAGGAAAGCACCAATGATCTTGACCCTAATTTGGAGCCGAGACGAGAAGAGACTAAAAAGGGATTAATGTGAGGAATTCTTTATTGCTGAACCGAAGGGAAGTAAAACGAGGAAGGAGTACAAGTGAGTCAGAGAAAATAAAGAGAAAAATCTAGCTAGTTCTATTATGAAAATCGGTTCTTTTTCTGTCAGGAATCCGTCTATTTATAGGCCTAAAACTGCAGTAACGGGTTTCTTCTGGCGGGTCATCTATTCGGGCTGCCTTGGGCCGCATCTTACTATAGCCCGTGTTGAGTTCTGACGGGCCGATCGTAGAGGCCCTATCACATATCAACCCCATAAGCAGCACATTCTAGCATGTTCAGTTCCTGACGACATAAGCTTACTATATTGTTTATGAACCAGTGGTTCTTTTTCACTGATCATTGTGTAGCCTGCGTGATTTTTTAATTTTTTTATTTTTGATGCAGCCCCTTCATACTAGAACACACCTTTTTTCGAAGGTAATAATCTTTTTTTCCCCTTCAATAGTTTATGTTTGATTTATATTTTTTCTGAACATATCTTTACAGTTGGTGAAAACAATTGCAGTTTGTGAAGGTAATATATCATCAGATAAAACATGGATTTCAGAAAAATAGGATTGATAATAGTGGTGGCGGAATAGGTGCTACCCAATTCTTGGACGAGGGATGGTTCTCTAAGGATATTTTTCTATACCGTCTTTGCAAGGTACTTAAATTTTGGCACTTTGGCAGTAAGGTGCGAGGTTATGGATCAAGTCAAAATAACAATCTTTTTGTTTCAGGATTTCTTCCCAGTGGTGCTTGAAGCACAAACTGTTGATGGAGAACTCCTGTTATGGGTTAGAAACCCTCTACATGAAACAAATATATGATTAATGGTTACTGGAATTTTCCACATCGTTGAATGATTTTTTTCTTCCTCTTTTTAAATTATATTTATAAATGCTTTTCAGACCAGAAAATTGAAAAGGCTACTAGAAACCTCACTTGGGTGGGATTTTGATGACAATGCCCTAATGGCTGAAGAAGATGATGAGGTATTATTTCAAGTTTTAAATTCATTTATTTTGCTTGTTGGAAATGTTTCTGAGTTGCTAGTTGAAAAGTTCAATGCATGGGACATTGCAAGAAAGTTCAAACACAAAAAGGTTTGTTATGTAGAAGTACACAGTTTTCTTTTCTTTTTACATCCTAATTAATTGAAATCATTGCAGTTTGCACCAGTTGTGGTTCCAATTGAAGAGACTACCTTTTAAGAATTTTAGTCGCCAAATTTGGACGGTTGTTAAACAGAGGACTCAAGAGGGCTGTATTGTTTTGTTTTCTCTGACACATGGAGTAAATTATGTAAATCACAAGGCCTCCGTTGTAACTTCTTAGTTGTCTCTCTTCTATTTTGTTTCAACCTTTTATTTATTTTTTATTATTTTGTAGTTGTATAACAAGGGAAGATGAGAAATGATGTGTAGTGTGGTAATCTGTTTTGGTATTTTAAGCTTATATCAATGTAACATTCAGAAGTCAAATCTATGAATGACTGGACGAACTGGGTGAACTCTTAAAGGGTACAATCCATGAACAAGGTATTTCTCTCTCATATGTTTAACAGTTTATTCATCTTACCGGAAGATGCTATTGAAAGCATTTCAGTGTTAGTTTCAGTGTTAGTGATGACTGATGAGTGATGAGCTTCAAGTAATTCTACATCCTGCTTCTATTTTGCGTGGGTTCAGTTTTACTTTTATCTAGCACTAACACTATGTCTATGTGTTGCTGGTTGAGTGGTTGGAAAGAAATGAAATGAAAATAGATAGAAGTGCATACTGGGCTTAAACAAGTGAATATATCCAACCAATTATCAGGCCACATAGATACTGTTTTTAGCCCAATACACCGAATATAAGTCTCAAGTCCAAGCTTTTTTCGCAACTCCTCAAAGCTCAGCTCCGCCTCCTTTTGGTTTACCCTAGATCTCTAATCTCTCTCCAAGATGGAGGCGAGACTTCTCTTTCTCTCGTTTTTTCCTTCCGTGTTTGTATTTTCGATCTCAGAAGATGTGTTTCTTTTTCTTTGATTTGATTTGATTTGATTTGCAATTCTATTGAAGCTCCTATGATGAAGATTGAAAAGATGCCTTTTATATATATATCGTTCCAATTGCTGAACCTAGTTATGCAGAGAAGAAGAGACATCTGAGGAGCTTCTATCTTCTTTTGGAATTTGGTACTGGAAACTAACTTTTGCAAAAATCCACGTATTCACAGATTTGTTTTCTCATTGTTTTGCTCGGTGTGCAAGCACAGGTTCACGATTTTAATACTGTAATTTTTCACCACATGTTAATTGCAGTTGTATTAAATAATATTAATTAGTACACCTGTGCTCTCTTTATCTACTACAAAGAAAAACTATTTATCATTGTTCTCAATCCGGATCTATATCTAGTACTTCATATCGGTGCAAGGAAATGGAAAGGTAAGGTAATGGGTTGCTTCAATTTTACTTTCTGTAATCTTCAAATCATTGCCCCACTAAATATTGTTACCAGTATTACTACCTAAGAACTACACGATCTTTCGAAAACAATAATAAATTTGACCATTCATTTTCTTTTGCCAGCTGAAAGAATTTTTTGTTGAAGGCTCAATGTGAACTTGTTATTGGAATAATTAACAAGATTTTATGGAAAGAACACAATATAAAAATGAAATTAAACTGCTTTGGAAATAAATTCTTTCCATTTTGGCTTAGTACCAGTAGCAGTAAAAATTGTCATCTGACATAGATGTCCATAATTTCTCATATATACTGCCTTTGTACCGCAATCTAGTGTCTTATGTATACATGATTTAATTAAACAGTGGAAATGTAATATTTACCGTAGTTGAATCGTAAAATGTATTGTGTATCGTGGATTTTGCATATTAAGATATTTATCTTGAAAAATGACGACTCATCATTGGATTTCACTACTCGTATCGAATCGTAAGATATGTATCTCTCGTCCTTTGACTCTCATTTATCGTAAGATATGCATCGCTTATCGTCAGTGGCGGATTTAGGATTTCATTCAGGGTAGGCACAATTAAATATAAAAATAAAAAAATATAAATTTCTTCCAAAATATTAAATATCGTTAAAAAGTATGTTTTACATATAAATAAAATACACTAGCACAAACAAAATAAAATTAAGATGTCGATGGTAAATCGAGTTGGTCTCTACGAGTCTTCATAATTTGGAATCTTTGCATAATTCTTTCATTATCTACACTTTTGAACAAATCTCTCTCAATATACGTCACCAAACAATCATTCAACCATTGATCTCCCATTCTATTTCTTGATGCTTCTTTCACCACATTCATCGCTGCAAATGCCTTTCAACACTAGGGGTGGCTACCGGCAATATCAATGCCAATGTTAGTAATCTGTAAACCAAAGGATAAACAATATTTATTATTTTTCTTCTTTTCCACTAGCTTTTCAGAAAGTTTATTCATTTCTTTTACCTCTAAAAAATCACAATTACCTTGCATATCCAAACGATAATTCTCCAATTGATTTTCCAAAATAGAAAGCTCCCATTCGGTAAAATTCGAAGGATAAAATTGAGCAAGTTTAAGCAACTTGTCAATATTAAATGCAGAAAAAGAATTACTCGGGTCTAAACATGACATACACATAAGTAGTTCGGTAGTTGTTTCCATGAATCTTTCATTGAGCTTTTGCAATTGCATATCAATAACCGTGTAAAACATATCAACACGATAATAGTGTAAATTAGTCACATCTGTTCTTACCCTTCGTGTACAATGACGCACACCCTCCATGTTTGGAATTTCAATCTCGTGTTTCTCACAAATTGCACAAACTTCTTGAAATAATGATGTCCATCCACTATCCCTCAACTTTTGCAACCGAGATTTAGCGATCCCCACCAAACACATAACATTCACCATATCTTGACTTTTGCGTTGCAATGCTTGTGATAAATCATAAGTGATACCTAATGACTTGTGCATGAGATGACAAATGAACACAAAATCAAAAGTTCGCATTTCTTCCATGTATCCACTTGCCTCTACTTGCTTTTCTTGATCTTCTCCCTCTTCTTCTACAATTTCAAGAACCTCAATTTTGACCGAAAAAAGTTTAAGCAAATTAGTTAAAGTCTTGTAGTGAGAAATCCATCGGGTATCACATGGACGTGCAAGACCCATTTCTTGGTTTAAACCTCCAGCTGAAATCTCTTCATTTGAAATAGCTTCTACAATTTTGATTTTCTGCATCTCACGTAATTGATCAAGTCTTTTACAAGATGCACCTACAACATTGCGAATGCCATTAACCTTTTGAAAGAACAAACACACCTTTTTATGATTCTTGACTACGGCAACAAGAGTTAATTGAAGTTGACGTGCAAAACAATGCACATAGTATGCATACCCATTTTCTCGTAAAATCAATGTTTTGAGACCATTGAACTCTCCACGCATATTACTAGCACCATCATACCCTTGGCCACGTAAACTTGAAATGGTTAGACCGTACTTACCAAATAAATTATCAAGCGCTAGTTTCAATTGGAGAGATGTAGTGTCAGGAACATGAACGATACCCTTGGACAATACTTGCCTTGAGTTGAGAAACGTGAAATACTGGGTGGATGGATGAATCAAGTGGCAATTGGAGCTTATAAGCCACAGTACCTTTTCAATTATCTCGTAAGGGCCAAAGAATTTGGGATTGAGTTTTTTATGTTCATGCCCGAAATTGTTATCCGTCTATATGGTTGTATTATAAGATACACCCAATCTCCAATTTCAAACTTCCTTTCTGATCTGTTTTGATCAAAATAAAATTTCATTCTTTCTTGCGCCTTTTCCAGATTACTCTTCAATTGTGTGACCATTTCCTCTCTACTTCCCAAAGTTTCATTCACAGCCTCAATTTGACTCCTTGGAATACTACCAATTGCCAATTGTGGTGCTTCATACCCATACATGGCCTTAAAAAGTGGAAGATTTAATGGTAGTATGGTAATAAGTGTTGTACAAGTACTCAGCCATGATAATCTTATGCCATTGCTTCTGTTGATTGTAACACATGGCCCTCAAGTAATGCTCCAAGCATTGGTTCACCCTTTCTGTTTGATCATCAGATTGGGGGTGATATGCAGTGCCAAGGTTCAATTTGATCCCCAATTTCTCCAGTAATTCCCTCTAAAATCTGCTAGTGAATATGGGATCCCTATCTGAAATAATAGTTTGTGGTAATTCATGGAGGTTATAAATGTTATCTAAGAAGGCTTGGGCTACTATTTTAGCTGTAAAGGGGTGAGATAAAGAGATAAAGTGGGTATATTTGGTGAATCTGTCTACTACCACCATAATCACTTCTTTTCCTTTGATTTTGGCAACCCTGTGATAAAATCAATTCCTATACTTGTCCATGCTTCCTAGGGGAGAAGGCCTGGGCTCACTATATGTTCAGGTTTATTCATTTGGCAGTTGTCACATTTGCTGACAAATTTATGCACCTCCTCCTTCAAGTTAGGCCAATAAAAGTTTTTTTTTACCCTTTGGTAAGTGGCAGTAATGCTTGAGTGACCTCTCACTGATGAAGAGTGTAATTCTTTTAAGATTGTAGTTCTAAGATTTCCAAAATTGCCCTCACAGATTTTTCCCTTCTTCCTAAGAATCCCTTGATGGTGAGATAGCTTAGGTTCTTCCTCAGTCAATACCACATTGGATCTATTTTGGTTATGTTCTTCCATCTTTTTGACCAACCCTTCAATCCAAGCATCACCTTGGCAGCTATTTTGTACTTCACCCATCCATGAAGGTCTAAGTTCAGTTATGGTCTTTAGTTGTTTGTCACTTGCTTCACCATCTGCCTTTATCTCATCTTCATCTCTTCTTGAAAGGACATATGTAGAACCTAGAGGGCGGTGAATACGTTTAATTGAATGTTCTAGGGTTTTTTTTTGCAAATTACACAATTCAATTTCAATTTCAATCAATACCAAACACCAAACTTACTCAAGATAATTAAATAGCAGAATTAAAATAAATAAAGTTTAGAAAGATCAAACGAAATAGAAGAACGCGAAACACCGATGTGTTAACGGAGTTCGGCTATTGACGAACCTACTCTACGGGACTCCTGATCCCCCGACTTTGTAATGAGATTGAGCCGTTTGCACTAGTACCAAACAATAGTCATTACACAAGGTCGAGATCTAGCTCTTTACCCACGAAGATTAGAGACTAGACCCGTTGAACAAGCACAATAGCACAAGCAAAGAGAATAACAATGATCTCTCAAATCTCACAATTATTTGGCTAATTTAGATCAATCAAGCTTGAGTATTTTGAGAGTTTTAAAGAGCTTTTGAAAGTTTAGCAATGGCGGCTGATTAGGGTTTTTAATTTTGCAACATAATATGGAGAAAGAATAAGGAAACAATATATATAGCAGCAGCAAATTACCTTCCAAAATAGGGAATTTAGTCCTGCCTCTCATATGACAGTACAAAATCTCACAGTTTCTAGGTGGAATGGGCAAAACCGTTATATAATGGTTGGCTCTGGAAGAAAATGAAGCATTTCTCAAATTAAATCATCTGGTCTAACCATTATAAACGCTTGACAACCGTTATAACGGTTGAACCAGAGTCACAATCTTCAGGAGGGATGGACCTAACCGTTATAGCTGTTGGTTCTCGAAGAAAAGTGCACATTTCGGGATTTAATTTGATTGAACTAATCGTTATAACGGTTGGAAACAGTTATAACGATTGAGTTCAGATTAGAGTTTTCTCAAGCTTAATCATACCCAAATTATGCAAAATTTACAATTAATTAATTTTAACCTATCTAGATCTTCCTGGTACTTGCTCCACATGCTCTTGCTGCATTTTAAATTCTCATTGCACTTCCAAATATCCATTTTTGCCATATAGTTCCTGCAACAAACTTGAAATACGCAAACATGGTAAAATTCAAGATTGTTTTGCAAATCGACAAATATGAAGACATTGTTAGACACAACAATCCCCCTCTTTTGTCGATTTGCAAAACTTTCGATTATATGTGCATGTATATGACAATTAAAGTGCTTTTACTTCTCCCTCTTTTTGAAAATCGAGCAAAAAAGTATGGTAAATTTGAACTATAAACTCCCCCTTCGTCAATGCTCATATGGTTTTACAAACAACACATAATTTATATCTTGCTCCCCTTCAATTTATGCATATTGATTTTGAGAAGTTTTAACCCCACATACATCTCATGCTCTCCCTCAATTTGTGACATATTGCGACATGTTGCACATATAAAATCATATGTAGAGAGTAAGATTTTGTTAAAACAAGCAATAAAAAAAGCAAACAACAACATATAAAGCAAGCAAGTCCAACACAATGCAAAGTACATGCAAACATAGACGAAAAGTGCAAACACATAGTCATAAGACACACATTGTTCCAACAACAAGCGCTGGTCAGGGAGACCTAGCTATGTGGTCAACGAGTTCAATGTGACAACAATTTCCTTTCCACATACATAGGTTTTGAAACCGAATGATTCTTGGGTGATTTTCAAATTGGCATAAAAAGCTTGGACCACAACCTCATTGTAATGCTCATCACACTCAATTATTGCCCTTAACTCCCACCTATCGGTATATTCTTGAATCTTTTCACGTTCAAACGACTTGTCAATTCTCCCACAACAAATAAAATAGAAGCACAAGAAACTTGATCTTTTGGCTAGTGCCTTGTACTTGGCAAAAGCCTCATCATCCCGAAAGAGATATATATTACCTCGTATGGCATTAAAGTTCGGCCTAATCGATGCGAGAGTTGAACTCTGACCAGCGCTTGAACCATCACATGTTCGCTTGTAGGCGATCATTTTGCGGCCTGTTCCTTTCTTCCTTATGTCTTCTTCACCAGCCATGGAGTAGTGTTGAGGTTGTAGTGAAACCCTAGGTTTGTGGGTGAAGTCATTTAAGAGAGATGAGTGGAAAGAAATAGGTGAAGTAGGAGGAGAGGGCTTAGGAGAGTTGAGATCTTGAAGAATTTTGGAGAGAAATCAAGAGAGAAGGAGGTATTTGGAGTAGAGAGATGAAAGGTTTGGAAGAGAAAGGGGAAAAGGTGAAATAGAATGGGGAGATGGGAAGAAGAAGAAGGGTTGTCGGCTTAAAGAGGTGCCTGTGAAAATTGCGAACCGTTATAACGCTCAACAATCGTTATAACGGTTAGATGAAAGGTTTTCGTTGTATCTGAGCAAACCGTTACAACGCTTATCAAGCGTTAAAATGCTTAAGTACAAAATCTTATCAACCGTTACAACGTTGTATCTGAGTAACTCTTTGCAGGCGTTGTATAACGCTTTCTCCTGGAAGCTTTGGGAGCTAATATGACCTTTTTGAATTAAATGCAACCGTTATAACGCTTAGGAACAGTTATAACGCTTGATAGCGAGTTGTGGATTTGAAAATTGTTTGTGAATTAACCGTTATAACGCTTGGTAAGCGTTGTGTAACGGTTTCTCATGGAAGATTTGAGTGCATTTTTGTTCTTGTGGAATTAATCACAACCGTTATAACGCTTCAGAACCGTTACAACGGTTAGATATAGATTTTAAAGCTCAGAGGTTTCGACACTATGGAATGAACTAAGCATTATAACGGTTATCAACCGTTATAATGGTTTAGGCTGAAACTGAGTTAGAACATTGAGATTTCAATTGTTTGCGAACTTGGGATTTTGGTTTTCTACTAGTTAAGGGCAAGCATACCGAGTTTGAAACGTAATTCACAATGTAATTGAGTTTCTAGCGGTTTCGTGAATATATCGACGATTTGATTTTGGTGTCAATGTAGGATAGTTCTATATCACCTTTTTCAATATGGTCTCGAATGAAATGATGTCTAATCTATATTTTGTGCGAGAATGAAATACCAAATTCTTAGAGATTAGTATCGCGCTTGTGTTGTCACACATTATTGGGACTTTGCGGAAGCGTAAGTTGTAATCGTTTAGTGTATGAATCATCCATAATAATTGAGTGCAACAACTCCCGGCGGCTACGTATTCGGCCTCGGCAGTTGATAAGGCTATCGATGTTTGTTTTCTACTTGACCATGACACAAGGGAGCCACCTAGGAATTGACACGTTCCACTTGTGCTTTTTCTATCCATTCTATCTCCGATGAAGTCGGCGTCCGTATACCCTACTAAATCAAGTTTCGATTGGTGACCATACCATAGACCTAAGTTCAAACTGCCTTTTATATATTTGAGAATTCTTTTTACAAATTTCATGTGTGACTCTTTAGGATTTGATTGAAAACGAGCACAAAGACAAACCGAAAACATAATGTCAGACCAACTTGCTGTTAAATAAAGTAGACTACCTATCATAGCACGGTATTGAGAAATGTCCACGCAAGTTCGACTTTCATCGGCATCAAGGTTGATGTTCGTCGCCATTGGTGTTTTGCTAACATTGCTATCGTCCAACCCGAACTTCTTTACCAATTCCTTGGCGTATATTGCTTGATTTATGAAGATGCCATTGAGTTGTTGCATGATTTGCAATTCCAAGAAGAATTTTAATTCGTCCATCATGCTCATTTCAAATTCACTGCTCATCAAAAAAGCAAAATCCTTGACAAGTGCCGCATTAGTTGAACCAAAAATAATATCATCTACGTATATTTGAACCAACAATATATAACTTTCATTATTTTTAGTGAACAGTGTGTTGTTATTTTTTCCACTTATAAAATTGTTTTCTACTAAGAAAGAGCTAAGTCTACCATACTAAGCTCGAGGAACCTGTTTTAAATCATAGAGGGCTTTATCAAGTTTGTATACATGATCAGGAAAATTTGGGTCAACAAAATCGGGTGGGTGGTGTATATACACCTCTTCTTATATGAATCCGTTCAAGAATGCAATCTTAACATCCATTTGAAATAAGGTAAAGCCCTTATAAGAGGCGTATGCCAAGAGCATTCTAATAGATTCAAGTCTAGCAACGAGTGCGAATGTTTCTTTGTAGTCTAACCCTTCTTTTTGTCTAAAACCTTGAGCTACTAATCTAGCTTTGTTACGAACTACATTCCTTTCTTCATCCTTTTTGTTTCGAAAAACCCATTTTGTTCCAATTAGCCCTTTATTCTTGGGTTTTGGCACAAGTTCCCACACTTTATTCCGTTCAAATTGGTTAAATTCTTCTTGCATGGCACAAATCTAATCGGCATCTTTACAAGCTTGTTCTAAATTTGTTGGTTCAATTTGAGATACAAATGCACAATGAGCAATCATTTGTTTAAATGAGACCGAGTTCTAACACCTTCCCTAAGGTTACCAATTACATTCGTTAAGGGGTGAGAGGTTACTTCCCTTAGGTCTTAAAGTATTTGATACTCGGGTTGCTCTGTTGATGCACCATCTCCTTCTTGAGCGTTATCATCATCACGATCATTATGCTCATGTTCATTTACTTGTTCCGAAGCGATGTTAGTATCATCTTCTTGTTGTTCGTCGTTCACACGCGTCGTGTTATCCATAATTATGATCTCCTTTTGTCCTTGTTCTTGAGAATGATATTCTAAACTGGAAGCTTCCACACCTACAATATCAATATCACCTTTCTCGACCCAAGCATTAGTAAATTCATCAAATTTCACATTAATTGACTCAATAACAATTTTTGACGTTGGTATATAGACTCTATATGCTTTACTTGTCATTGAATAACCTACCAAGTTTCCTTCAATTTATTTTGAGTCGATTTTGGTGACTTTGAGAGAATCATCAAGAACAAAATACTTTGCACCAAAGGTTCTAAAATACGATATATTTGGCTTACGATCGACCCATAGTTCATATGAAGTTCTTTTGATGATTGGTCTTAGGCCTACCCTATTAATCACATGACATGTTGTATTTACCGCTTCAGCCCAAAGGTATTTCGATAACGAGAAGTAATTTAGCATTGTATGTGCAAGTTCTTGTAGGATACGATTTTTCCTTTCTACCACACCATTTTGTTGGGGAGTTCTAAGGGCCGAATACTCATGTTTATACCCTCTTGTTGAACACAATTCATCAAACTTAGTGTTTTCAAATTCTTCTCTATGATCGCTTCTAATTCGTTTAATCTTTAACCCTTTTCGTTCTCAACTCTATTGCAGAAATCAGCAAAGTTTTCAAACGTTTCATTTTTGTGCTTTAAGAATATGACCCATGTGTATCTACTATAATCATCGACAATAACACATACGTACATCTTTTTAGCCAAGATAGGTACGCTAATCGGCCCAAACAAGTCAATGTGCATAAATTGTAAAGGCTTTTCGGTGAATACCACATCCTTGGGAGCAAAACTAGATTTAACTTGTTTACCTTTAATGCATGCATCACACACTCAATCCAAGTCGATTTTGTTCAACAATAGACCTCTAACTAGATCATGTCTATAGCTTCTTAATTGAACTTGCACCTAAATGTGCTAATCTTCTATGCCAAAGCCAAGATTGGTTAGTCAAAGCATTTAAACATATTTCACATTGTCTAAAATCATTTAAATATATGTAATATATTCCGCTTTGTCTTTCACCTTGATAGACTTCTTCGTTTGTTTTAGACCACATAAGATGACAATTGTGGTTATCAAATTTAACGTAATAACCGGCATCACATAGTTGGCTTACGCTAAGTAAATTAAAATTTAGTCCATCAACTAAGTATACATTTGAGATAGTTAAATGTTGGTTTCAAATAGACCATATACCAATAAATTTTGCTCTTTCTTTGGTTACTTCCAAAGGTTACCGAACCACCATCATATGGTTTTAACGAAATAAAGTTAGAACTTGAACCAGTCATATGATGAGAGCATCCACTATCGATGATCCAAGCATTTTCTTTATGAGTTGATGTCAAGCAAACCTATAAAACTATTAGTAGTTAAACATACTAATATATACTTTGTATCACACTCCCCCTAAAGATATGGCATGGTAAAACATGGGGAGTTTTTCAACCGTGTCATTAATTCTTAATTTTGGGAACCTACGCAACACTTTTCAAGGTTCCTCTCTTTCTAAATTCACATTCCAATGATATATGACCATTCTTACAACAATAATTACAAAATGCCTTTGTTGCGGGATTTTATTTAATTTGACAAATCGATTTTGATAGTCACATTTTAGGTCATGAATTTTATTGATTTTGATGTCATTTATTTGTCGGAAAATAACTCTTGGTTTCTCATTATGTTGAGAACCGATTAGGGCAATATTTTTATCTTTTGGTTTGTATGTCCAACCGTTTGGTGCCCTATGGTAGGTATTGCTTGACCAAGAAGGATTAAAGTAATTGTATCTAGGTTTCGGTTTGCTTTTGGCATAAGGATTATTATTAAACTGATACCTAAAGGCATAGTTTGGTCTACTATTATGTTTTGGTTGTTTTACTATTGCCCTTGAATATTTGATCTTGTTTTCCTTTCACTTTTATGGTTTTGTTGATAGTTGGATTGAAAAGGGGATGCGCCATTTTGTATCAAAGACCCGACTTGTCATGGAGTTTTTGACCCTCAAACATTTTATTGAAATCCCTCCTAGTGTCACTACTCAATACACTAGTGGATTCGAAAACCCTTGAGCCACTTGTTAATAAGACTTTGTCACTTTTTAAATTACCTTCTTTTACTTTTAGTTCGAGTGTGAGAATTTTGTTATTTAACTCCGTCATTACGTTTTCTTTTCTCATTAACTCATGGTTGGTCTCTATAAGAAGTTTATTCAACCTATCAATTTCAATTTTTAAGGATTCCTCATTAGATAAAATGCTTGTATCATAGAGTAGGTTCTCATTATCATCCTCGTCATCATCATCATCACTTATACAACAAGATGAGGTATTTGTTGGCTTAGAAATGTATTTCTTTGAGTTTTGATATACCTTTGCATCTTTCTTAGGAGATGAAGCACATGCCTCTTCGATTGATTTTGTCTTCTCCTCATTCTCCAAGTTGATCGTGAGCTTTTTTACTTTAGCTTGGATGATGTATTTTAGGATCTCAACCGTTGTTGGATTGATGATGTTGTTGCTAGCTATGATGGAATCAATGTCGGTGGAGTTAGACTCTTCATCACAAATGGCCATTAGTGAGTAGTTCACATTCTTCTCCTCTTCAACCTCAACTTCGGATTCCTCGCTTTCTTCATCTTCACTATGATTCCATCTATCGACGTGCATTGCTTTAGGCTTCTTTTTGCCTTTGTAACCCTCCTTTGCATGCCCTTTTCACTCTTGCCTCTCATCACCGTCTCGATGCCTCATTTGCGGAAATATCTTATAGCACGTGTGGATAGTATGTCCTTCTCTTTCACACAGGACACACACCACCTTCTTGCCCTTGCTTTCCCGCTTGGCATTGTATTTCTTCTCAAAAGCAAATAGACCTTGCAACATCTTAACTAGGACTTGTGTTTCCTTCTCATGATCTTGTCCCATGTTTTTGAAAGGATTGTCACTTGTTGGTCGAGAGTGAGCAAACGCGGAGTTGTTTAACTTGCCTCCTTGATTTTTGTTGGAGGTTTGCTTGAGAGTTTCCTCAAAGGACCGAAATGAGGTGTATATCTCATCCGATGTGAATGGCTCCGCATTTCTCTCATTCACTGCCTCGAGCGCTCCAACAAATCCTTGCCAATCGGGTCTCACAATCATGGTACAAAAGAGCTTGCCTACAATCTTATTGTTAGTTAAAGGTTATCCCATTTCAATGAACTCATTAATAAGAATGGTAAGCCTATGGTACATATCCTCAATGCTTTTATTTTTCTTCAATTCTAAAGTTTTCATATCTAGTGTCCAACCTGGCAACTTTGTTCCATTTTATTTGGTCATTTTCTTCACACCGTTTCAAGAGGACTTGCCACATGTCATGAGCATTATTGAGGTTATCAAATATTGAAGCTATTGTTTCACTAACGGATGACAATATTGCATTAACCGCGGCATCATTGTTCTTTTTATTTGTTAGACGCAAGATATCAAGTTTACCGGTTTCGAAATTGTATTTTGGCACATATTTGTCTACTATAACTTCTCAAAGGTCACATATCTCAAGGTAATTCACCATACAACGTTTCCAATGATCAAAGATTTTGCAATTTGCAAGCAAAACCGAGGGTTCCTGAACATGTCGATATGTGGCCATACTTAGATCTTTGTTTGTAAACTTGAAAATAATTCAAGTTAGCAAACTCAATCCTCTCTGATGCCACTTTGTAGAACCTAGAGGGGGAGTGAATAGGTTTAATTGAATGTTCTAGGGTTCTTTTTGCAAATTACACAATTCAAGTTCAATTTCAATCAATACCAAACACCAAACTTACTAAAGATAACTAAATAGCAGAATTAAAATAAATAGAATTTAGAAAGATCAAACGAAATAGAAGAACGCGTGACACCGATGTGTTAACAGTGTTCAACTATTGACGAGCCTACTCTCCGAGACTCCCGATCCCCCGACTTGGTAATTAATGAGATCGAGCTGTTCGCACTAACACCAAACAATAGTCTTTACACAAGGCCGAGATCTAGCTCTTTACACACGAAGATTAGATACTAGACCCGTTGAACAAGCACAATAGCACAACAAAGAGAATAACAATGATCTCTCAAATCTCACAATTATTTGGCTAATTTAGATTAATCAAGCTTGAGTATTTTGAGAGTTTTAAAGAGTTTCTGAAAGTTTAGCAATGACGGCTGATTAGGGTTTTAATTTTGCAACAAATTATGGAGAAAGAAGAAGGAAACAATATATATAGCAGCAGCAAATTACCTTTCAAAATAGGGGATTTCGTCCCGAACCGTTATAACGGTTGGCAACCGTTATAACGGTTAGTACAAATCTCACAGTTTCTAGGTGGAATGGGCCAAACCGTTATAACCGTTGGTAACCGTTATATAACATGGCTCTGGAAGAAAATGGAGCATTTCTCAAATTAAATCATCTAGTCTAACCGTTATAACGGTTGAACCAGAGTCACAATGTTCAGGACTGCGATGGACCTAACCGTTATAATGGTTGGTGCAGTTATGTAACGGTTGGTTCTGGAAGAACAGTGCACATTTCAGGATTTAATTTGATTGAACGAACCGTTATAACGGTTGGAAATAGTTATTACGATTGAGTTCAGATTAGTGTTTTCTCAGGCTTAATCATACCCAAATTATGCAAAATTTACAAATTGATTTTAACCTATCTGGATCTTCTTGGTACTTGCTCCACATGCTCATGTTGCATTTTTAATTCTCATTGCACTTTCAAATATCCATTTTTGTCATATATTCCCTGCAACAAACTTGAAACACGCAAACATGATACAATTCGAGATTGTTTTGTAAATCAACAAATATGAAAACATTATTAGACACAACAACATCTGCCACAACATTCTCCTTGTCCTTCTTGTATTCAATTACATAATCTAGGTCTAACAGCTTACTAAGTGCCTTGTGTTGTAAGGTGGTATGAATCCTTTGTTCTAATAGGAACTTCAAACTTATGTGGTCAGTTCCTTCTCATAAGTTGATAGTGCACTATTTCTCTTTCCCAAATCTGACTCATAAAGGCAATTGGTTTATTGTCCTGCATCAGTACTGCACCTAATCCTTCCTTACTGGCATTAGTCTCAATTACAAACACCTTGTTGAAATCAGGCAATGTTAGCACTGGAGCCTTTAGCATAGGTTCTTTCAGTTGTTCAAAGGCCAATTGAGCTTCATTATTCCATAGGAATGCATCTTTCTTGAGTTGCTCAGTGAGGGGTTTAGATATGATACCGTAATTTCTAATAAGTTCCTATAATAGTCCTAAAAATTCTCTTAGCCCTTTGATGTTCCAATCTTACATGGTTTGAATTTTCTTAGGGTTTGTGGAAACCCCATTTTTGGAGATTATATGGCCTAGATACTCAATCTCCTTAACTGCAAAAGCACATTTTGATCCCTTCACAAATAATTGATTCTTAAGCAAAACCTTAAATACATGTTGGAGATGAGTCACATGGGTATGAAGGTTAGGGCTATATATGAGGGTATCATAAAAAAATACCAACACAAATCTCCTTAGAAATGGTTTAAATATTGAATTGATCAAGTGTTGGAAGGTTGCTGGGCATTTGTGAGCCCAAATGGCATCACATGAATTCATAGTGACCTTCATGGGTTTGAAAAGCTATTTTGAACCTATCATCCTCATTCATTCTGATTTGATGGTAACCAACCCTTATATCCATCTTAGTAAAGTACTCAGCACCCTTTAGTTCATCCAATAGGTCATCTATAATGGGTATAGGGTATTTGTTCTTGATGGTATTCTCATTCAACCTCTTGTAGTCAATGCACATACGTCATGATCCATCTTTTTTCTTAACTAATAACATCGGTGAGGAGTAAGGGCTGGTGGAAGGTTGGATGAATGAATTTTGTAGCAATTCCTCAATGATTTTCTCAATTTCTAGTTTCTGAATATGTGAAAACCTATAAGGTCTCAAGGCTATGGGCTTGGCATCTTCTATTTTGTCCTTGTAATGAAAAATGTAGGTCTTTACACAATTGAGAAGAGTTCATTTGAGTACCATCCACAATTGTAACCATGATGGTTCAGTTTGAGTGGTTTTTAATTGCAAATCTTTGATAATTTCAGGGTTTATGAAAGAGTGGGTGCTACCACTGTCAATGAGAGCACAAATGGGTTTTTCCTTCACCTGTCCCTTGAATTTGAATGTTCTTGGCCACTTTGTACTATGTGGGGTAGAAATGGAATTTGATCGAGTACGGATGGTGATTTTGGTTGGATCATCTGTCTTATAGCTCATGAGCTCTTCCTCCATTGGGTATTCAGTCATCTTCATTCATGTGTCTTCATTAACTTCATCTATTCCCATGGTGTGAAGGATATTTGGATTGCATTTATGGCCTATATGCCACTTTTCCAGACACCTAAAGCACAATTCTAACTTATTTTGTTTTGTAGTGAGTGTGGAGAATTGTTTATTTTGACCAAGGAAGCCTTGATTCTGGTAAGAATTTGGGTACCTTGTAGTTGGTTGCATGATATTTACTCCGTTATCCAGCTTGCCTCTTGTTTCACCAAACCTTCTAATGGGACCTTGTACCACCCTCTGCTGGTACTGAAGCTTCTTGTTCCCTCCTTCTAAGGTTACTTCAATCTTTTTAGAAAGGATAATAGCTCTTGTAAGGGTTGAGGGTTCAAATAGCATCAAATTGTTTCTAATTTCTTCTTTTAGCCCACTTATGAAATATCCTAGATAAAACTCCTCATGAAAGATTTTTTAGTCTGGCAGATTAACCTTGATTTTGCTTTAAGATAGTCCTTGGCATATTCTGCCACACCACCAACTTGGGTGACTTGCATGAATTGAAATATAGGATTGCCTTGATTATTCCCAAAGAATTTAAGAACTTCATCCACCAATTCTTTTCAAAGAGGAATCTTTAATGAGATCTTTAGTGATCTATACCACTCTTTGGCATCACCACTAAAATTCATGGTTGCTAGCCTTGTTTTCATCTCCTCGGACACTTGATACATTTCAAAATATTGCTCACAGTCTTCAATCCATACTATTGGATTTCTCCACTGAAATTTGGAAAGTCCATTCTGGGTTGAAAGAACTTTTGAGAGTGAGGGTAGAATTCACCTTGTTTGAATAGTTGTTGATCATTTTCTCTATTTTTTATTGGTTCAGGTGTTTGATCCTTCTTCTATTGACACTGGTTTCACCTACATCTCCTTGATTCTGAAGCACCTTCTCCAATAGGATGGTGATCTTTTCTTGTCTCTCCTCTACCTTATTCACTCGGCCAGAAAGTTCTTGACTTGCCTTATTCACTCAGGAATTGAGTTGAAACAACAAATAATGAAACACGAAAAGGAAGTTTTAACGAGAGCTCTTGAGACAAAATTGATATTCTATTTCTTGATCAGAATCGATACAATGCTAATTCCTATATACACGATAACAATTCAAGATTCTGATCTAAACTATTCCTATACAATTGCTCTAATCAATCTCCATGTGACACATCAACTAACTTCTAACTAACTGGATTTCTTTTATTTCTTTAATTCTTCGTGTTGAATCTTGGCTGTTGGCAGGGGCGGATTTATGGGCCTCCAGGGGTAGGCAAGTGCCTACCCCTGGAAAATTAAATTGAACAGAGCCCAGTAAACATTTGAAGGAGTGCCTACCCCTGGAAAAAAGAGTGCATACCCCTAATTTAAACCCAACTTCTTATATCAGCCCAATACTCAAATTTTATTAAGGAAAAGCTGCAGCCCAACATTAATAAATTAATGGCCTTAGGCCCTAGCGCAGCTCAACAGCTGCTGCTGCTTGGCAGCGAAATAACAAAAAAAAAAGAAAAAAAATCAAATTGTTGCCCTGGCCTCTGTTGGAGCGGCGCAAAACATTCAAATGGAACTGCTGCTGTATCAAAAAAATTTCCAACGAAACTCAAACCCTAGCCGCCGTCTGCCCGTCCGGCCGTCCCTGCACAGCTGCACTGCACGCCGACGCCGCTGTCCCTGCAGCTGCAAGCTGTTCTCTGGCTCTCTGCCATCTGGTGTCGGCCATCGTCATTTCGTCACAGAGTCAGTGAGTCACGGTCTCACAGAGTCACAGCCACCATCCACCGACCAAGCGACCAGCCGTTGCCCGTTGCTTGCCCCTGTCGACCTGCCCCCTTGGCCATCGTCCCTGCACCAGCACTGCACAGCAGCACAGGCGCCACTGCCACGTTGACCAGTCGCCTCTGACTCAGTGACTCTGAGCCTCTCTGTTCGTTCAGTAAAGAGCCAAAGACCAAGAATCGTTCAGCACTTCAGCAAGACCAGCTATCAGAAGATTCAGCAAAGACCCCGTTTAGCAAGACAGCAAGTTAGCTCAACTGTCAGAAGAATCTCAGAAACTCCGACTGCCCGACTGGTCAGTCGCTCCGTTCAGCAAAGACAACAACAATTTTAGGAAATATTTTCAAATTTGAGGTTATTTTCTGATTGTTTATTTGCATAAATTCAGCAATTAATTGTAGTCATAAATTCATTATATAGTGTTTATTTGCAGAAATTAAATTTGGAGGAAGGCAATTTCAATTCGAAGGCAATCAACAAATAAGGGCTTGATACGCACATACGATACAACGACGAAGGTATACTCGTATTCTAGTCTCCATATAGGACCAATTCATTATATGTTGCATTGCATAAATTAAGTTTGGTATTATCATATAGGACCAATTTATCGGAATTTAAATTGATTTAGGTCGGTACCCGTTCGAAGTTAATCCAATAGGGATTAATCTCGAATAGTCCCCATTTTGGGACTGCTTTTTGAATACTTTGTCTCATTTAGGATTAGTGAACACACTAGTTGAAATTTGGTGTTTGAGAAGAATTCGGTTAGTATTTCTCCTCTTGTTCCTACGGATATGTACGTACATGCAAATGTACGTTGGCGTATTCGGAGAACTGAGGGGAAATGCTGCCGAATTTTTCTCAAACACCAAATTTCAACTAGTGTGTTCACTAATGAGACAAAGTATTCAAAAAGTGGGTTAGGATTGTTGGCCAGCCCAAAACTTTATGTGAAACATGAAATCTAATCCATAAATTGATAATTCGACGTTGCATTTGATATTGTAGGATATTTCAAATGGACAAGTACTTCAAGAGGGCACCTAAATTTCCAATTGGTTCAACTTCACAAGAGTCGAGACAAAGCGGGTCGAATTTAGGCTCCAATTCTTCTCGTGAGATTAATAGCACTGAGGATCCCCCTTCTGATCCAGGTTTAAGACCACCTCTATCTCAATATAATCCAAATGAGCAAGATCGTGTGCGTCGGTTTTATCTAAGTAAAGGTCCATGTCAACCTAGTGATCATAATTTTCCTCAAAAAGAAATGAATGGTAAAATGAGAAGATTTAACAAAGACTGGTTTAGTCAATATAATACGTGGTTAGAATATAGCATTGCCAAAGATGCGGCATTTTGTCTTTGTTGTTATCTATTTAGACCGGATAATGTCGGTTCTGGTGGACGCACTATTTTCGTGGGAGAGGGTTATAAAAATTGGAAATCAAAGAAAGGTTTTGATGAACATGTTGGTGATTCTAATAGCTTGCACAGTGAAGCTTATAGAAAATGTATGAATTTGATGAATCAAAGACAAAGCATCCAAACCGTCATAGAGAAACGGAGTGTTAAAGATGGTGCGAATTATCGAGTACAACTAGCTGCCACAATAGATACAATTCGACTTATTTTGAGGCGAGGTTGGGCATTTCGCGGACATGATGAGTCTGAAAGCTCTAGTAATCCAGGAAATTTTCTTGAGCTTATGAGATTTTTGGGAGACCATAACGGAGACATAAATTGTGTGATTCTTGACAATGCTCCGCAAAATAGGAAGTTGATTGCACCTGCCATTCAAAAGGATATAGCGAATGCTTGTGCAGAAGAAACAATTCAAGAGGTAATTGCTGAGCTTGGAGATCATGGATTGTTTTCTGTAATGGTTGATGAGTCGAGAGATGTCTCTATCAAAGAACAAATGGCAGTTGTGATTCGATTTGTGAATAAGAGAGGTTGTGTTGTTGAACGATTTCTTGGTATCGTTCATGTTCCTGACACTACATCTCTCCAATTGAAAGCAGCGCTTGATAATTTATTTGGTAAGTACGGTCTAACCATTTCAAGTTTACGTGGCCAAGGGTATGATGGTGCTAGTAATATGCGAGGAGAGTTTAATGGTCTCAAAACATTGATCTTACGAGAAAATGGATCTGCATACTATGTGCATTGTTTTGCACATTAGCTTCAATTAACTCTTGTTGCTGTAGTCAAGAATCATAAAAAGGTTTGTTTGTTCTTTCAAAAGGTTAATGGCATTCGCAATGTTGTAGGTGCATCTTGTAAAAGACTTGATCAATTACGTGAGATGCAGAAAATCAAAATTTTAGAAGCTATTTCAAATGAAGAGATTTCAACTGGAAGAGGTTTAAACCAATAAATGGGTCTTGCACGTCCATGTGATACCCGATGGATTTCTCACTACAAGACTTTAACTAATTTGCTTAAACTTTTTTCGGTCACAATTGAGGTTCTTGAAATTATAGAAGAAGAGGGAAAAGATCAAGAAAAGCAAGCAGAGGCAAGTGGATACATGAAAGAAATGCGAACTTTTGATTTTGTGTTCATTTGTCATCTCATGCACAAGTCATTAGGTATCACTTATGATTTATCACAAGCCTTGCAACGCAAAAGTCAAGATGTGGTGAATGCTATGTGTTTAGTGGGGATCGCTAAATCTCGGTTGCAAAAGTTGAGGGATAGTGGATGGACATCATTATTTCAAGAAGTTTGTGCATTTTGTGAGAAACACGAGATTGAAATTCCAAACATGGAGGGTGTGCGTCATTGTACACGAAGGGTAAGAACAGATGTGACTAATTTACACTATTATCGTGTTGATATGTTTTACACGGTTATTGATATGCAGTTGCAAGAGCTCAATGGAAGATTCATGGAAACAACTACCGAACTACTTATGTGTATGTCATGTTTAGACCCGAGTAATTCTTTTTCTGCATTTAATATTGACAAGTTGCTTAAACTTGCTCAATTTTATCCTTCGGATTTTACCGAGTGGGAGCTTTCTATTTTGGAAAACCAATTGGAGAATTATCGTTTAGATATGCAAGATAATAGTGATTTTATAGACGTAAGAGGAATGAATGAACTTTCTGAAAAGCTAGTGGAAAAGAAGAAAAATATTGTTTATCCTTTGGTTTACAGATTACTAACATTGGCATTGATATTGCCGGTAGCAACCGCTAGTGTTGAAAGGACATTTTCAGCGATGAATGTGGTGAAAGAAGCATCAAGAAATAGAATGGGAGATCAATGGTTGAATGATTGTTTGGTGACGTATATTGAGAGAGATTTGTTCAAGGATGTTGATAATGAAAGAATTATGCAAAGATTCCAAAATATGAAGACTCGTAGATGCCAACTCGATTTACCATCGACATCTTAATTTTATTTTGTTTGTGCTAGTGTATTTTATTTATATGTAAAACATACTTTTTAATGGTAATTAATATTTTGGAAGAAATTTATATTTTTTTATTTTTATATATATTTGTGCCTACCCCTGGATGAAATCCTGGATCCGCCACTGGCTGTTGGATCTCAATCTCATGATCTCAGATGAAGGGGCTGATGCACTCTTGTTTAATTACTTGATAGTGGGACCCAGGCATCAGTGGCTCCTCTCTTTCTTTTCTCTTCTCCTTTTCTTCGACTCCAACGGCTAAGTTTTTCAGCTGTTACATAAGCCAAGAGATTTAAGTATCAAATAGGGCTGATCTGGCGAGCATGAAAAATATACTCAAAATTTTCAGCGATGACAAGATTTGAAAAGCACTTTGGAGAGAGATCAAGATTCTCTAATCTATGAATGCTATAATCTTCATTTGGTTTTGGGTTTTCATTACAGTTCTTCATTATCTGAAGGCTATCTTGCATAAGAAAGATTTTGAATTTTTTCAGTTTGGTTGTCTAAATTAGTTTGGTACTTTACTCTTGGGTAGTGGTCAGAAGGTGGCACAAAATGGATGATAGGTCAAATTTCATTTTCCATGCTACAGAATTAAATTTTAATAGGGGTTTATGTGCTGATGATGTTAAAGTCTAGAATTCGACAACCAACTAGGCTCATGCCAGTTAGAGCAAGAGAACCTGCTTTCTAATCTTCTTTCACATGATATCATTCAATGCCTTGGTATGTGATTTAATTATTTTGTATTGTTGCTAAGACCGTGGCAGTAGATGCATTTTATGTTACTGATGAAAGTTATCTTGTGAAAAATGTCGAATACACATTCAAAATAACAGTAGCACTGCCAGATCATCAAAATGGGTTATTGTCAACACAGTACTCGAGCCCAGTACCAGTGTACCACTGTGGCAGTGAGCCAATGACATTCAAAACCCCATATTTCAATCAGACATTTGATATTCAAAAATCAATGCAATACTCCATATTTCAACCAGATATTTTACATTAAAAAATCAATGCAAAACCCCATATGTCAACCAGATATTTGATATTTAAACCACAATTTGAACCAAATTCAATGCAACCCCTTAAAAGTGGCAGTGACATTCAAAAATCAAAATACACATTCAAAATAAAATTGATATTTGAACCACAATTAAAGAAAAACAGACTTCCTGAATTCAGATTAACAAAAATAGTGTCCAAAACAAGATTTAAATAACAATCCACAAGTTCATTATTCCATGAGCGAGTTTCGAGCGAGCGAAGACCAACTCGAGATCAACTCGAGTTGTCAATCGAGTCGGGCTGCTCGAGCTACAGTTGAATCTGAGCGAGTTTCACGAGTTGTTATCTGAGCGAGTTTCACGAGTTGTTATCTGAGCGAGTTTCGAACGAGTCACAAGTAGAGTTATTTGTCCAGCCCTAGCACCAGGTATGGTTACATTTGAGACCAACTTTACTTTTAGTCAGTGAGCATCTACAATTAAGTACAACTACTAAAGAGAAGATGGCACATGGAGTAAATATTATAAATCAAAAGGCCTCCATTGTACTTAATTGGTCTCTTCTCTTGTACTTCTTTTTGAGCCTTCTTTAGTTTGTAATTATATAACCAAGGATTGAAAAGAAATGAGGTTGTTTTGGTATTTCAAGCTATATTAATGTAAAGTTCAGATGCATCTGTAAGTTATATCGGTCTAGTTATACGACTGAATTTTATCTGAAATTGATCAAGTAGTTGGGCGTTGCTCTTCATGAGTAGAGCCTTCCTATCGAAAGTTCTAAATCTGCCGCTTGACACTGGTAACTTAGAAATGGATAAAACAGACAGCTGTTAATTAAACTAATTATAAAATATATTACTCCTTAATTTCTGGCATTGTTTGTTGAACAGTGTGATGACCCCTGGTCTCTTCTTTCTGATGGAAATCGAAGAACTAATACTCAGAGATTAAACAAAATGATAATATACTACTTTTTTAGCCCAATGCACCGCACCCAATATAGGCCTCGATGAGGATTGAAAAGATGCCTCTTATTATCGTTCCAATTGCTGAACCTAGTTATGCTGAGAAGAAGAGATATCTGAGGAGCTTCTTCCTGTTTTTCATTTTCCAAGTAATTATCTTCTCTGGGGCCTTTGAAATTCGGTTCTTTAAACTAAATTTTAAAAGGAAAATAAAAAACCAAGTGGTCACATATCATCGGGTTCTCGTTTGTTCTGCGGATGCAATGTACTGAAATTATAGCGTTATACTGTCATTTATCAGTAAGTGCCAATTTCAGCTATATTACAACATTGAAGTACTGCACAAGAGCATGTTGCTTTCCTCAAACACAGAATTTTATATCCAAAGACACGAAAATTTGTCTGATCCCGTCTCTTTGATATGCCGAGACGAGATGAGGCCCATCAATCACCCGTCCATTATCAGATACCTATATATGCTCTCTACAGAAGTACTGAAGAAACCCCTTTGATTACTGTTCACAATCCTGGAACTGGATCTATATATCTGGTTAGTGCTTTACATACCTATAGCATTTTACTTTGTTTCTATTACCTCTATATAATGGCATTGCTACCGGGTCATTTGTCCCATTTTTTTTATTTCGTGAGACCTGTCCCATTTTGTTGGTGCCGGGTCGCATGCATGTAACAAGCATCCAGCAATCACCGTCCATGCCAACTATTTATTATGGTTCAGGTTCCCAATTATTTAGGAGGTAAATTGGTTTCGGGTTGGAATTTAAGCAAGATTCTAAGAGCATTTTATCCCACTTGCAAATGATTGTCTAACTTCAAGCTGGAAAAGGAAAATTACTGTTGTACTCCGCATGCATAATTCCAGAATCCAAGTAAATTCGTCCCATACAATGGGTAATATATAAAGTCTTTGCTATCATTTTCCGGGTACAGTAATATGATGGGCATTATGTATTATGATAGTTTTATACTTATATTTGAGCATTAAATGATAATTTATCATCTAGAAAGTCTTTGTCAATATTGATCTTCAAGTTAAGAGAGAGTTTGGTCAAATTAGAAGTTCAGAAAGTAAATTGTCACAAATCAAAAGTTAGATATTTAGTGGGTTTTGTTAACATACATACAAGATAATGAGAAGCAGCACAGCATTTATATAGCTCGGCGCAATACAGATTACATTAGCAATGTACTAGGTTGTATAGTTCTAGAATCATGTAAGTAGAAAGCAGATGCCTATTTAAGGAAATGTAATCAATTCAATTAGACAATGAAATTCATTATGCAAATTCTATTCTCTCTCCTTTTCACTTGTTCTCTGATTGCTTTCATGGTATCAGAGCCATTCCGCCTAACGGCTCAAGATTCAATCAAGAAAACACCTTCTTCCTAAACTCGATCTTCATCTCTCTCCATCATGTCGAATTCGACGACCACGCCTGAAAACACTTCCGCTACTACTCCTCTTCCCCAAATTGATCCAATTGTGCACATCAATGTGCCAAATCACACCAAATTAACCGACTCTAACTTTCTATCTTGGAAGAATCAGATTCAACTCATTGTTGAGGGTCACGATCTTGACTCTTATCTCCACAATTCATAACCTGATCCTACAATTCGTAATGCAGCTAGAGAATTTGTACTCAATCCTGCTTATCTTTCTTGGAAGAGACAGGACAAGCTTCTCAATGCCTGGATCCGTTCATCTCTGTCAGATTCTATCTTGGCTCAGGTGATGTCTTCGCCTACATGCAAGGATCTCTGGCAAGCTCTTGAGAGCTACTTTTCCACTAGTTCTCGCGCTAGGCTTCAAGATTTGAAAAGACAATTTCAGACAGTTTCAAAAGGGGATTCTAACTGTACTGAGTACCTCAATTGAGTTCGTCGAATTGCAAATGAGCTTTCTTTCATTGGAAACTCTATACCAGAAGAGGATCTTGTCACGGCTGCGATTAATGGCCTAGGCTCCGAATTTAACTCTCTCAAAGCTACTCTTCTCACTGTAAGGTGTTACTCGATCTTTACACTGAATGATTTGCGTGGTCTCCTTCTTAGCCATGAATCTATGGTGTCTACTAGCTCAGATCCTAGTCCAGCTGCCTTTCTTGCTGGTAAGAACACCAGAAACAGATATCAAAACCAACATAGACCCAATCAATCCTTTAATACTATCTCTTACAATCCAAGAACCTCTGCAAATCACAACTCAAACACCAATACCTCGTCTGGATCTCAAATTCCCTATTCAGTCATACAACAGGTCATTACCTTGATATCCTCAGGCAAGATCAGAATTCCTTGCCAGATTTGTCAGAAAGTGGGACATCCTACTAGGAGATGCTATAAGAGATACGACACTGATCCTGAATGGCAACCTCCTCCTAAAATCACTGCCTACAATACTCAACTGGGTGAAAATGAAGAAGAACCAGATAATAGCAACTGGATTATTGATTTCGGCGCCTCTCACCATGTCACTAATGATATCAACAGCTTGTCATCATTCTTTTCCTACAAAGGAGCAGATAAGCTACAGCTAGGCAATGGAAAAGGTCTCGATATTTCTCACACTGGTTCTATTCAATTCAAAATTGGTGATTATACCATAAAACTTAACAAAGTATTGTGTGTTCCTCAATTTTCTGCAAAATTAATTAGCTTGTCTCAATTATTACTTGATAATCCCACTTTATTCCTTAACTTCAACTCTTCTTCTTGTTTTCTAAAGGACAAAACTCTCCCCAAGACTCCTTCACTTCATATCATTAGCTCCAATGGACTTTATAGAGTTCAGGTGAGGCCCCTTCATCTCCCACCTCCAGTTTATCAAGCTTTTCATACTTCCCCTTCTACATCAAGAGCTTCCACCACTACTTGGCACGCTCGCCTTGGACATCCGTCCACACAAACCACTCTCAAAGTTATCAATTCCAATCATTTACCATGTAATAGGAATCATTTCATTTTTTTGCAAAGACTGTATTCAAGCAAAGGCACATGTGTTGCCCTTTGATCACTATTCTTCTACAACCAATTTCCCTTTAGAATTGATTCACAGTGACATTTGGGGTCCTTCTCCCGTCACTTCTTCTCAAGGATATAGATACTTTGTACTCTTCATTGATGATTTTTCAAGGTTTACATGGATCTATTTTCTGAAAAATAAAAGTGATTTGTTACAAGCTTTTGGCATTTTCAAGGCTCAAGCAGACAATTTGTTGAACACCAGTATTAAAATGTTAAGAACTGATGGTGCTGCCGAATTTAAAGCTGTTGCTTCTAAACACCCTCAAACTCTGCACCAAATTACATGCCCCTACACCCCTTAACAGAATGGGGTATCTGAACGCAAAAATCGACACATAGTCGAGTTGGCCTTAACAACAATGTCACACTCTTCTATCCCTACAAAATTCTGGGATGAGATATTCTCGAGCATAGTGTTCTTGATTAATCGGTTGCCCTCCAAGAATTCTATCCCGTATAAAGAACTTTTCAAAAAGGAGGTTGATTACAGAATTCTTAGAATCCTGGGTTGTCTCTGCTTCCCACTGACAAGACCCTATAACAAAAACAAATTGGAACTTCGATCTAAACCGTGTGTGTTCATTGGATATGGGGTCAATCAGAAAGGCTATCGTTGCCTTCACATTCCAACTGGTCGGGTGTTTGTCTCTAGGAATGTGCAGTTTGTAGAAACAAAATTTCTTTTTCGAACAATTGAGAAGGAATCACCAAGCAGCACAGTAAATGACACCAGCCTCCCTCTGTTTCTCTTCACCTCGCAATCAACTAACAGGGATAATTCGACCGTTACTCTTCAAAAGCCAGGCCTCCCTTACTCTGCTCTAAATTCGAGTCAAATCGGGCTAAATACAAGCTGTGAAGCCCAAACTATAATCACTGCCGATCCGGCCCAGGATCCGGTCCAGTTAGATGAAACCAATCCAAAACCCGATATCGTTTATAAACGATGCAGTAAGATGTTGCCACCTGTCCCAGACCCGCCAAATCCTAGCAACGGTTTAAAACTTTCAAATTTACCTTCCCCTTCCCATCTCCCTCAGGACTTATCTCGAGCAACTGGTGTGCAACAACCTCCACCTCCTCCTCTCGATAACATTCCTCCAAAACCAACACATACCATGATAACTCGAACCAAAACCAGAACTTACAAAAAAAGGGAGTATCCTGAATTCATTTCTTATCATGTTGATTCAGAAGCTGATCCTACCACCTTTTCTCAAGCCAACAAATCTGCACATTGGAGGGTTGCCATGGCTGATGAGATCAGTGCTCTAGCTAAGAATCAAACATGGACTCTTATACCTCCTCCTCTTGATCAAAAAGTGATAGGCGGCAAATGGGTGTTTAAAACAAAGAAAAATTCTGATGGTTCTGTTGAGAGGTACAAAGCCCGGTTAGTGGCCAAGGGCTTCAACCAAATATCTTGGATTGACTTTGAAGAAACCTATAGTCCAGTGGTTAGGCCAACTACAATTCGAGTTACAATCTCTCTTGCCTTAACCTTCAACTGGCCAGTTCGACAATTGGATGTTTCAAATGCATTTCTCAATGGGGACTTGAATGAAAAGGTTTTTATGACACAACCACAAGGCTTTAATGATCCAAATAACCCTGATTATGTTTGTCTGTTACACAAGTCTCTATATGGCTTAAGGCAAGCCCCTAGGGCATGGTTTGAGAAATTGAGTTCAACCCTCCTTAGCTTTGGATTTAAGTCTTCTCACTTTGATCCATCAATGTTTCTAGCTCATCACAAAGGTCAGATTCTTATTTTACTGGTTTACGTGGACGACATAATAATCACAGGAAGTGATCCTGCTCAAGTAGATCAGTGCATCCTTCAATTGAACTCAAGATTTGCTATACGAGACCTTGGCAACCTACATTTCTTCTTGGGTCTGGAAGCAACTCACAACAGTGCTGGCATCTGTTTATGCCAAACGAAATATTTGACTGATATTTTGAAAAGAGTCAACATGATGAATTGTAAGCCTTGCCTTTCTCCAATGGCTACTGGCACAATAATTTCAGCTCATGGCAGTGATCTCTGCAAAGATCCACATCTTTATCGAAGTGTTATTGGGGCTCTTCAGTATGCAACCCTTACACGGCCCGATCTTGCCTTTTCTGTGAATAAATTGTCTCAGTACATGCATAGCCCCACTGAGGATCATTGGTCGGCAGCAAAAAGAATTCTTCGATATGTAGCTGGCATTTTGGATTATGGGCTTCAATTTTACAAAAATTCTCACCTTCGAATCAACTCTTTCTCCGATTCTGATTGGGCTGGCAATCATGATGACCGGCGCTCTACCTCTGGGTTTTGCGTATATCTAGGGAACAACCTTGTTTCGTGGTGTGCCAAGAAGCAACCAACGGTATCTAAATCTAGCACTGAAGCAGAATATCGTAGTTTGGCATTATGCAGCCAAGAAGTCATGTGGTTAGAGCATTTACTCAAAGAAATTCGAATTCAGCAACCTCAAAAGCCTGTTCTCTAGTGTGATAATATCGGTGCTACTTTTCTTGCTTCAAACCCTCAATTTCATGCTAGAACAAAGCATATTGAAATAGACTATCATTTTGTTCGAGAAATGATTGTTTCTAATCAGCTAGTTGTCAAAGTCGTGTGTTCAAAGGATCAACTAGCTGACTGTTTCACAAAACCGCTTCCACTGCCACATTTCAGTTTTTGCGTGGCAAGCTGAATGTGAACAAGTTAACATCAGCTTGAGGGGGCGTGTTAACATACATACAAGACAATGAGAAGCAGCACAGCATTTATATAGCTTGGCGCAATACAGATTACATTAGCAATGTACTAGGTTGTATAGTTCTAGAATCATGCAAGTAGAAGACAGATGCCTATTTAAGGAAATGTAATCAATTCAATCAGACAATGAAATTCATTATGCAAATTCTATTCTCTCTCCTTTTCACTTGTTCTCTGATTGCTTTCAGGTTTCACACTGTACTAACATTTACTCACCGACTATGATTAATTGAACGATTAATCAAATCCGACGGTCGCCTTTTACATCACTGCCACTGCTTGATACCATTGAAGTTGAACTGTGAAATTCAGCACCTATCTTATACTAAATAGATATTGTCACGGAGGCCGTTTCAATAATACAATTCATCAAACTGAAACCAAATTGTTCATGTTGATTTATTATTAAATTGTTGGGAAAATTTATACACAGATAATGTTATTAATGACAGATATAGTTGTCTTTATTTATTACTACTAAAATTATCAGACGGCTTATGTCAAACCGTGTTAGTATTATAGTATATATGGAATATTTCTGATCCAGAAACCATGCATGCCAATACTCAGATTTCTTAGATTCTACGAAGGACAAAATATAGAAAGAAAATTCGGTGTGCACTCTTTAGATACCCAGACCCAGTGCATTTCCTATATATGTCATGTCATAGAGTTTGTGCTTGACCACACGGTACCTAACCTGAGAAATGCTGGCCGTAGAAGCAACCCAATTGTTGCTTTAATAAGATATCCCAATTCCTTTATTTGCTATTGATAATTGATATGTGGCCTTTTCGGATCCAAATCTGTTACCGTGCGGTATCGTCCAATGTAGTAGCGGACGATCCGAATCGACCGTTTATTTTGAATCGATCGTGAAAATAAACAAACTATATAAGAACACTTAATGGTCAAATGATTGTTGTTGCCGCTTTGAAATAATTACGCCTCGACATTCATTTTGAATCATTTCTAATAATTGGTCATGCTTCTCCACACTAGAAGCAAAGGAATACACAACACAGGCAGGTGCAACAAAAGATCCCGCAACAGTTCTTTTAATATATGTCTACTTTTGTCGACTAGATAGAGAATGATGAACCAATGGTAAACATTGCTTTGAAGTAAAAAAATATGTGTTTCTATCAACAATTAATTGATCTGTTATGGTTTAGCACCTCCTAGTTAATTAATTAAACCCGGTTTGTGCGCCGAATGTTGTGGCTTGTAGCAACGCATTTTTTTTAGTCAAATCAAGTTATGTCTTCTTTCTTCTTGCTCCAAACATGTCAATTGTTTTCTAACAATTAAAGAAATAAATTTACAAGAACTTTACCTTGATTATTTCTAAATTACAATCCAAATAATGAGATAAAAAGTGTAGTTTGGTTGTATATAGAATAAAATTAAGATGAAATCTTGCTTCCAAGACGAAATAAAAGTGGGTGAATGAAATTCACCTTTTTCTTAAAAAAATTAAAATTGAATCTCGAATATATGATTAAAGATATTTAAGACTCCTAGTTGAACTAAGTAGGCATTAAAGATATATTTATTAAAGATTATAAGGTCATAAATATATGTACTTAGACCTTAGTACGTGGCAGCTGCCAGTTTCTCTAACTGTATCTGATATAACACGTAACATCAAACTCTAGCAAATCACAAATCTACAAAAGAAGAAGAGAGAGATTCATTTTAAATACTTCATTTTTTAAATAGATAGAGTGAAATAGTAAAATTCTGTATAATATTTTCTCATTCGGATCGGGCCAGATGGTGAAAATAATTAACTTATCCTTTCTTGGTCAAACGCTGCAGAGGAATTATAAATTGTTAAAAGTAATAGGTAGAGAAATTTGTGCTGACATCTCATTTTTAAGGATGGTGATTGCAGTATTTTCATTGCCAAATGTATTTTCCCTAGAAAGAATCAAAGCGTTTACGATCCTAAATTAAGTACTTCAGTTAATTAATTCTTAATTAATCTTATGACCCAATCGCCAATAAACCAGCTTGCATGTAAATTAATCATTTTTGTGTTTTTGAAAGTTCTAGTACACTAACGATGATGTCTATTTATGCTATAAAATAGTATGAGGTTTCATTAAAAAAATATATAAAATAGTATGAGGATTTTTTTAGATCAAGGTTAATAATTCATTGTATATAACTCCTTTGCGGCGTTGTAAACTACCTCCCGCTTCTCTATCCACAGAAACCCCTGCTTTAATTATATGTGAGACTTGTTGTATCACATAACGATATATTATATTAATTCCCTTTCTCATTCGAAACCACAGTTCTAACCTAGCTACTTCCTCCACTTGATTCCTCAAATTTCCCTCTGTTTCTCTACCCCCACCCCCCCTCCCTCTCTCTCTCTCTCTAAGAACACTCCCTAAAATTAAGTTAAACAAAAGAAAATGATCTTGCAATCCGTTCAACATTCATGTCTGTTGAAGGGATTAAACCCCAGCAAGAGACCAAGCACTTGTCGATACAAGAGACATCACTCGAGAATTTGCGCCACCTTGCATGACGAAGACAATCAAGATGGTTTGCAAAAAAGACGATTAGTCGACTCAAACATAGCGATGCTGTACAGCCGAATCAGCCAGCTTAAGGCTAAGGATGTAATAGAAATGATCGAGCCGATCGAAAAGGGTCACTGTGCAACACTGTTTGAGTCGAATAATCTCGAGATTCTGGGTTTGGTGCAGTTCGAAGATATGATCGAACGGCCTCGGGTTGCAATCGGCCTAACTGTCATGGCATCGTTTTGCTTGCCGGTTTCTGTTATTGTCATCATGCTGTACTTGATGGATATCGCAAAGGTGGTAGTCGATCGGGTGCATGATGTAAGTAGTAATGATCATCTCAACCAAATTTAGGAGAGATTTGGAAGTGATCCATTGAAAATATTTTTAATTTGGGCTAGGTTGATTTTATGTTTGTACAGAAACACAATTATTGCAGCCATGAAAAGTATTTACTGTCTTAATTAATTATGATACATATATACATGTATGTAAATATGTAATATTGGTTGTCACTTGACATTTCAATTGGACAAATCCTTATTTTTGTTTTAATTAAGGAGAAAGTATAGGATGATCACATATTGAAGCAACATATCTTTATTCTTTTCTTTCCTGCTAATGGAAGAGAAATGAAGTGGGTCCCACTAAAAGGAAGATAATTAAGTGAACTATTTTTTTTTTGCACCATTCGCCTAATTGGTACAACATTTAGCCGGTGAACAAATTAATTTATGTGTTGAAACAAAAAAAAAAAATTCTCGGCTAAAACGAAATGGAAATATAAGAGATTCTTGTAGAAATGGTTCTTGTAAGAGCATCTCTAATAAATCAATTGAAATTAATTGCTAAATAGTAATTTTAGAAATTTTAGAAATTAAGTAATTCATTTCTACATTAGTACAATCAAGCAAACAATTGAGAATTAAACACTTGACCAATAAAAATTAAACATTTGGTCAACTCATCTTTAAAAAAAGAATAGCCATAATTGCTAAATAAACAATTATTTTTCATAATTGATTCGATTTGTATCGGTTGCAATAGAGCTTAATATAGCGGGGTTTTTTGCTACAAATTTGTGGCGGGTAAAGAGATGAACCTATGTACGGGTGAAATGATATGACAGATCATGAAACAGTTTTCTTGAACATTGAGTATGTTCATGATTGGAGGATAGACAGGTACGACGTTTCAAGTGGTACAAGTCTACGGAGAATTGACGAGTTGAGGTGATCAAGAAGGCGCATTCCGACATTGTTTTTTTCACCTTTATTTTTAAGATTTAGCTTTGTGTGCTTGTAACTCATTTATTATATTTTTCTTTTCTTTTTTCTCATCTCATGTACTCTTTTTATTGATTAATAAAAAATTATTGTAGGCGAAGCCTACTCTTCAAAAAAAAAAAAACTATTTAAGTGGAATGGAAATAATAGTTAACTAGAACTATTTTTCGTGCTTCATCTCGAATTGAAAATCTTACTAATGTAGAATATTTTAAAATCTAATTGATTTTTTATATATACACTGACTCTTTGTTTTTATATACATTATATTTGTATTTATTTTTTTTGTGATATGAAAATATACACATATTATAATATTATATGCACATAATATTAAAATATATATATTACTTGATTTTATGTGATTCTCTATTATTTATACACATGATATAAAAAATATGTACTTAATATGATTTTTTATGATTTTATAGACATGATACGGAATTAAATATATGATATGACTTTATATGATTTTGTAAAAAACTACATAGACTCTTCGTATTCTATATGCGTTAAATGAAAAAATATTAATAAATACGTAATCATTGTCATTGAGATTTCACAAGAAAACACGATTAAAGATAAATATGTTGCAGATTAATAATGAGTTAAAAAAAATAATTCTTTACACATTATGCACAAAATCACTTACCACAATTAATATTTGTAGAATACAAAGACCAAAATTTAAAATACATTTTGATCAATTGTGAAAATTCATCTATAATTATCAAATTATATATAATACAGTGATAAGACATTAGAAGTTCGTGCGACTCTTCGGGTTCAAGCCCCCTTAAAACTATTTTCAAAAGATTTTCGCTGATTGAAGAGAAAGGGATGACGACTATGTTGCATGAGTGTGGGTGCGGGTATCGTATTCGAAACGGTGCGGGTGCAGGGGATACGAGAATTTTGTAGTATTAAATCTGGACTGTTTTTAAAAAATATTTAAAAAATAGCTAGAAAGCTCTAAAAATCACGAAATTTGATTTCCTATAATATTTTCATATGAAGAATTTATTGAGCAACTTCAATCTCAATTTAATGAGCTATATCTATATGCATAGTACAAAATGGGGTGTACTATGCATATTATTTTAGCCATGCTATATATATATATATATATATATATATATATTATATATTTAAATATTTGAAATTTATTTAATGTTATTAGATATAATGTTAAAAATAATATTATATAATGTTAGTAAATAAGATGTTACTAAATATGTTAACATATTAAAATATTTTTAACAGACTTCAAATAAAATGTATTAATACTCTTAATTCGTTGTCAGATTGTTAATATATCGCTGTCAAGTGATTTATCTCCTAATTCGATCTGGGTTTTGTTTGTGAGTTTAGATCTACTGACGTTTGACTATTATGGAGTCGTTCTTTGGATCAGTTGTGTTAAAATCCATAGTTGTAGTTGTTTGAAGTGGTTATCAGTAGTTGATTTGAAAATTCTTACGAAGCCTCGAACCATGGCGTATGGCTCAAGAATTTTGTCACTAAACTATAGGTAGTTCCATGTTTAACAAATAAAGGGTGACCTGTTCGGAAATAGGCACGTAAAATCACACTCTCGTGTAATTTCTGAGCTATATGACCAAAGTCTAATTAATGTCATCTAGAAGTATTTGGTACTGTGATTTATATCGATAAAGCCACGAAGGAACTGTGGTGACTATCGTTTAAGTCTTGTGCTGGTATGACTAGTGGACCGAATTGTTAAGGAAATACGAACAGAAAGACAGAAAAATTTAAAGTGGTATGGTCAGATCCAAGACACGTGTAATCAAATAGACCACACTTGTCCATGTGAAAGATTGTTGGAGACGTCAATTCCAATAAATTAAGTTGGACTACGTGTTATATGATTACATACATGTCATGTACTGTCACTAATGTTACGAGGAGTACAGTTGGAAATACCGCTAAATGTGATTAATTAATATTCATGGCATTATACGTATTTCAACAAGATTTTGAGCACGAATGCATATAGAACTTATCTAAATTGATTATAATTATTGATGGACTGATATGATGATTTAATTTATATACGAGTCTTAGTGTAAAAGCAGAAATATTGTTTGGGCCAAGTCCAACTTGTTTTAGATCAAAGCCCAAGCAAAACAACACAAAATGAGATCTATTGCGGCCTCAATAAGATTCATTGCGACCGCAATACAGTGGGGAAAGATAAGGCAATTAATTTTCCACTTTGGCATGATTTATTGCGGCCGCAATGGGATCCATTGCGGCTGCAAGACACTTGGCACAATGTTGCCAAGTGTGGAATTGCCAAGTCAATTGCGAACGAAATAAGATTCATTGCGGCCGCAAGAGACGTAAGGCATGTTTTGACTGCCTAGATCTCTCGTTATCTTTCTGATTGAATAAAATAAATTTTGTACCAAATTTGTGGATGTATTTACAGCAATGAATACTAGGATTTGGAAAAGAATTGGAGAGAATATAATTACAAATACTTGATGAATATTTGATAATTAATTCGGCATATTTCTGAGATACACTTTGGCCCCTATAAAAGGTCTCGGGTCTCCAAGCGTTAGGGGGTAACAAAGAGATCAGAATTTTCTGTGATTATGGCACATGTGGTGTGTATAGCTACTAAACTCTTCTCCATTAAGAGCTTATGCTCTGTCGGGAATTTCGTGACCGTCAGAGAAAGGATAGCACTCCCGAGTCGTTTGGAAGGATCCGTTGGGAAAGAACGTGACAAGGCGCTTCTGTAAGACTCAAGACATCTCAATCATCGCAAGGATTAAAGACCGGAGACCACTGGTGGAGATGGAAAGTAAGTAAACACCCGTCCACATTTTTATTATCTCTTTCGTGTCGCAACAAATTTTTGAATTAAATTATTATTACAATTATTTTAATTTCGAGAATGATCACTTGTTAATACCCTGATTGAATTGCACCAACGATTTAATCCCAACAAATTCAAACAAAGTTGTACATTTCTCTATCCTGGAAGATATTTATCACCACCATAAACAAGAACAGCACTGGTACCCTATCTCAGGTACCAGTGCACCTACGTTATCTCGCATTCTCCAAAACAACTACTGATAACCACTTCAAACAACTACAACTATGGATTTTAACACAACTGATCCAAAGAACGACTTCATAATAGTCAAACGTCAGTAGATCTAAACTCACAAACAAAACCCAGATCGAATTAGGAGATAAATCACTTGACAGCGATATATTAACAATCTGACAACGAATTTTCAAATCAATTTAATAAAATATGTGGGATCCGAATCTGCTGCTCGGATCAAATACGAGCAGGGTGCTTGCTTCGATCCGACCGTAATGAATCGATCGACTGTCACGAACGACTGTGATTTGATTCATTGAGCAAGTGCTTTAGCCATTATATGAGTTTTGAACGGTTCAGATCAGGACAAGCAAGAAACGAAGAAGAATATACGAGTATCAGATTTGGTTCCAATATTGTGCCTCTACTATGAAAATAAATTATTCGAATCACACTACTTGTTTAACAATTCAGATACTAAATCTCACAAAATTCGAATTTTGATACAAATCTCAAATATCTCACCCACAAAATTTCGCAAATGGATATTCTCTCACTTAGAACCTATGTTGCACGTGTGCGGGTGCAGGTATCGTATCGGATACAGTGCGGGTGCGGCGATACATCATTTTAAAAAAAGTTAGGATACGGCGGAATATATACAAAATAATAAAACTCACATTATATATTAAAATAAGATATTACATAAGAAATAATACTTCAATAAAATCACACATTACAATAAAACAATATATATTATAATAAGATATATATAATAAGTAACAGTCTAGAACAAAAAAGCAACTGCGTCTCAGTGGTCATGCGCCTTTGTGTTAGGTGTTGTGTTGCCCATTGATCTAGTGTTCAAATTCCAGCACTAGATTTAATTTCTAGTGTTATTTTACTCCTCAAGGATGGCAGACAGATCTTCCGTGGCGATGGATACACGAGTTAGATCTGTATCAGGGCGAATTATACCCGAATCTTGACCGAATTCGTTGGTCAAAAACAATAAAAAACTAGATACGCCAGCTGGAGTATCGGGTGCGAATCGCACGCGTATCGCACGCGAATTGTATCGGATACGTATCTGATACGGGATTCGCTGTGTTTTCAAAGAATCCGGGCAACATAGCTTAGAACCATTATAGAAGGAATACTACCTCTATTTTTCTATTTAGACAGGAATTCACTCTTTCAACGAAATAGTTTAATTTTCACCTCTTAGTAGGGATTTGACAATGGTCCGATTCGAGTCGTTGTCGGTCCAAACCCGTCAGGTCTAATGGTTTAGCCAGTCCAGGAGTTGGTAGGTCCAATGGATTGGTTGGTCCAGATTTTCACGGGTTCAAATTTTCATGGGTCGACGAATCGGCAGGTTTGAGGCGGGACCATGCAGGTTCGGTCCGGGTCAGATTGGTCGGGTCGCCGATTATTTTTTATTTCGAAAATCTCTAAAAATCCAAAAAAATCAAAGTAAAAAGGAAAAAGTTACAAAACTCGAAAATAAAATGTTAAAAATAAAAAAATATAAAAAAGAATCTGTAAAAATCTTATTCATTTAAATATAAAGTCCAAAAAAGTCAAAATAAAATGCAAAAAAATCGAAAAATCGAAAATAAAATTTCAAAAATAATAAAGACTGGTTAATGGCGGGTTAAGACGGTTTAGGCGGGTCGGGTCGGTTCGAGGCGGTCCAATCTCGAGCTGGATTTGAGTCGGGTTTTCCAAATGCAACCCGTCTTTGGCCCTCGATTTTTTTTAACGAGTCCGTACAAATTTGCCCTCGGTTCGGACCGGGCCGGATCGGACCCATCCAAGTTTTGTGCTCAAGGAGGTTTGAACCATAACTTCACAAAGTCATTATAGTTAGCTACCATTTGACTACTAGATCATTTGCCTTCTCTCTTTATTTTAATTGCATTAGTCTAAGTGGTTAAGAAATTGAATTGGTTGAATTACTTAATTTTGTGAATTACTTAAATTGTTGGTTCGCGCAAATAATTATTAAAATTTACAAATTTGTCCAAAGTCTGTACCCCCATTCACTCCCTCCCCCTTTGTTTATGAAAATAAATATTAATTTTTATAATATATTTTTATCAATGATTTACATTTAATAAGAATAATCAAACGGTTATAGTCTTTTTAATAAAGATCACCGTAACAAAATTTAAATGGGATTTTGTTTTACTTTTTGTTAGGTGAACGATTCTTGAACTGATAACGAAATATAGCATCGTACTCTTCTCATCTCAAAAAACTTAACGTTGTACTTCTTCCCTAAAGCTTAATTGATATTGTACTTCTTTCCTTTGATGTTGTACACTTGTACTTGTTGTTGGTAAGATGCATGTGTAATGTGTTGTACTTGATCCTGGAAAGATGTTAGTGAAAAGTTGAAAAGATAAGAAGAGAAGAAAGAAGAAGCAATTACCATTTTAGTTCAATACAAACCTTGATTAAGCTTTTTGTTTTTGTTTTTGTTTTTGTTTTTCTAATTAAATACAGATAGTCATGACAATAGTACGTACCATATAAATCGTGAATACAAAATCAGCCAAATATTAGAGAGAACTTTAACATCTTAAAATATCGAATGTTGTCTCCAACATCTAATTCAAAGAGATGATTTTTCACACAGACGGTCACAAACTTGAATTACTTATATGAATGAAAGATAATAGGTGCACCACTAAAATAATAAAAATCTAATCATTATAATTCTCACTTCTTTGGAATTATTTCTTGCGCAAGTCCTTGTCTTTATCAAAGGAGACAAATAGGACACATACTGAGAAAATAATAACATAGAATTTCAAGCGCAATATCAAGAAGTCAATATTTGGCTTTTTCAGATGATCTCAGCAGGAAGATCTCTCCATCTTAATCTTAGCTGCATTTTATAACCACTGGATTTTTTTAAAGATCTAATGAAAATAAATTATAATATCTTCCTCAAGTGACAAGTGTAATCTACAAATTGTTTTACAGATATAGAAGTAGTCAAGTCTTTCAATTCTAAAAATTCACAGTAAAATTTTCAAACAGTTTTTTAATTTGCGACTTATTCCATAAAAGATTGTCATATCTACTGAAGCTTTTAAACAAACTTCGTTTAAATCTTTGATGTTAAGTAAAAAAATCTTATAAATCATCCAAAAGTTGGTTCAAAGTTATATATGCATGTTATTTTTGTCTCTATACAGTTTTTTTTTTTAAGAAATACTTCATTCTGATGCAACAACAACTTTCTATCTATCCCCTCCATGGCTCCATATATATATTGGCAAAAACGTTTCAAATTAAACTTATATATTTCTTTTGTCTATGATCAATTATTATGTTCAGTGTTTCAAGGGAAGATCGACTTGATAATACTTCTAGTATTAATTCTAGGACAACTAGAGAGAACCGGAAACTTGAGCGGAAGCCTAACCTTGTTCCATGCCTTGAAATTCTCGAAATTAACGCTTTTCTGTATCCGGACAGCGGTGCGGCCCTTCTCTTCTTGCTACTCTTGTGTTCTCTTCTCCACTCTTCGGTGTGGCAGTGGGGTCTTCCAAAAGAGCAAGTCACGATCGCCGGTTCCCTTTTTCCCTTACGCGGCAACTCCTTGTAAAACCCGATGGAGAGGCTCTACAACGATCTCTCATCTTCCTTAATCTTTTCTCTAATTACTTAGAGTAATTTTTCTGTAAATTTTCTGTTGAGAGAGAGAGGATGACATGTCTTTGGGGACCAGGTGCCTTTTAGAAAAGGTGCATGGTAATTTTGCAATTCAGTCCATCAATAAATTGCTAATTACCAACTATGATTTCTGCACATTAAAGGGTCCTTTCCTATAACACTTTATATCCATATGTAAATATACTTTATTGATCACTTGATTATGGATATTAATGACATATAATTAATATATAATTGTATAACACGTAAGTCCATAAACTTGTCGTTTCATATGGCGTCCCATATGGCACGTACGATTATAAAATCCAACAATCTCCCACTTGGACTATGTGTGTAACCTTTAATTATATATTAACAGAGCTCTTTCCTTTTTTTTGTCACTTTAAGTGTCAAACAATTCCGTCCATCAGCGATATCAACAAGAGACTTAAGCAGCACTTCGTCACATTTATGAGTGACTAGACCGACATAAATCATGATGCTAATACAACTGAATGACATGAATCATGAAATGGATGTGCAGTGTGGAAATCACACGAAATGTGATCTACGTGTCTGTTTCCAACTTGGTCCTTTGCCTTTTGAGATCAACCGAATCCAGAATAAAACCTTAACTGAATAATATACATGCACAATATAACTTTAAAACTTTAGCCTTTAACTTTAACTTTAGAGTGCATTATATTATATAAACAAATGTCTGTAAATACATACAATCTTTCAAGCACTACAAAAAACTTATCAGACTCCCACTAAAACTGAACATCATCCGCTGAAATTACACCCATACAAGCAACATGCCCATTGAAAACTTTGGGAATCAAACCCTTAGTCAGCGGGTCAGCTATCATGAAATCTGTACCAATGTGCTCAATACTGATCAGACCATTCTGGACTCTTTCTTTAACAGCCAGGAACTTAATGTCAATGTGCTTCGACTTGGTTGAGCTCCTGTTGTTATTTGAATACAGCACCGCAGAGTTATTGTCACAATACATCTTCAATGGTGACTGGATAGTCTCCATTACCCGCAGCCCCGTGACAAAGTTGCATAGCCATATCGCTTGATTTGATGCTTGATAACAAGATACAAATCCTGCTTCCATGGTAGAAGTTGCAACCAATGACTGCTTTGCACTTTTCCATGAAACAGCTCCTCCGGCCAACATAAAAATGTAACTAGTAGTGGACTTCTTGCTATCTTGACATCCCGCAAAATCAGAGTCAGTGTAACCAACGATCTCAAGCCTGTCTGACCTCCGATACGTCAACATGTGATGCTTCGTTCTTTGTAAGTACCGCAATACCCTCTTGGCTGCTTTCCAGTGATCCAATCCAAGATTACTTAGGTACCTGCCTAGCATTCCAGTAATGTACGCAATGTCCGGTCGCGTACATACTTGAGCGTACATAATACTCCCAACTGCTGAAGCATAGGGAATATTTTGCATTTCCGATTTTTCAAGTTCTGTCCTTGGGCACTGATTGAGACTAAACTTGTCTCCTTTTGCCACTGGAGTATCAGCTGGTTTGCAATGTTCCATGCCATATCGCTTAAGTACCTTATCGATATAACCTTCTTGTGAAAGACCTAAGATACCTTGAGAATGATCTCGATGTATCTTTAATCCTAACACATAAGACGCTTCGCCAAGATCTTTCATCTCAAAGAATCTATATAGAAATTTCTTGGTTTCACGCAACATGTTCATATCGTTTGTTGCAAGAAATAGGTCATCAACATACAAAACCAGAAACATAACTTTACTCCCACTGAACTTGTGATATATACATTCGTCAATCTGATTTGCCTCAAAACCGAATGAGACAATAACCTGTGCGAATTTAAAATACCACTGCTGAGACGCTTGCTTAAGTCCATAAACGGATTTCTTTAATTGACAAACCATACTCTTTGGATCATCCGTCTCAAAATGAGGCGGTTGAACCATATAAATGGTTTCATCAATTTCACCGTTTAAGAAAGCGGTCTTTACATCCATTTGATGCAACTCAAGGTCCAAGTGTGCTACTAAAGCCATGATGATCCTAAAAGAATCTTTCGTCGACACAGGTGAGAAAGTTTCTTTATAGTCTATGCCCTCCTTTTGGGTAAAACTCTTAGCAACAAGTCGTGCTTTGTACCGTTCCACATTACCATTCGAATCCCGTTTGGTTTTAAATATCCATTTACAACCAACAACTTTCACACCCTTAGGTAATGGAACAATATCCCAAACCTTATTGTCATACATAGACTTTATTTCATCATTCATAGCTTCAATCCACTTTTCTGAATTTTGACAATTGATTGCTTGATGGATATTTTCAGGATCTTCTTCCATCATACCAATGTCAAATTCATGCTCTTGAAGATATACTACATAATCATTTGATATAGCATTTCTTCTTACACGAGTGGACTTCCTTAATGGCACAAGTTCTTGAGGTATTGAAGGTTCCTCAATTGCATCATCCTGTACTTGCACATCCTTATCGTTATGCACAATTTCTTGTACAGCTCGTATGTCATCCTCTTCGGTTTGTATAGTTTCCTGTACAACCCGAGTAGGACTACCTATGTGCAACAATGAATCATCAGATGTATTTGAACCTTGTGCAATCTCACCAACCACTGGTTCGATTTGCATCTCCGTATCATCTGATTGATCATCATCTAAATTAATAGACTGATGCATATTATTCTCCCCTGGAATCGAAATATCCTCAAAGAACTTAACTGTATTCGTCTCGAATATAGTTCTATTAGTAAGATTATAAAACTTGTACCCTCGTGACCTTTCTGCATAGCCAACAAAATAACAGCTAACTGTCCTTTCGTCCAGTTTCTTTTCATTTGGCCTATAAGGCCTAGCCTCAGCTGGACTACCCCATATCCTGAAATGTTGTAAACTGGGTTTACGCCCAGTCCACAACTCATATGGAGTTTTAATAGCTGCCTTAGTTGGTACACGATTGAGAATGTAAGCTGCGGATTTAAGCGCTTCACCCCAGAGGAACAATGGTAAAGTAGTGTGACTAAGCATACTACGCACCATTTCCATTAATGTACGATTGCGCCTTTCTGCAACCCCGTTCATGGCAGGCGAACCTGGCATGGTATATTGTGGCACAATCCCATTTTCCTCTAGGAACTTGGCAAACGGCCCTGGACATTGTTCACCCGAACCGTCATATCGACCGTAGTATTCACCTCCACGATCCGATTTGACTTGTTTAATCCTTTTATTGAGTTGCAACTCAACCTCAGCCTTGAGGGATTTGAACATGTCCAAAGCTTGCGCTTTCTCTTTAATTAAATATATGTAGCCATAACGTGTATAATCATCAATGAAACTAATAAAATAAGTGTGTCCATTTCTGGTAGCCGTATGAAATGGTCCACAAATATCCGTGTGAATTAGTTCCAATGCATCTGTTGCACGTCTAGCTTCATATTTTCGGACTTTCGTTTGTTTTCCTTTAGCACATTGTATGCACGGATCAAAATCTGACATGTCTAAAGAATCAAGAATTTCATTTTTGACAAGACGTTCCAATCTCTTGCGAGAAATATGACCTAGTCGTCTATGCCATAAAGCACTTGAATTCTTGTGAGTTAATTTCTGTTTAACATTCCGAGTACTAGTATGCAAGGATTCATTAGTCGAAGCAACAACCCTTAAAGCATAAAGCTTATCATATTCAGACATTTTTCCAAATCCAACTAATTTAGATTCATGAAACAACCTGAAATTTCTGTTTTCAAACATGCAAGAAAAACCATTCTTGTCCAAACTAGAAACAGAAATTAAGTTCCGCCTAAACGACGGTACTACAAATGTCTCATACAAATCCAAATAAAAACCAGAATTTAGTAAAAGCTTAAAATGTCCAATAGCTTCAACTTCCGCCATATTGCCATCCCCTGAGTATATGTATTTTTCTACATCACTTGGCCTTCGATGACTCAGGCATCCCTGCATAGACACAGAAACGTGAGTGGTGGCACCAGAATCGATCCACCAAGTGTCTATTGGTACTGAAATAGTATTAACTTCAGAACAAACTAAAGAGTAAAATGTACCTTTCTTTTCCTTCTTGGCTAACCAAGCTTGGTAGTTCGTACACTCCCTTTTGTAATGTCCATTTCCTTTGCAAAAGTAACATACTTCCGACCCCGTTGCGGCAGCCGACTGTTTGCCCTTGGCATCCTTTTGTTTCTTTTGTCCCTTATCCTTAACCTTATCCGCAGTTTTGCGTTTCTTATTCCCCTTTTTCTTAGAAGTTGTGGCAACATTAGCACTTTCTACAGTTTCATTCTTCAACCTTTCCTCCTCTTGAACACAATGAGATATGAGCTCATTAACTGTCCATTTTTCCTTTGGACAGTTATAGCTCACAAGAAAGTGTCCAAACTTAGGAGGTAACGAGTTAAGAATCATGACAACCAACATGTCATCCGACACGTCCAGTTTCATGGCCCTCAACTTTGAAACCATATGAGTCATCTCAAGGATGTACTCCCTTATGTTACCATTATCAGAATACTGTTTTGAGCAGAATTTCTTTAAGAGATTACCCATCTCGGTTTTCTCATTCTTTACAAATCTCTGCTCAATATCAGCTAAGAATTCCTTAGCTATAGTGGTGTTAGAAACGTCTCCCCTGAAAGCCTCAGGAATAGTCTTTTGCATGACCTTAAGACACATGCGATTTGACCTTAACCAGCGGGACATATCCAGTTTTTTATCATCAGTACTGTCTGGAGTTAGTTCCGCTGGCTTGTCTGCTTGTAATGCAATGTCCAGATCAACAAGACCAAGAACAATTTCCAATTGATCTTTCCATTCCTTATAGTTAGAACCATTGAGAGTCGGAATATCCTTAATGCTAGCAATATTTGCTGGAAAAAATTTCAAAGAACAAGCAACGCATTTAAAACCTTAGACTTTAATAATAAAATTAAATCATAATCAGAACACTCCATCTTCTAATCATTTTTCAATACTAAGTGCTCTTTAGAGTCAGTTAATATTGTCCAACAATTAGGCGTAGTAAATAAAATATGATAATTCTTTATATGTCAATTAGTCACCTTCCTTTGGGCCGATGTACTAATCACATATTAACCTTATAATTATCAACCATTTATTTACCACTAACCATATATATATGATTCAGCTAAGTACTGTCCTTCCTTTGGGCTGATCCAGTACTTACATACAACATATATATAACCTTTTATAAATTAGAAAATAAATAATCATTTGATATGAGAGCTCACTTTGGCGAGATGATATCATAATCATTTATTTACTAAGATATATACTTTAATAGTTCTATTATGATTCAAAATTATTCCTTAAACAGACCACTAAATTAAAATAATTGGTCAGGTATTTTGGTTCACAGTACAACCTTTCAGAATTAGTTAATTCTGTACTGAACAGTTCAATCCGTTATAACGGTTGTAACCATTACATAACGGTTGGTTCTAGTTCTTATCTGTTTTGGCCAAAATACGCGACTTTTTCACTAAACTGTTATAACGGTATCTAACCGTTATATAACGGTTGGGTCTGTTTTTGCAATTTTTTATGCACAGATCAAGATTTTGGTAAATTAAGTTTACACTAATACCATACTTATAATCTTAATCTACTGACCTTTTAGAATTTCTAAAATTTTTCCTTTGAAATTCTATAATTTAACCATACTTTAATGCAATTTAAATACCGTAAATTGCATTTCCTATTTTAATGGTAATATTTCTGATCTAATAAAGTAATTAAACCATCAATTAATGCGTTAAATACTTAATGGACTGATTACCAAACTTTATAGAATTTTTCCAAAATTTATTTTTCAGAAAAATAAATTTTAATTCGTATTTTCCTTTGAAATCACCCATTTATCAGTATTTTTCCAGATTAAATAACACTCTGTAAAAATTCCTTTAAAAAATCAGAAAAAAATTTGTAAAATCACCAAAAATTCAGTAACAACAGAGAATATAATAAAGACCTTGTTTCTCTGAAAAATTTCACGAAAATACTTGAAAATCATCAAGATATATCATGAAAAACTGAAACTTTCTGAATCAGGTTTTCTACATTAATTGCCTTAAATCCTCAATATCACCACTAAATAAATTCCAAAAAATTCCGGAAAATTCACCAAAAAATCCGAAAATTCGAGAACTTTATGAATATGCAAAAATATGTATATATCCTTTTGAAAACTTTTCACGAATTCAAGATTTAACAGAAAATCCTGAAATCTGAAAATACCGAGAAAAATCGAATTTTGTCAATTTAAAGTGAATTTTCAGACCTTTCATGGAACAACCTTATGGTTCTCATCAAGTTGGCTCTGATACCAATTGATAATACTTCTAGTATTAATCCTAGGACCACTAGAGAGAACCGGAAACTTGAGCGGAAGCCTAACCTTGTTCCATGCCTTGAAATTCTCGGAATTAACGCTTTTCTGTATCCGGACAGCGGTGCGACCCTTCTCTTCTTGCTACTCTTGTGTTCTCTTCTCCACTCTTCGGTGTGGCAGCGGGGTCTTCCAAAAGAGCAAGTCAAGGTCGCCGGTTCCCTTTTTTCCTTACGCGGCAACTCCTTGTAAAACCCGATGGAGAGGCTCTACAACGATCTCTCATCTTCCTTAATCTTTTCTCTAATTACTTAGAGTAATTTTTCTGTAAATTTTCTGTTGAGAGAGAGAGGATGACATGTCTTTGGGGACCAGGTGCCTTTTAGAAAATGTGCATGGTAATTTTGCAATTCAGTCCATCAATAAATTGCTAATTACCAACTATGATTTCTGCACATTAAAGGGTCCTTTCCTATAACACTTTATATCCATATGTAAATATACTTTATTGATCACTTGATTATGGATATTAATGACATATAATTAATATATAATTGTATAACACGTAAGTCCATAAACTTGTCGTTTCATATGGCGTCCCATATGGCACGTACGATTATAAAATCCAACACGACTGCGTATAATAGCAAATACTTTGGGAAAATACTTGTTTACATTTTATGGCGAAGCCCTCATGCAATAGTGGAGTCAAATTTAGTTTCCCACAGAAATTTGCAAAATCAAAGGATAAATGAAATTATTTAGAGTTTTAGACTATTTTTATGAAACAAAAAAATAAGTTGAGACCAATAGAAATTAATTCTTCATCCGTCATTGGTTACATTCATTGAGGGATTATAATGACATGTAAAGTTGTATATATACCAACCAGTCAAGATATAAAAGGAAGAATTGGTAAAAGATGTATACATTTAAACAATATGTTAATATACCACGGATTAAAAATAAAATGAACTTTATCAATATAATTACAAAAGGAGGAATAACTTCAATCGTTTTAAAATTCGTTCAAGTTTTGTTTATCACATAGTTGAAACATGAATAAATACTTCATCTTACGTCTTACGAAATACTCCACCGAATAAGAATTAGTTCATCGGACCGGTGAATCCGCGTTGTCCAAGCGCAAGAGGCGGGTTGTTGTTCTCTGAATTCATGGGTGGTATTGAATGGAAGTGGATCTATATATACTCTTTAGTGAAGTTGCCATGTCCGTGTGTGTGTGTTCCAATAGAAGCAATGTAAGCACAAAGTCTTCTTCATTACGCGTGGGAAAGAGTTCCAAGACCTACAAATCAAAATGTGATAGGAAAGTTTCTCAAGACAAATTGAAAGAGAGACCCGTACTTCTTAGGTGACGAAAAAACATAGAAATGGGGGAAACATGAATTGGGAAAAATAGCATGAGGGAACGGGGTTGGTATCCCCGTTTATGGCTTGGGGACGGATTTGAGTGTCTAATTTTTTTTGTAAATTGAAATTTTTTTGAAACGGGGCACGAAACTCGGTTTGCAGTACATTTCGATTTTTTTATTTTTCTCAATATTTAATTACATTATTGATAATAGTATTTTAAGTAAATGATCTAGTAATTCAAGTAAGAGTTAACTGGGAGACACATGGGAAGGCGATTTCTCTTCCAAGAAGGAGACGGGTGGCAATCTGTTCCCCGTCGCCACACCAACAAATTCGCATCCAAACCCTACAACCCTTACTTCCAGCCACATACTCACTCTTGCTTTCTCTCTTATAAAACAAACCGTATGATTATATCCTACCGCCTCTATTCCAATTTTAAAAAATTTCAACCATTCCCAAACACACCCCGGCAGCCTTTTTCCTCTACAGCCCCCAAACCTTTAATGAAACTCACAATCAAAAACACTGCATATGCCTCGGCTGGCACCAAAATCTCTAACCCAACAAGAGCATCCGCTACTATGGCCCCTATCCTCAAATCCCCCCATCCTAGCTCCTCTTCTTACGCACGCACCCATACCCCTTCAGCAGCCCATACCTCATCTTTTCAGGCCAAACCCACCCACCTGAAGCTCCACCAGACCGATCAACGTGTAGCTAAGCTTGAATGGTTCCCTTTCTCGCCAAGCAAGGATGACCCAGCGTGGAAAGGCCGCTGCCTTGATTGCTTTGTGGTCGGTATCCGGTCGAGAACATGCTTTGGGTACATGGTATGCCATCGATGCAAAAATTAGGGCCACGTTGCCAAGGAAATGCACCAACATAAGAGTCTCGCTGCCGGCACGCCCGCCCTAACTTGCTGCTAGAGGTAGGACATATATGCCCTACAAGAGGCTGTCCTCTGTTTTCGTTCATGTTCACGAAATAGAGAATTTAACCCACAAACTCAACAGGCTCCATCAAGCTCTGATAGTTGATGTTCGCTGCATCTCGGCTCTAACTGCCCAAAAGACAGCCTTCCACTTCCACAATAAGCTAAGAACCAAGGAAATGGGACAAATTACAAAAATGCCAGCCACTAAATACCTATTTTTGCTCTCGGCAGAAATCTCAAGGAAGAAATTCATGTCAACTGACCATCCTAACCTTCAGAACAAAGGGTACGTGTGGTGCCCGTGGTCCCTAATGACAGCGGGTCCACCGGCCTCTCTAAAGTTCAAAGTATGGCTAAGGTTACATGGCCTCCCGCCATTCTCTTGGACATTGGAACATTTGGCTTATGCCACCGCCGAGTTTGGCTTAATTATTGACCACTCGAGGTTGGATGTGGCGCCCTCTATTGAATACTTGGATGTGTGCATAACGTGCCCGAACCTCTCTCTCTCATCCCGAGTAACATTTTCTTTTCTACGCTCGGCATTACTCCAAGAGTCGTCATCGAGGTGAGGGGATGGGTTGAAGAGGCGTTCAATTTAAGTATACCTCCCAACACCACGCCGGATGAAGAGGTATTCAAGCAAATGGATAGGCACTTGCAACGTGCAAAACAACACCCCACCTCAGTATCTAGAAGACGGCGAAAATGAGCAACAGTCAGATTTTTAAGAACACCCGTTAGACCTATGGCCGGGGGAAGCGGCGGACTGGACTTACAGCAAAAAATTTCTCGAAGATCTCATATCCCCAGCGCCACCTGCTTCGGTGGAGAGATTTTTCTCTCGACTGATGGAGGCAATGCAGAAAAAACAAATTTCTAAACAAAAGGAAGCTTCTAGTACTGTTTTTGAGGAAGTGGACAAATACACAATGGGGTACTTCTGTGACCGCATGCAAGGCAAACGCTCGGATGTCAGGCCAGCAAAGAAATTCAAAAAGCAACTCAGACATGGGTGGCTAAAAAGCAAAATCCGAAAAAAAACAAATCCTGACAAACAAAAAGAGATAACGGGATAAAGGCTCGAAAAAGAAATCTGCCAAATAGCAGACCCAAAGGAAAAACAAATTGCCTAGAGGGCCAAAGCTATTGGGCGCAGCTATAGCAGGGGCCCGCTCCACTTTTTCTACTGAAGAGGCTCGGGCCAATTCTATTCCAGGGCTTGGAAGCCTTTCGGCCCTTGTCGCACCTAGTGTTGGGCCATCAAAATGTGCGGCCCATCTTGAAATCCTCTTTGGCTCGGGTAGCTATGCAAATCCAAGGGCACCAAAGCTGGCCCAATGAAAGGTGTGGCCTACATGCTCATCTTACAGGACGACCCTACCTTTGACCCATACTCGTCAAGAGCCCACCTCCCAAATCTCGGGCCATCAAAATCTCCCCAACTCTGAACTCAACCAAACCCAAACCAGGACTACCCAAATCACGTCGCCAACCCTAACCCTTGAAAGCCCGAAAGCTCGAAAGCCTCATCCCTCAACATAACCCACCAGCCCCTCATACCTAACTCTATGCTAAATCCCATCGAACCTCACCATCTCCCCACCCCAACCGCGCCCTACTCACCATCACAAGACTTTCTAGCTACATCTCCGATGGAGATCGACGGCTCTCCCCCTCACCCCCCTCCCGAACAACCCAAGGCCAACTCTCTTCTTTCGCAACTCAACCTCACCCCGCCACCATCGCCATCCCAATTCAGTTGGGACCCAACCTTGCAACTTTTGAAAACCCTTCGGGGATGATCGTTGCGCCCGTAGCTGAGCTGCCAATTCTCAAGCGAAAAAGCAGCCGCCTTTCCAAGCCTCTGGTTCACCTTGCAGATATGCTACTTACTCCGAATAAGGAAAAATCAAGAGGGAAGCGGGTTCTCAAATCCACCCTAGCGATTGCACATGCCAAGCAAATACTACTCTGCCTCTAGGAAGAGCGGTTAAAAAGTACTCTGCTGAACCAGCAACAAATTGCTGAAATAGGAGAAATGGTCCAAATGGGCAAATTCAAAGTGCCCCCCAATTTTCTCCCATCGAGCTCCACTAAACAATCCAACCCACCCGCCTCTGTGTAGAGACCAGAGAAACCGCGAAAAGAGAGGAAGAAGAGGAAGAGCAAATAGATTATGGAACCGATGATGAAACACTCATTGTGGAGATAGAGGAATACCTCCGCAAGGACGGAAATAACACTTAAACGAATGGAGTCTCACGACACCATTTCGCACAGTGGAACAGAAGTGCCTCTTAGGCACTGTCTCCACTTTTTTGGATAGGATAGACTTTTTGTAGTACGATAATTGTTTTGTTTTTAAATGCTATCTTTAATATCATGGAATGTAAGAGGGTTGGGAGACCCTAGGAAAAGGGCGGTGGTAAAAAATATTTTAAGGGAAAACTCGAGTCAAATTATATGTCTCCAGGAAACAAAATGGGATGACACATATTTTTTTCGCTTTTGTTCCACTGTACCTAATGCACTCAAATCTTTTCACGCAAAAAATTCAATACACACGTGAGGCGGAATCATAACGACATGGTCATATCAAATTCACTAAAAGCAACTTACACGCACGATTTCTCATGCACCGTTATACTCACAATCCAATTTGCGGATACAATGATAACGAACGTAAACGGCCCAACAGATGACACTCATAAAATGGATTTTATTACTGAGCTTTGGACAATTAGGGAGATAAATTCTTTACCTTGGATTATAGCAGGTGATTTCAACATCCTTAGATACACGCGAAAAGTGAATTCATTTGTTAACATACATCCTCCTGATTTATTACAAATGAAAGGGATAATACAGGCGCTGGATAAGGCCGAAGAACACCGCCTTTTAAATCAAGAGGAATTCACTTATCTGTCATTGACGAGCTCAAATGGCAACAACGATTTTCGGTACGTTGGTTGAAATTGGGAGATAATAATACCAGGTACTTCCACACTATAGCCTCAACAAAACTTAGACACAATCGCATCTCACAACTTGATGTCGACGAAATTCAACATGTCGACCCCAACACGATTACTCTAGCTTTTTCTAAATACTACAAAGAAATCATGGGAACCAAGGAACCCACACAGCAACTACCGAAAAACTTTAATAGTGAAAATTCCCCAGACCTATCAAGCTTATATGACAAATTCACTATCCAGGAAATAAAAAAGGCAGTATTCAAACTAGCAAAAGGAAAAGCATCGGGCCCTGATGGGTTTCCCTCAGAATTTTTTCAACATTACTGAGATATCGTTGGCCCAATTAATTGCGAAATCATTGGATCTTTCCACAAGAATGAATTGGACTTATGGAGACTAATTCTTGCTTGTATCACGATCCTCCCAAAAATGAACAAGCCATCTCAATTCAAGACTTTAGGCCGATAAGTTTCCTGAGCTCAATAATGAAGATAATGTCCAAATTGATGCCTGAAAGACTCCAATCAAAACTCAAAAACCCAATTTCTGAAAAGCAATCAATTTTCATCAAAGGCAGAAGCATGATAGAAACCTTCTTAGTTGCCAGAGAATCCATCATCTTACGCACAAACTTCAAAACACAGCTATCACGCTTAAGGTAGATTTTAGGAAAGCTTTCGATACGGTATCATGGGAATTCTTATTGGCTATACTTCAAGCAAAAATGTTCACGCAAAAATGGATCGTATGGATAAATAACATATTGATATCATCATCATCTTACGTCCGAGTAAATGGGATCAACGGCCCCGTCGTATTCCATCGGATAGGATTGAGACAAGGGAACCCGCTATCCCCCCTCCTCTTTATCCTAGTGGCGGATACTTTGTAGGCCCTACTAACAAAGGAGCAACATAGATTCCAATCAATTCCAATCCTAAATATAGCGGCATACCAATTTACAGATGATACCTTAATCACCTCAGACGCACACCCCTTGAATCTAAAAATCATCATGGAAATGCTACATCAATACGCTCAGATATCAGGACTAACCATCAATCCATCTAAAAGCACATTTGTGTCTGTCAACGTCCCAGAACCACTACTCCAAGTCGTGGAAAACATTGTAGGATGTAAGGCTCAATGATTTCTGTAAAACCCACCAATTTTTTACGGTCATTTAATGAATAATTATCTTATTAATCATAAAATTTATCATTAATTAAAATAATAACTCTAATCTAGCTTAGGAAAAATACCTAAAATTTAAAACTTTTAATTTGTAACTTACAAAAAAATTTAACAATATTAAGAAGGGATGATTATTTAACAAAGCCCAGTATTTAAAGGGTCAATAATTAAAAATAACATAATGTCCATATAAACTAAGATAAAATAAAAATTGGACAGCAAACAGAATAAGGTTTAAGTTAGTTTAAGTAATGTCAAAATTTAGAAAAAAAATATTTGATAGATGAGTAAATCAATTAACATGGTGAACATATTAAATTTTTCAAAACAAATAAATATGTAAAATTTAATTACCAATCCAATTTTTATTCATGGTTAAACAAAATGCAGACAAGTTACAGATTTAATTAGGAAATTTTCAAGAATTTTAATTATATAATTATCACATAATTTAACTAGTTTTAAGTCAATTAATTGACTATATTAACTTACATAGTTTTTGGGGAATACGTATAACGAGTCGTACAACCCTACATCACTCATTGAGTCAAGATTTTTGCCTTGCAACTAGTGGACACACGAGTTGGCACAAAATGAAGGCGCAAAAGATCCCCACCGATACTCATCTCCCTCTCTGTCATGTCACACACTCTCTCTCTCCTTTTCTTTCTTCTTTTCCTCTCTTACCTTCCCGAGGCTGGGCCTCTCTCTTTCTTCCTTTCTTTTCTCCTTCCTGAGACACTTGTCTCTTCTTCTCTCTCCCTCTCTCACTTTTGTTTTCGTTTTTCTTTTCTTCTCGCCTCTTTCCCATGCACTGCCCTCTCTCTTTCTTCCTTCCCGAGACATTTTGTCTCCTTTCTTTCGCTCAATTCTGTCCCTTCTTGCTCCCTCTGCTCACCTTTGTGCTCCCCCCCCTCCCCCCCCTTGCTGCCTTATTGTGTGCATGACACATCACCATTAAGGAACAGAAGAGCTCTGATTTCTCTCTCTTTGACTTTCGAAGCAAGCACTCAAGTGCTTGGTACGAATGCTCGTACACCCCACTGGTTTCTCCTTTCCCCCTCGCTGCCTATAAATCGCAGTTGTACACCTTGGCACCACTTTGATGCTGGTTGAATTCTCATGAGTTGAGATAGCCTCTGAAATTTCGTTCAGTTTTGAAATTTCAAAATTTTTGGCAACGATACAAAGAGGGCGAAGGGGAGAGGGACATCGAAACTAATGTGGTGGTGCACCTCTACTCTCTCTCGTTACTTGGCCCTTGCCCCCCCTACTGGTAAAACACGACAACTTTTATGAACGATTTGTTTTGAATCTTTATGCCTTGTGTGCTGTTACTATTATTTTGTTTCTTTTTGTGTTGTTGACACATGGGTACAGTGGCCATCGAGCCACTAGTACTTGTGTACCCCAAGGTTCCTGATTTGTTGATGTTATGACCTGTGAACTTGAATTGTGTTAGGACATTTGCTTTGGGGACTTGATCTGTGGGGAGTTTTGGCACTGGCACTGACTTGGTGCTTGTTGTTTTACCTAGCACCGTTACTGCAGTTGGTTACTCATATGGAATTAAACTGATGGCTGGGTTAATAGGGTACTAGAATTCCTTGTGATTTTTTGGTTTCCTGACACCCTTACCAGCCCTGTACGTCCCGACCTATACTGGCACTGTACTGGCGTGCCAGCATCAGTACAGTGCCTTGATTTTTGCTGCTGGGTTGTGATTTTCTATAACTGATACCAGCACTGAGTCTGGTTGCTTGTTAATCTGGGTTCTGATGGGAGAGATGGGCCCAGAATTGAGGTCTGGGCCCAATGAGGTGTTATCAAGTTTTTACGGGCCTTTAAGGCCTTCATGAACTTAGAAATTTAAAATGGACCCTTGAAAGTTAATAAATAGGCCTTTGGGCTTTAAAAGCCCACTGGACCCTTTAGACCTTTATCAAACCCTTGGTGGGTTTAAATGGTAGGCCTTCGGCCCATTTGGCTTCTGGATCCTTATTGGATAATAAATAAATATAAGTAAAAATAGTTTCTAAGTATTTTGGGCCTGGGCCCTAATTGGGCCGAGTTGGGTATTATAACAAATATTACACGATTAGTGGTCTAGCCCAAAATACTTAGTAAGTAGACCCGAAAATAAAAAAGGACCGAGAAAGATATACTAGGACATGACGATTTTAAGCCCGTGCAGCGAGAGCTACGGCGATGACGTATGAGTCTCGGGCTACCGATCCCACAAGATTAACACAAAATAAATAATATATTAAAATGGGACCCACATGTGTTTATTTGAGTTTCTTATATATCTTTTCTATATTATATGTAGCACATATATTATAACGAATAATATATGATGTAGTTATATAAATAGGGTAGTTAAATTGTACGACGACGTAATTAGCAATTGACATATGACTTAGGATTTTACGCAACGATTCAATTAAATAACTAAGTATTTAGTAAGTATAGTAATTAATTAATTACAAGACTAAGTGAATATTTATATATATATATGTATATGTGTATATGTATATATGTATATAATAATTAATATCCGAAACACCACCAACATAATTGGACTAAGCAAAATTATATATATATATTAGAATATATTGATCAATTTCTCTATATCACATATAATACGATGTACACCTAATTGCATATGAAACCCACACGAATATGACTAAGTAAATAATTAATTAAAATAATATATATTGATCAATTTCTTTATAAGCACAATATAAATACACATCTATAATTATTAGAATATTTTATGTCTTCTTTGCTTAGTTTTAATTAAAAATTCAACTAAAAGTAATTGAATTTATAACATGCGTTCTTTGTGTTGTGTTTTATTTATGTTCTATAATTTATCGTCCTAACGTCTTAATAAATAAATAAATGGAAGAAGTATTGCACTTAGAAAACAACACTTGAATTCAATAAAGGACTAGAAACATTGGATTCACACACTCGCCGTGCAGCAAGGACACTGCACGAGAGATTGACTAAGTAAGAATATTAAATAAATTAAATTAGGAGCATCAAGGACGTCTCAAACGTCTCAATAATATATATTGATCAATTTCTTTATAAGCACAATATAAATACACATCTATAATTATTAGAATATTTTATGTCTTCTTTGCTTAGTTTTAATTAAAAATTCAACTAAAAGTAATTGAATTTATAACATGCGTTCTTTGTGTTGTGTTTTATTTATGTTCTACAATTTATCGTCCTAACGTCTTAATAAATAAATAAATGGAAGAAGTATTGCACTTAGAAAACAACACTTGAATTCAATAAAGGACTAGAAACATTGGATTCACACACTCGTCGTGCAGCAAGGACACTGCACGGGAGATTGACTAAGTAAGAATATTAAATAAATTAAATTAGGAGCATCAAGGACGTCTCAAACGCCTAGACCTTTCTTTCAATCTCACATTAGCTCAGTGTTCACTAAGTCTAACAAGATTGACGTTGTCGCATACGATGTTGAGGTCAGTGCGGATGCAGCAGAGCTTCATGTAGACTAGGACTGCTCCCTCTCCATTTCAAGTGTGGATTCTTGAGGTTTATATTCATTTCTCTCTTAACTAGGACCTACCGGACTTACCTAAACTGAACTGCAGTACCAAACTACCAATAATTGTTAATCAGGCCCGTAGGACTTGAACTGTCATATTTGCATATCGGTAACTGTACCATTAATTGAGGCCAACCGGCATTGCATGTCACTGCATCTCATATTTCTTGTAAGATCTGGTATACGGATCGTATAGATTATTAGATTACTTATAGGTAGATGTGTATTCAATACTATATGTATTTCGTCGGGAGTGATGAGTGTCGAGCCGGTGAATTTTAGATTGGATGTAGTCTGAGGGCATCGTGATGGATGGATTACGCACGGTAAATAGATTCGCCCGTGGGGTCCATTCGTTGGGATGTCCTTAAGGACATTCGACTAATTCTCACCAACGAGGACCATCACTTGATGGTTCGTAGTGCCAGTAAGAGAGTTTCTTTTCAATATTCTTACTAATACATAATACTATAGTATCTCCTCCTTTGAGTGAATAAGGTTCGGTATCTCACTTTAGAGTATGCGTGTCATATATGAGGTATTGGAGCTATTTCGTTCTTTATATATTTTCTATTAGCCGATATTTCGGGATCCCCTAATATTCGCAGGGCTTCCTCCTTTGGCCCCTGGTTGGTACAGAGGAAGTCTGAGGCTCCTCTTTGGCCCTTAGTTGGTACATGGAGTTCCATTTCAATTATTATTTCAAACGGGTAGTCGTCTCCTTATTTCCATATTATGGTTGAGGCCGAGTGTTTATTTTAATTTCTCTTTTTGTGAGGGTAGGTTTCTCGGTTCATTTTTTATCGAGTGTGTGCTTTTTGTAGCCGCTCTATTTTACCAGGGCGTTTCGTTCTGGAAACTCAGAATTAATTAGGCATGTGGTTGATTTGAGACCTGTCTAACGATTACGTTAGGCCTGTGGTTGATTTGAGACTCGTCTAACAATACTCTTAGGCTTGTGGTCTACGCGACACGTCTATGGGGGCGAATCCTGATGTCTTGCACCCAGGGTTTTAAATTGACAATTTGTTCCTTTGCTCGGGTACTTTGATAACTTCCCATATTATTAGCTATATATTACTATCCCTCATATTACTCTTGGGTTTCATTTTCGTATCGTCTCTTTTGGATAGTTTAACTTATTTAATTGTACAATGTTTAACTAATACACATTTAGGTGTAGTAACTAAATTTTAAAACAAACTCTCTAAGTGTGAATTGGTCCAAGTCCTAAATCAGATATAAACCCAAAGGCTGGACCTTAATCCACACTGAGTATTTTTTATAAATTACTCACGTTCCACGGTGGTTGTAGGGTCTAGGTAAGGAACATGAGTCTTTTGAGTTTCAGAGGAGAACGCTATGATGGAGTCTCTGATGTCTTCCGTTTTGCTGATCATTTTGTTTGTTTTTCTTTTACTTTCTTTTGTTAGGATTAGTTTGTAGTATGTTAGCGAGAGTCGGTTCCACATACTTGATGGGGTCGTCATCTTCTGTATGTATTTTTACTTTCTTCAGCTTCCGCTGTGTAACTTTGTATACAGACGCTGGTATTATAATATATATATATGACTTATTGGATGTTCATGTATTGTGTTCACTGTGTGTGCTTTTCCTTAAATTAAGTATAATCAATTAATTTTATCCGGGTTCTTTTAATAATAAATTAAGCCTTTCGTGTATTGGTAACCAAATACACGTGGCGGGATTAACACCTCTAAGCTAGTTATTTCTTCTAGGGTGTGACAATTTCCAATCAAGAACCTAGGCCTCCCTTTGACAATCAAAAGACCAACTAAGGAAATGCTACTACCAATCATTAACTCTATACAACGAAAACTACAAGGCTGGAAAGGAAAAATCTTATCTAGAGGATGGTGTCTTATGCTAATCAACTCAACAATCAACTCCATTCCAATCCACTACATGCAAGCCTTCATGCTACCAGCATGGCTTATAAAACACATGGAACGAATCAAGTCTCATTTTTTTGAATAGGGGAGGATAAGGAAGCAAGAGGGAGACATCTTGTCAATTGGAAAAAAGTTTGCCTACCAAGGAAATTCAGGGGTTTATGGATTTTAGATCTGCGTATCTTTAACACATTCCTTCTTCTAAATTGGTTATGGAAACTATATGCTAACGAGGACAACCTATTTGCCAACTTCATCGACCGACGCTACAACATCCCACCTTTACACCTACCAAACAATCCGACAATATCAACAAGATTTCACTCTTTCTTCCTAAGAGATTTATTATCCCTGGCTTGCATTGCACAAGCGACAACACGTGCAAATGACACGAATACCTTAATCTAGGGCCGGTCTGCCTCAAGCATCTACTCTTCAAGATCGGCATATCGGATTCTAATCCGTCCAGGGGTCAGATATCATCTGTATCCCATAATTTGGACTACAAAGACACCACTCAAGATAAAAATCTTCATTTGAATACTACTGCAGAACATACTTCCCACTATGCAATATCTGCAAATCAGAGAATGTCACCACAATGATAGATGCCTACTATGCCACACAACCATTATCGAAGACACGACTCATCTTTTCTTGCAATGTGCTTATGTCGCTGAGATATGGTCCAAACTAGCAGCGCAAACAAACATTCGAAGTGAGGCAGACATGTTTTCCTTCTGGATGAGGCATCGACCACAGACCAGCAGTTCCTCCGCATCATGGGACATGAGTATACATGTGATACTGTGGAACATTTGGAAAGAACGAACTAGAAGGTTATTCACTGCAATCTCTAGACCGACAATGATTAGGGCACATGTGATGTGTATAGCTACCACATTCTTCTCTATTAAGAGTGTTTACTTTATCGGGAATTTTGTGACCGTCAAAGAAAGGATAGCACCCTCGAGACGTTTGGAAGGATCTGTCGGGAAACACACGTGACAAGGCGCTTCCTCGAGTCTCAAGACATCTCCGACGTTGCTTGGATTAGAGACCGGAGACAACGAAAAGGAGAAGGAAAATAAGTAAATCTGCTTCCGCTCTTTTGTTTCTCATTTCTGTCGCAAAGGTTATGTTAATTGAATTGAATTGCAACTGTGTTAGATTAGGGAATGGTTTATGTGATTTATACCCTAATTGAATTGCACCAACTCAATTGAATTAATCCCAACAGTCTCATGTACGCCCAAGTGTGCGTGAGACCGAACATAGCCTTCATTACGGAAATGCTAGGGTGATATTTAAGTAATCCAGGAATTAAGCATTGAAAGCTGCGAAGTGGATGCTGCATTACCTGAGAAAATAAGGGACTATATGCTCACATATCGGAGATCGGAAAAGCTCGAGGTCATTGGATATACCGATTCCGATTTTGGAGGCTGCATGGATAGCATGAAGTCGACATTAGGATACATCTTCATGATGGCAGGCAGAGCTGTGTCATGAAAGAGTGCTAAACAGTCACTCATAGCACTTTCCACCATGGCTGCCGAGTTCATTGCATGCTACGAAGCCTCGAACCATGGCGTATGGCTCAAGAATTTTGTCACTAGACTATAGGTAGTTCCTACCATCTAGAAACCACTCATGTTGATGTGTGACAATAATTCAGTCGTACTCTATGCAACAAACAATAGAAGCTCGACAAAGTCTAAGTACATAGACATCAAGTTTCTGGCAGTAAAGGAAAGAGTTCAGAACAATGAGTTAAAGGTGGATCATATCGATACAGACTCCATGATTGCAGATCCCTTTACAAAAGCACTACCACCCAAGAAGTTTTATGAGCATGTTGCTCATATCGGCATAGTACCTATGTTAGAATAGTTTAGGAAAATGTGGAAGTTTGATTTTGTTTTTTAATGTTTCATGCTATGTAATTTGTAACAAGCTATGATATATACAAGTTATGTTTGAATCTCATTGTGTTCTTTTCTTAAAGTTTTTTTACCTCAACTAAAGTTAACAAATAAAGGGTGACCCGTTCGAAAATAGGCACGTAAAATCACACTCTCGTGTAATTTCTGAGCTATATGACCAAAGTCTAATTAATGTCATCTAGAAGTATTTGGTACTGTGATTTATATCGATAAAGCCACGAAGGAACTGTGGTGACTATCGTTTAAGTCTTGTGCTGGTATGACTAGTGGATCGAATTATTAAGGAAATACGAACAGAAAGACAGAAAAGTTTAAAGTGGTCTGGTCAGATCCAAGACACGTGTAATCAAATAGACCACAATTGTCCATGTGAAAGATTGTTGGAGACGTCAATTCCAATAAATTAAGTTGGACTACGTGTTATATGATTACATACATGTCATGTACCGTCACTAATGTTACGAGGAGTACAATTGGAAATACCGCTAAATGTGATTAATTAATATTCAAGGCATTATACGTATTTCACCAAGATTTTGAGCACGAATGCATATAGAACTTATCTAAATTGATTATAATTATTGATGGACTGATATGATGATTTAATTTATATACGAGTCTTAGTGTAAAATCATAAATATTGTTTGGGTCAAACCCAACTTGTTTTAGATCAAAGCCCAAGCAAAACAACACAAAATGAGATCTATTGCGGCCGCAATAAGATTCATTGCGACCGCAATACAGTAGGGAAAGATAAGGCAATGAATTTGCCACTTTGGCATGATTTATTGCGGCGCAATGGGATCCATTGCGGCTGCAAGACACTTGGCACAATGTTGCCAAGTGTGGAATTGCCAAGTCAATTGCGAACGCAATAAGATTCATTGCGGCCGCAAGAGACGTAAGGCATGTTTTGACTGCCTAGATCTCCCGTTATCTTTCTGATTGAATAAAATGAATTTTGTACCAAATTTGTGGGTGTATTTACAGCAGTGAATACTAGGATTTGGAAAAGAATTGGAGAGAATATAATTACAAATACTTGATGAATATTTGATAATTAATTCGGCATATTTCTGAGATACACTTTGGCCCCTATAAAAGGTCTCGGGTCTCCAAGCGTTAGGGGGTAACAAAGAGATCAGAATTTTCTGTGATTATGGTACATGTGGTGTGCATAGCTACTAAACTCTTCTCCATTAAGAGCTTATGCTCTGTCGGGAATTTCGTGACCGTCAGAGAAAGGATAGCACTTCCGAGTCATTTGGAAGGATCTGTTGGGAAAGAACGTGACAAGGCGCTTCCGTAAAACTCAAGACATCTCAATCATCGTATGGATTAAAGACCGGAGACGACTGGTGGAGATGAAAAGTAAGTAAACTCCCATCCGCATTTTTATTATCTCTTTCGTGTCGCAACAAATTTTTGAATTAAATTGTTATTACAATTATTTTAATTTCGAGAATGACCACTTGTTAATACTCTAATTGAATTACACCAACGATTTAATCCCAACAAATTCAAACAAAGTTGTACATCTTCTCTATCCTGGAAGATATTTATCACCAGCATAAACAAGAACAGCACTGGTACCCTATCTCAGATACCAGTGCACCTACGTTATCTCGCATTCTCCAAAACAACTACTGATAACCACTTCAAACAACTACAACTATAGATTTTAACACAACTGATCCAAAGAACGACTTCATAATAGTCAAACGTTAGTAGATCTAAACTCACAAACAAAACCCAGATCGAATTAGGAGATAAATCACTTGACAGCGATATATTAACAATCTGACAACGAATTTTCAAATCAATTCAATAAAGTTGAAGTTTTAAAAATAATGATAAATAATGCTATTGGATACGCCAATAGCCTCTAACAAGTCCGTTCAACTTGTTAGTGTTTGATCGTTTACCATGAACCATTAATTTGGGATCACTTGAGTTTCAATATTTGGTCTTAAAGAAAAAAAATTCAAATCGGTTGCTATACAGTACAATATACTCGAATTTCATCACTTTTAAAGACAAAAAAATATCCATCACATAATTATCAAGTTATCTTTCTTCAATTAATAGATAAATACAATGTTGAAGATAAGGAAAAAGTAAAAGTGATATATACTAGATCACAGTTACAGTTACTGCTGCTAAAGATCCATCATTTGAGTGATTCAGAAAGAAATTGAGAGAGAAAGACGGAGCGATAGAAGGGCTAAGACCAGTATTATAAAACACGGATTTGAATATGCATGTGGAAGGCACCGCATACTGCATAAGCGGTACGCGGTTGCATATGCGGATTTGTATGCGGTTTCATATATGCGGTGGAGTTTTTAATTTTATCAAGAAAACAAAAACTATAAAACATAACTTATGCGGAGATAAGCAAAAAGAAGGAAAATCAATAAATCATGGCATTATGGTCCCGTAGTAGGAGACCAAATATTTTTAATTTCTGCCTAAACATCCACATATATTACTATGCGTTCATATATCCGCTGCATATATTATTACTCGTATGCATATCCATATATGCTGACCGCATATGCACCCGCATAATTATATTCACATAATAACCATCGCATGTTAACTTAATCGCACGTAACACTTCACATTCGCATATGCGGTCACATGGACTGCATTTTACAATATTGGTTAAGACGATATCTGTGAAACATTAAAAAAAATTAAATTCAAAAGTTGGTATGTGGAATCTAAAAACAGAACTACAAACTAAAATAAGAATATAAAAAGGGAGTAGAGATGTTGAGTGACAAGTGAGTGATTATACAATTAGCATATCAGATTAGGCCCGATGGACATTATAATCAGAATAGTATGGGCTAACATTTGGGCCTTCTATAAACAGGCTTTTAAGTTGCATAAAGGGACTAAAAAATAGCACGAGTTTCTCATGGATGGAGGCTTAAATTAATTGTTACTTTGCCGAGCCTTATCTATGTAGTGCTGGGTGACTGAGCATAAGACTTTCACGAAGGAGATCTGGGGTTCAAGTCTCGTCAGAGACTATTTTTGTGGGAGTTTCAAGTTTATTTTCTGATTTGTTTGTAGATGTGTGTTGTAAGCTTACGGACAATGAATAAAAAAAAATTGTTACTTCCACATGTTCAAATAATTACTAGGAGAATTTTCAGCGATGCGCTTTGTCGATACCTCATCGATATGCAGATTTCTATTCATGTCATTTTATACTAGAAAATAATTATGCATGGTAAGCGCTTTGTTATGCATGTTAACTGAACCAATATTTATTTCTTTAATTTAACATGCATAACAAAACGCTTAACATGTATAATATTTTTTTCTTACATAACATGAATAGTGACACATTAAACATGCATAGCAACGCGTCCAACATACATAATGATATGCGTATCGATGAGGGTATCAGCTCTCAAATTACTGTCAAATCTCAACATATTATTATTTAGATTATCGTTTTTCTTGTTATTTTTGTTTTTCTTTGGAAGATCCATGGATGATGTGGCTTATTAATTATTACAACATGAGAATAGTGTTCGGTGATCTTTCGTCCTTGATCGATCAATATCATGAGCGGGTGACTTCTTAGTGGTTGGATAATCAAAACAAAAAATCATATGGTGAATGAGAAATTTGGTGGCATTATTTTTTATGATTTAATTTTTATTTTAAAATTAAAACACAAAATGTGTGACCTTGAAAAATTATGCAGTTTTTATTCAAAAAATGGAAATAAAACAAAATATAATATAGTTTGGGGTGAAAATAGAAAAAAATAATAATAATAATAATAAGCATGCAGGCATCACACAACGCTAGAAAAATGATATATTTGGGTACGTCAAAAAACACTGCTAATTCATATTGACAATTATTTCAAAACCAAAACATTGTGTCATATTTGGAGGTAAAATTACTGTTTGTAATATCTAAGTTAGTGAGCTAATTTTGTTATTTTACTAACTTATTTTTGGTAGAATTAACAATCATTTTAAACGTTTGAATTAGCTATAATATCACTAATTCATTCACTTTTATCCTAACGTAATCTAAAAATCTGCAACCATTATATCAAGGAACAACTGTGTGGCATGTTGTACCATATCAACATTTGTCAACGCATCATTCCTATGTCAAGCCCTATCTAGTGTAGTGGTAAGACACAAGACCTTCATGGAGGAGGTCGGGGGTTCAAGCCTCGACAGAGGCAATTTTAGGGGGGTTTTTCAAGTTTATTTTCTAATTTCTTTGTGAGTGTGTGTTTTAAGCCTACGGACAATGAATCAAAAAAAAAAAAAAAAAAAAAACGCATCATCCCTATGTGGCATGCAATTGCGTTTTAGTATGTAAAAAATGGCAATTATTTTAATTAATTCCACTATTAATGTAGGGGCATTTGAACCATATTAATATAAATCTGAAGGAATCCTAGATCTATAATCCAATCATCTTCATTTTGACATTATTTTTGAACCATTGAGAAAGTACATTTTACATAGAAAAAACAAAGAAAATATTACTAATCATCTAGTTTTACTTTTCAAAGTCCAGTCACATGTTATCGTCTTTAATTAATGATATTAAATGACAAGTCGGTTGAGGATCCGATTTTTTTTATAATATAATTAGAGCATATCTATTCTTGAAAATCTTGAAATTTCAAAATAATTACCACATCAGTTTTAAAAATTTAAATTTTCTTAGTTTCTAAACTTACACCTCTCTGAAATTAAAATTAGAGTTTCTTAATTGCTACATCAGCAAATACTACGACAAATTAATTTTTTTTTCTGGCATGTTTAGTCCTCGTCTCTCTTTTCCTTTTTAGCGGTGAATGTATTATTTTGTTCTTTTTCTATTTCCGTTTGAGTTCTATTTTTCAGGAGAGAGAGCACCAACGTTGCGGGAGACCGATCAATTTTACCGAATTATTAAGTCGCATTAGAGTTCATAAATTTTGGAGCAAAATTATTAAATAAAAAATTTTAAAGCAAAATTGCTAAATAAAAAACTTATCTATATTTTTAAAACTGATTTAAAAACTGCCGCATAAACTTCAAAATTTTATTATTAAATTAAATATTTTAAAATTAAAGGCGATTTCTAGATCTAAGACAAAGGGGTAAAGGTCACATGTTTAAACTGTGGAAGGCAGACTGCTAGTAATATTCCATGATTATGAAAGCATGATTGATAGTTAAGATCTCAGACTCTAAAAACGTGATTGGAAGATTTGAGTTTCCAAAAAAATAATCATGTACATTATTTGTTTGTATTTTATTTCAGAAAAGAAAGAAATGTTGTTGGAAGTAGCGTTTTCATGTAGTGTATTTTTGAAATTGATATATATTTTATCTAAATTTTGACAAAATTTGGGTGCTTCAAAAGATGAGTACACTGAATATTCTAGTTCATTTGAATCGTTTAATTGATCAAGATTGACGAAAAGTGACCCACTTAAACTTCCGTTGCGTTTTAAAAAAATAATTTTCTACCAACCTCGATGAATTGAACAACTCAGATGAACTAGAGTATCAGTGTAATCATCTTTTGGAGTACTCAAATTTTTGCCCAATTTTTTTTTAATTAATATAAATATTATATATAATTAAATATATAATAAAATGTTACTAGCAATTTTAAAAATGCTATCCTCGCCAGTGCTATTGGCGAGTTTATCTTTTTTTTTAATTTCCAATGTTTAAAAAAATCTCAAACGCGCAGTAGTTGGCGAGTTCATCTTTTTTTTTAATTTTCCAACGTTATAAAAAATCTAAAATTTGCCAGTGCTACTAGCGAGTATAGGCCATCGTAATTATCCGTTGGTCGCGTAGATTCCATTTTGGGAATGCAACCTTAACTCGCTACCCTAAAAAACACTCTAAACTCGCCACTGCCAGTAGCGAGTTTAGAGAAAACTCAATTATTGGTGTAGTTAATGCGTCGGAGGAAATTTAATGCATGTTATATTCGCCAATGGCACTGGCGAGTATAACATTTATTGGTTTTTTTTAACGCCGGAAAATAAAGGTAAACGCGCCAATAGCACTGGTGAGGATAGTATTTTTGAAATTTCAAGTAACATTTTCTTATATATTTAATCATATATAATATTTTTATTAATTAAAAAAAATTCGGAATTTTTTCCCTGAATATTTAATCTATATATTACTGATATTATATTAAAAAAAAATCGGATTCAGGGGTGTTGCCTAATCTCCAATGGGGCCTACAAATACTAAATACTCCAGGGGAGATCATGTAAAATGTTCCTCAATACTTTTTTCCCCTGGAATAATCTCACGTGGAATCCACTGTATGTGGCCCCATTGTCATTGATTCAGATCTCATTTGTCCGTTCTCTCTTTAATCCTCTCTTCCCTCGGAAGTCGGAACTGTATCCTCCGGGAGTGCTTTTTGCTCCAGAGAGAATATCTTTAATTTGGACCGTCCGATTAAAGATCAACGTCCGATGAACTGCAGAGGAACTTTTCTATTATTAAATCAAAACCGTTGATATTCAATCCGACGGTTGTGATTAAACATATTCTCTCTAGAGAAAAAAAGCTAGCCAGAGATACAATTTCCCCTCGCTTCCCTCTCTCAAATCAATTCTCAAATCTTCTTCATTTCATTATATCCAAATCCCTTTCGCGATTTTTCTTCCCGGCTCCATTTCACGAGCTTCTTCTAAGTAGCACTGTACAAAATTGTCACGGCGCTTATTGTTTATCCTTCTCAAATCCCCATACCAATTATTGATACGAAACTATCGAGAAATCGCGCAATCTCATAAAAAACAGGAAACAAAGAGAAAATAAAATGCTTTCTTATTTGTTTTCCATGGGTCCAGCGGTTAAAGATGAGAGAGGGGATTGGATGTCGGGAGTGGTTCCTCTGTTGAAGCTCCTATGCCTAACGGTTATTGGGTCGATTCTAGCGCACCCGAAAACCCAAATCGTACCGAAAGCCACCTTCAAATTGTTGAGCAAATTGGTTTTTGCTCTTTTTCTTCCCTGCCTTATCTTTGTTCATCTCGGCCAATCTGTCTCTTTGGAGGTAATCATTATTAGTTCTTTTTAGATATTCAAAAGTGATATTGTAGAGATTTAATAGTTTAGAATTTGGACTATATCCAAAAATTGCCTTAAATAAGCTTTGTCACAGTTTAAGCAGGATGCATAGACCGATTCAATTGGCCAATTTTGATCCATTTTGGTTTTGAAATGATCTGCATGAAATTTATTACAGAATTGTCACATCAAGTGTTAGTAGAACTTAGATCTGTTCCCAATTTCTCCAATCAATTAGTTACTTGAAGGATAGGACTTCCGGATACTTGCCCAAATTGTCTTCTTCTTTTTTTTGGAAAAAATTCTTGAAGTAAAATATATTGACCTGTTTGTCTTAAAAAAAAACTATTTTACATTGACCGATGCCTACTTATTGACCATTTGGTGGAAATTTTAATTTGCGAAAACATGAATAGTGTGAGGTCTTCAGTATTTTGTTGTTCTGATGTACTTACCATTTGATACAGCATATAAAGCAAAATTTTATCTAACAAAACTTAATTTAAACAGGTACCAACACATACATGAATGATGAAACTCATTGTTTTGACATATTTTGTCTTTTATTCTTTTTGCTATATTTCTAAAAAAGTAAATTGATTTGATCCAACAGGAAGTGCTCCTTTGGTGGTTTGTACCAGTAAACGTGCTCTTAAGCACCCTGATAGGCTGCGCTTTGGGCTACCTAGTGGCACTCATATGTCGTCCACCACAGAGATATTTTAGGTTCACTGTCATAATGACTGGGTTTGGTAACACCGGCAACCTTCCCATTGCCATCGTGGGGTCCGTCTGTCACAGCTCCGACCAGCCCTTCGGTCCTGACTGTGACCGCATTGGCATTGCATATGTCTCATTTGCACAGTGGGTTGCTGTCATTTTGGTTTATACTCTGGTGTACCACATGATGGAGCCCCCAATGGAGTATTACGAAATTGTCCAAGAAGGTAAGTGCAACAGAAAATTTATAAGGAGAATTTGGTTATTAATATGTTAGACAATAATCATTACCCTTGATTTGTCCTTGATTATCAAGCTTGAATTTTAAAATTAACATAAGAATTGAGATGTTGATTTGGAAGTTCGAGCTAGAATGCCAAGCTCATGAGCAACTTATCATTGGCTTTTCAGCATTTTCTTGATTTAACTGCAAATTTTGATTGTCTGTTGCTTTGCGAGTAAACCCAAAAAGATACTGGATGCTACTTTCTAATAATTTAATGGAAATGTTTGGTCTTTCTTTGGCCGGAGGAGGGGGCGGGACGAAAGGAAATCCAAATATTAACAGTTATTTTTGGTTTTTTTTTTGAGAGTAAAAGCCCGTAGGCATAATCCATATTAAACTTAGATAGTCTTACAAGTGCATAAGTTCTTAAAATTAAAATACAAAACAAATTACAAAATCATTGCCATCGTTCAGTCTCACTCAGTAATTCACTTATCCTACCCTACACACAGTCTGTCTTACTTCTACCCAAACCATTGCCATCGTGGGAGGTATGCCACCTTCCCAAGTATTGATCGCCATTGCACTACTCTCTCTGTGGTACTCTATCAAAAAAATCGCTGAATTTCCTACTCTGATTACCGCCATCGCTTGCTCACCTCTTGCTGTCTGCTGTGTACGTCTTGCATAATTTGCCAAGCAGTGGGCCTCGTGCACGACCTCCCTTGCTACCTGCTTGACGTGGATCGTGACTGCGCTGCTGCGTAGCTGTTGTAAGATTCCTGCCAGTGTGGGTGCTGAATTCCAGGCTGGTAACTCCAGTATACTTCCTGCGTGCACAGCCTGAACTAGTTGTCTGCAATCTGACACTATGGTTACAGCGTGTGTCTCCTGTCCCATATGGCTCGTGCTGATCCAATCAATTGCCTCTTCCAGCGCCCTGGCTTCTGCCTGGAATGCTGTCGTAGCCTCGACAGTTCGGCACCGTGCCTTTATCAGAACATCCCCACTGTCATATATCATCATACCAGTATCGGCCTTACCTGTTTGATCTCTAGAACCATCCACTGCTATCACCAAGCTTCCTACATCCACTTCGTATCTTTTGCATCGGACCATGTGATGTATCGTCTGATTCTGCACTGGGTACCACATTGCGTTTGCCTGTTGTAACACCTGGATTGGGTTGCAACGCTTTCCTTCGATAACCTCTTTGTTCCTCGCTTTCCATAAGCACCACATTGTGTTTGCCATTTTCAAATTGGTTTCACTGTCATTGGTCTGGAATAGGCTCTTTAGGGCTTGCTTGAACTGTATCGGTAAGTGCTCCACAATGAGGCCAAGGTCTGATGCGAACCACGTCGCCCTTGAGCTTGGGCAGTAGAACAGCATATGCATAATGTACTCATCTTCTTGCTGACACCTCTGGCATATGGGGCTCACTCTTGAAATTCTCCTATGCATTGCTTGTGCTGTTGGAAGAGCATTGTGGCAGGCTCTCCATAAAAACATCCTGACTCTCGGTATCAACCGCGGCACTTTCCATATAAGTCTCCAGAGCACCTCGTCATGATCTTGGTCGATGTAATGTTGCTGTGCCAACCTCTTGTAGCCCTCCTTAACTGTATATCGACCAGTAGGAGAAGGTTTCCAAATCAGTGTGTCTGGTATCCCCAGGTCCCTGCGGGGTGGTTGGATTTCGGCTCGTATCAGTTCGGCCGTGCAATCATCAAAGAATTGTGCCATCTTTTGTGTATCCCAATGTTGCCCAGTTGCATCGAATAGCTCTGCCACAGTGGAGGCACTATGCTGGTTGCCCTCTGCTTGTCGATGTTCCCTGCAATGTTGTTGCCAATCCCTAAACCACGGCTGATTATAAATCGGTACCTGCTTTCCATCCCCCAGCATCCATAGTACATCTTGTCGTAAGTGTGATTTAAGGTGCATCATTTTCTTCCATAGCGGGCTCGCTCCCTGCACGTGGTTGGTTTGCCATACCCCTTGTGATTCACAGTATTTTGCCCGCATTAATTGAGCCCATGGCCGCTGTTGGTTCCCAGCCACTTGCCAAATCAGCTTCAGCAGGAGCGCATCATTCATCAATTTAAGATCTCGAATCCCTAAACCTCCCTTTTTGTACGGGCGACACATCGTTTCCCAGCTTACCCATGCAATGTATCGGTCCTTCTGTAGACTGTTCCACATGAACTTCCTCATTAATGTTGTGAGCTGCGCCACTGTTCTATTTGACAACGGGGAAACCGCCATGTAATAAACTGGTATTGAGCACAAAGCTGCCTTGATTAGTGTCAATCTACCCGCATGAGACAGAAGATTTAATTTCCACCCCGCCAGCTTGGCCCAGAATTTGTCTGTCAAGAGTTTATGCGTTTGATCATGTGTACCTCTACCGTTTTGCATGTACACCCCTAAATATCTTTCAGCATGTTTAGCTGGCTCAGCTTGCATTACTGTCAACACTGTATTACGGCATGTGGGGTTGCATTTCGAGCTAAACCATATTGTAGACTTTGTTTGGTTTACCACTAGCCCTGAGAACTTGCCGAATTCTCCCATTAGTTCCTTTAGCTGTACTGCTTCCTCTCTCGTTGCTTGCCCAAACACAACTAGGTCATCTGCATACATGGAGTGCGTGAGGATCGGAGCAGTAGGGGCCAGTTTTACCCCTGCAATTTGTCCTATGCCTAGTGCCGTTTGCAAACTCTTTGACAGGAACTCCATTGCTATGATAAACAAATACGGGGATAGAGGGCAACCCTGTCGTAATCCTCGCGAGGGTGTGATAAAACCGTTTCCAAATCCATTAATTAGGATTGTAATCTTGCTGGAACTAAGGCACGACATGATTAACCTCACTAGTTGCGGTAACACACCAACCGCCAACAAGGCGTGTTCAATAAAGTTCCACTCAATCGTGTCAAATGCCTTGTTGATGTCAGCCTTAAGTGCAAACACCTTTCCTTGGAATTCTCGGGATGCTAGTGAATGCAGCACCTCTCTCATGAGGATGGTGTTGTCCGCTATACTTCTGCCGCGGACGAACGCTGTTTGGTATTGGGATACTATTTTGGAGATGTAAGGCTGCAGTCTATTGGTAATTAATTTGGTGAATAGGTGATAGAGTATATTACCAATACTGAGAGGCCTGTAATCTTTTGGGGATGTTGGTTGTGGTCCTTTGGGTATCAAAACTACATGACACTTCGCCCATTCTGTCGGTGCACACTGTTGTGCAAAGGCTCGTTGGATTATGGCGCACGCATCCGGGCCCAGTGTAGCCCAGTGATGTAGGATATATCGAGCCGTCAGCCCGTCAGGGCCCGGAGCCTTATCAGGCCCCATCTGCACCAAACAACCTTTTATCTCCTCCTCTTTGGGTATTCGATGAAGTCGGGGCACAACCCAGTGAGGTATCTTCTGCTGGTCTTGTATGTGAAACTGTGCTATATATGCAGGCGCATATTGTGCATTTTCTGGTGAGGTTTTGGAAGTGTAGAGACCCTTGAAATAACGCACAAATACTTGCCTAATACCGTCTTCAGTTGTGTTGCTTCCCCCTTGCTCATCTTGAACAGTTACGATTCTATTAACCCTTCGCCTTTGCGTGGCGACCGCATGAAAGAATGCAGTATTTTTATACCCTTGTTCACCCCACTTCACACGAGAGCGCTGCCTCCAATAGTCACTTATCTCCTGTTCCACCTTGTCATACTCCCGCATCAGCCTTTGTTCTGTCATAGGGTCCTGGTGTCTCGGATGTTGCTGCTGAAACTGCAGGATTTGGTTTTGTAATTGTTTCAGCCTTCTCTGAGGTGTATCAACCTGCTGTTGCCATTTCATAATGTCATCCCTCATTCTTTTGTATTTGTTTTTCCAACCTCTGTTTCCCGATCCTTCCTATCCTGATACCCATGCTTGTCCGAAGTCTTCTCTCTGCAGCCACCAATTCTCCACGCGAAATTTTGGTTTATTTCTCATGTCAGCTCTAGTTCTAAGGAGGATGGGGCTATGATCACTGTGGATGCGATGCAAGTGATTAACATAGGCATCAGGAAAGAGATTACACCAAGCAGTGTTTGCCACCGCCCTATCCAACCGTACATGGATTGCACTAGACGCGTGGGGTCGGTTTGTCCATGTAAATGCCGGTCCTTTGAAGCCTAGATCAAGCAACCCCGCATCAAAAAGAAATTGTCTGAATCTGACCCCGTTTGTGTTTAGCCTTGCATTCCCTCCAAATTTTTCACCCACATCAGCAATTGCATTAAAATCTCCTATGCATACCATTGGCAGTCCCCATCGTGCCAAACCTTTTATGTCCTCCCATATTTTCGCATTGTCTCTGTAAGAAGCATCTCCAAACACACAGACCAACAACCAAGGAGGTTTGTCGGTCGATTCTACTCGACAAAAAAAGTAGTACCTGCTTTTCTCGAAAACTGTCAAATTGACATGTTGGCCCCACAGTATCCAGAGGCCTCCTGATAGTCCCCTTGAAGGCACTATATCAAAATTTGCGAGTGGTAGTGTTCGTAGGAACCTAACCGATCGCTGGAGCGAGCATTTTGTTTCTGAAATGAATGCCACATCTGCTCGCGTTGATGGGAGGAGTGATTTTAGGAACTGTTGCGTCTGCGGCCCTCCCCCGCCGCGGCAATTCCATGCTAGTACGTTCATTGATCATTAGGCGACGAAGCCTTGTTCGCCGCCTTTGCTCTTTTTGGGGTTGCTCGCCTTCCACTGATATCACCGGTAAGACTAACTGCATCAAAGTGCTGGGTTGCTTGAGCCACATAGGTTCCAATTGGGTTTGGCCTTTTCAGCAGGTTCTGCACCCGGTCTGATGCTAGATGGGGCTGTCCGAAGAAAACCCAGACTAAATTGATTTAGGTCCAGTTGCAATTGAGGTTCAGTCATTCGGGCCGGTGAAGGAGTGGGGTTTGTAATTGGATGGGTTGGGTGTTCAGTGTACTGGGTCTCAGTAGCATTATGGGCATGGGGGAACAAGGGCTGGATGTTTTGGATGCTTTGGTTTTGGTGGTATGTGGATCCATTTGGTGGGCTAACGGGTTGGTGCAGAGAGTGCGGGTCGGGTGTCGCGGTGTGTTGGTTTTGGGCTTGTGTGGTTTCAGGGTGAGGTGGTGCCATGTGGTGTGGGCGACGTCTTGGGATGAGATTCGGGTTTGTAATCCATTGTCCCAATTTTGGTTCTAATATCGTATCCATACCCGGTACATGTTTGTAATTCCCCTCAAGTTTCAGTCTGGTGATTCGTAAACGGACAGTACACGACCTCATTTCATGTCCAGCGAGTCCACAGTATATACATGCCCTTTGCAATCTTTCATAAACCATCATGATCTTAATACTCCCTACTACTGGATGCTTGATTACCATGCTATCAATGAGTGGTTTATCGGTTGGCATTAATAACTTTACTCTGAAAACCTTTTGGCCAGCAAGATAAATTTCGTGTACCTCTGATGTCGGGGTACCGATTGCCCGAGCCACCATCATCAGTCCTTCTTCTGACATCGTCTCTGGTGGGATGTTGTGCAGCTGCACCCAGAGCTCCATGAAGTCAACATAATCTGTTTGAAGATCCGCGGGCCCATGCGCCTGCTTAAGTGCTACGATATCAGACTTGAAAGACCAAGCTCCTTTGGAAATTGTGTTGTACATCTCCTGAATGTTCGCGAACTCCACCAGATATGTATTGCGGGCCACTGGCACGATACTGCTTCTTGCCTCTAGATTCCACACTCGCATCATTGTTGGTATGAATTGTGTATCCAGGGTTGCCCGATCCGATATGACTCGTGCAACTGCACATTGGTTCCAGTTCCTTGATGAGAATGCTTGCTGTGGCAGGGTCGCTAGTAGTGGTGTGTCCTCATTCGGCCGAAGAGTTGCAAAACGACTGAGTAATTCCTCATCTGTTAGTTCCATGTTGAGTGGCAAAACTTTGGTTGTGTGGTGCACTGTAGCTGCCGTGTGGTAAGGCTGTGTGGGGTGATTTGCTGTGTAAGCATGTGTGTAGGTGTATAAATCAACACTTCCCACAGTTAATGTTTGCTGCCTGTTTGCATTGGTACTTTTGAGATAGGGCTGGGTTACTTGCTGCTTTTCCTTTTTTTGGGGAGCATTAAGTAGGCCTTTTGTTTGGTCAGTTACTGTGTTTGGAAATAGCAATCCCACCAGCTGTTCCTCACTTAGCAATGGCAAATCTCCTATCATTAGTCTGGTCTGTCCTTCCTTTTGGTTCCAGACCTGCGCACTAAAGTGTAACCCCCTCTGTGGTAAATACATCAAGTTTTTCTGTGGTTTCCGTACCTCAGCTTTCTCTTCATCCAATACCTGTTTGTGACCATTGAATTGGGTCAATAGTCTGGAAAAAACAACACCTTTTGGCCAGGGATCATGGTGGGATTTTTTGCGGTCATAGTTGCGGTGGTGGAGACAGGCATTGTTGGTGTGGCGGCGATGTAGCCATGTCGTGGGAGGTGCTCGTTCTGACTCTGGTTGGGACTCTGGATCATCGTTTCCATACAGCTCCCCAATTGGATTCCAATCTTCCCACCCATCAGATGGGGTACCTAGAGGATCTGGTGGTAAATCAGATCTGTCCTCCGAGTCATCGTTTGGTTCATCTGGTATTTCATCGGGGCCGATATCCTCCACAGTTATCTCACAATCTATCCACCTATGACCATCGACAATTCTAATGTATCTTGGAATGGAGTTAATCGATGTTGTGGAGATTGTCATCCTTAATTTCGTTTTATCCACTCCTGTCGTATTGTCAGGGTGAACCCATTTGAGCGTGCCGAGTCTTGTTGCCAGTTGCCTAAAGAAGATAGGGTGCCACAGCACGAGTGGGAAGTTTTGGATTGAGATTGTCACCTGTGTTTTCCTAGCAATTCGATTGAGGAAGCTTGGTACGGCAGGTGATGGGGTAATAGACCAGCGCCCCACCCAGAATAGCTCATCATCACAGACATTCTTAACAGTGGTGCTGTTTGGTAAGGCAATTAGCACATCCCTTTGAGACCTGACGGAGCAAGAGAAATCATTGGGTATACCTCCATACCTTGTTGCCATTATCGTTGGGAGGGTAGTTATCGATGCAATCGTACCAGTTCCAAAGTAATGCAGGTGGATGGTGTTGTTAAGTTGCTGAAAGAGCTGCCAGTAGGTTTCGTTTCGTGTGGGATAATAGGTTGCATACCTCGGTCGGTGATCTGGAAACAAGGGATCCATCTTGCAGAGAGCTTTTGGGGCAATTTGAGAGAGATTCAGGTATAATCTACGGTATTAGTGGCAATTTTTTTTGGGGTCAAGTTTAAAGAGAGTTTCAAGTACTGAGGTTGGGATTAAATGAGAGGGTGTGTTGGAATTAAAGAGAGATTCAAGTATCAAGCAGCATCGGAATTGGTATGGGTTAGCTTAGGAGGAGAAGTTGCGGCGGCGGTTGTAGAAGTTCAGGCAGGAATTTGGGCGGAGTTCCCATGTTTCTGTTTTAAACCTCTTGTAAAAATCACTTTCCAAGGAGGACCATTCACATCTCCATAGAAAGCAGCGTTAGAAGAGATAGAGAGAGGAAGAGAATAGCAGTGATGTGTAAGGAGTTGATTTACAGTTATTTTTGGTTTCTATTTGTTCTTGGGACACTAATAAAGTACAACTACTAACTGTTCAGGTGATGATGAGATACAAGAGATAGAAGAGACGCATACTGTAAGCAATTTAAGCCGGCCATTGTTGCATGAGGCTGAATGGCCTGGAATGGTCGACAAAGAAACTGAGCATGCAAAAACGCCATTCATTGCTAGGGTTTTCATGAGCATCTCTGGTTCCTCCCAAAGCATCTTCCCTGGCCTCGATTTAGATGAGGAGGCTACTGCAGGCCCTAGCAGCCCAAAGTCCCTGCGATGCCTGGCAGAGCCCAAAGTCGTCAGAAGAATCCGGATTGTTGCTGAGAAAACCCCGATCCAACACATCATGCAGCCCCCAACTATTGCTTCGCTACTAGCCCTTATTGTTGGGTTGGTACCTGCTCTCAAAGCATTTGTTTTTGGTGCTGATGCCCCATTGTCATTTTTCACTGATAGCTTGGAGATATTGGCCGGTGCAGTTGTACCTTTAGTCATGTTAATTCTCGGTGGAACTCTAGCTGAGGGGCCAAAGGATTCGTCTCTTGGGCTACGTACCACGATTGGTATCACTATAGCAAGACTTTTGGTGTTACCTTGTATTGGTATCGGTGTGGTGGCCTTAGCTGACAAATTGGGATTCTTGGTGGAAGATGATTTGATGTACCGGTTTGTACTGCTGCTACAATACAGCATGCCTAGTGCTATTTTATTGGGTGCGATTGCGAGTCTTAGAGGATATGCAGTTAAGGAAGCATCGGCTCTGCTGTTCTGGCAACATGTTTGTGCTGTGGCATCACTTTCTGTTTATATTGTTGTATATTTCAGGCTGCTTAATTACGTCTGAAAGCAAGTAAAATTTTGAAGTTTTGGAAGGGTAGAGTACGAATAATTCTCTTGGTTGGATTCTGTAATTTCTTTTATTGTTGATCGTGTAAATGTAAAAGTTTGTTTATACTCGTGATCTAGTTGAATTATCTGCTTAATTGTTTTTGTTTATATCCGTTTTGTGCTAAAAGTGCTAAGCTAAGCGAATGAGAGAGTGCCAAGTATTCTAGTGTCATGTGAGTGGCTTGAAGTACCAAGAAATGCCAGTGCTAGGTGAGGTGCTCTGCTCCGGTGAGAAATTGGAAGTTCTTGCTATTTTGATCGAGTCTAGCTTCCTTCATTAGTCATCAATATTCATTGCTCATAGGAAACAGCCAAACAGGTGATTGGAGTAAATTACAGAATGCCCCCCCTGTTCATCTATTTTTAGCAAAAAGGTCCTACTATTGGTGGAACCCTATGGGTGTGTTTTCTTTAACCTTTTCTTTTCTGCATGAACGAGTTTACTTAGCTTATCAAACGCAAAGATTATTAGAAATATTGCCCTTTAATTAACACAAGGCCTAAAAGACCAAACTGTAAAGTATGTTACAGTTCTTTTTTCAGTTTTTGGAATTTAATTCCACGGTTATATGATATATATATAAAAGATGTTGTTGATATAACTTATAAACTGAGAAATACTGCAGAAATTCAGGAAAAAATAATTAAGGCAAGGCTACTTATAATTTTTCCTCGGTCTAACGGCAAATCTTGGGATCAGTTTGGCACCAAATGCATGAAGGATGCCATCCACTAACAATTAATTTATTTAGTAATCCTTGAAAATATTTTATATTTTTTAAATCCGAGAAGTTCGATGTAGTCTATATTTTAGTACATATGATACACACTCAAATACAACAACAACAAAGTCTTTATTTCAAATTAATTGGGATAGGCTAGAAATGAAATCCAATCTGAAATGAAAATCAATATAATAAATAGTAATATAAAAGTAAAAATAGAAGCATAAAAATAACAATAATAATAATAATATACTATTCTACCGATCATAAGTTGAGACTAGTATTATACGTCGTTAATCTTAGACTAAAGTCGTACAATTATAACACTACTTCTAAATTTAGTTCGTCACGGTTCTGGTACGTGAATCGCTAACTTCCATGTACTCCTATCTGACGTCAACTCTTTGGAGACATTTCATGCCTTTAAGTCCATTTTTACAGCTTCAGCCCATGTCAATTTCGATCGACTCCTACCTCTTCTCGTGTTTTCGACGCGGCTTAAAACTCCACTATGTACCGGTGCATCAAAAGGCCTCTACTGGATATGCTCATACCATCTCAAATGATGTTGAACAAGTTTCTCTTCAATCGGTGCAACCCCGACCTTGTCACGTATATCGTCATTTCTAATGCGATCCCTTCTTGTATGCCCACATATCCACCATAACATATGCATATCTGCCACGCTAATCTTTTGTATGTATTGTTCTTTAGTAGCCCAACATTCTGCGCAAGTTTGTGTTGTTGGACGACACACTTTAGGTATAACCTTACAATCTACGCAAGCTTGTTTGTCATCTCTCCTAGTAGGAACAAAATCGATTTGGCTCGAGTGTTGACCACTGCTGAAGGTAACTAAATGAGATTGTCTCTTTGTAAAGAAGATGTTAGCTATCATGAGGTCATATGCTACAACGAAGTTCAAGATGTTTTCTGCTTCTTAATTTCTATCACCATATCCAAATTCACCGTGCACTCCTTCAAAAACCCCCTAGTTGTACCAACATGATCGTTGAGGTCTCCTTCTATAAAAAGTTTCTCGTCGTTAGGCACATCTCTAAGCATCTCCTCTAGATCTTCCCATAATTGCTTATTGACGATCTCGCACAAACCTAGCATACGCACTAATAACGTTTAACACTAATTCGCCAACGACCAACTTAACTGTGATAAGTCGATCTCCTTGTCTCCTAACGTTGACAACATCGTTCTTGAGACTCCGGTCAATTAAGACACCTACTTCATTTCTGCTTTGTTCTATTTCTGTGTATCAGAGCTTAAAACCAGTATTTTTCACCTCTTTCACCTTCTGATCCGTCCATTTAGTCTCTTGAACGCATAGGATATTTATACGTCTCCTAATCGCAGTATCAACTAACTCTCGTAGCTTACCCGTTAAGGATCCTACATTCCAACTACCTAGACGAATTCTATTATCCTCGGCTAACTTCCTTACCCCTCGCACTCGTCGAGTAAAGTGCAAAGATCCTTGCTCATTTGTCACTACACCCGGGCGTCGATTTAGCGCGTCACTAAGGGAGTGACAATCCGGTCCTTTAAAAGTAAGAACATTTATTATTAAATAAAATTTCAGAGGCTAATATGATGATAATATTAAAAAAATAGTTGTCAAAACAAAGATAAAATGTTTCCAATTTCAATATCAGCAACACGTTGTCCAGAAAAATGAGACCAAAATTAAAAAAGATAAATAGCACAAACTAACAAACGCATGAGATGTTTATATTTGAAGAATAGAAATACATTTTTTATTAAAACAATGAAATAGATATAAATTAGAGGACGCTTGGATATGCCGCTGCCCGTTCCGGATTAGTATAGAGTTAATTTTTAAGATTGTCAAAATAATAATTCTCACTATATTTAAATGCTTTAAGAATTCATAATATTTTAATCACAAAAAAACACAGTTTTTCTCCAGGAGAAAAAAAGAACGCATGGGTCGTTAGATAAAAAAATAAAGGCAAGAAGAATATCAAAATATTAGTAGTGGCGCGTGAGCGGCGTTCAATGGATAAAAATTCTTAAAGCACCACTAATTTGAAAAAAATTGCGTGCTTTGTTGAACATATAATTACATACGAATTGTGATAGTTTGAGCAATCAAAATTGCTCCACTTTTTTTTATTCATTATTCGTGGACTTACAACACACATTCACAAAGAGTTAATCTGACTCGAGTTGTGTAGCTCGTATAATTTACGAGCTGAGTTCGAGCTACTGTCAGCTCGCTCGTTAACTCGCTCAGATTCTTGTACTGCACATATTTTTTTCTCCCAACGTAATATGTAATATATTGATACATTCATTTTAACTTATTTCACAATTTTTTCTGTTTTATATTGATATAAATTATAGTCGATTTTATAATTAGCTTTAGTCAATGTTTCAATGCATAACGACAGAATTATATAAGATTTTAGCAAACAAAATTATAAATTCGAGCTAATTAACGAGTTACGAGCCGGCTCGAATTTTTCGCGACTCGAATACGAGTTGGATTTTCAGCTCGAAACAATATTAGTGATTCGAGCCGAGCTGACTCGTATAATTCACGAACCGAGTTCAAGCTAGACCCAACTCGCTAGAATAAAACCCTACCGCTAGCCCGTACAAAATCCTAAATATTCGAGAAAAATGGTCTATGACTTTAGCCAACATCCAGTCATCCACACACGGCTCAAGCTCTTTTAAAAGTATCAACTAAAATGGTTTCTGTTCTTTAATATCTCCAAGTGATTTAAAGTTTATTTTTTGTTTTTACAGTATTTCGAACATTTGACGTTTCATACGGAAGACATTGTTCTTAGTCACTAAATAAAAAATTGATTCTCAGACTAATGATATATTACGAGCATTAAGTAATGACTTTTGCTTCAAAATAAATTAAATTCAGGTTTTGGTCCTCAAAATTTTGTAAACGGTCAAATTAATTCTGAAATTTTCGTTTGCTTCAATTTAGTTACTGAACTTTACAATAAAATCAACATAGTTTTTTTCAGTTGTTTTAAAAAAAAAAAATACTAAATTGGTCTAATTAGCTAATGAAAGGTCAAAGACCAAATTGATACGAATGAAAGTTAATGACAAATTTTGTTTCTGTTTTTTTTTTTTGTTTTTGCCAAAATTATAGGATCAAAAGACAATGTTTTGCTCTGAACTCAAGTTGCTACTTAGCTGTCCAAAATGTATAAAGAAAAAAAAATTGAAAATTGAAACTTAACAAACTTTCATGTACGGAATTTTCATGAATTTATGGAACAGAAAGAATTCTTTTTTTGCAAGTACCGACAAAAGAGAATTTCAGGTCGTGTTTTAGATGGTTCTAATAATATTAAATTGGTTTGACTTTTTTTTGGATCTGTTTCATTGACCTGCAGATACTAAATTATTATCTAAAAATGGTCTCTATAATCTATTTTTTATATAAACAATATCGCTTGATATATAATATAACTCATTTCTCTGAATTCGTATTTCTGAAATACTCCAACGGCTACGGTAACTAGAAATGGCCAGTCTTTTGAATCTTCGTTGTTGCTCGCACAATAATTATTATAACGTCGCTACAATGTCGGCGTACAAAAACTGTCAGTTTATAGTTTTGAAAATTGCTAACCATTGGAGCGGATATGAATTCCAGTGCTTGAGTATTGTGATATGAGAAGCTAGCGTTGTTAGTTGTTACAAGAAAAGAAAAAGAAGCATTTGAGAAGTGCACAGCAAAGCAAAGGATCGATGATTGGATTGTTATTCTTCGGTATTGATATTGCATCACCATTCACCATTCACCAAGAAGGCAAGAATAGATTATATCATATCAAGTAGAACAAGGCAAACTGTATCACAACTTAGATCGAGTATACGTTACATAAGCGAGGAGGAACGTCGAATTTTCTGGTGATTCGTGTCGCACATCTAAAATCGCCCTGATTGTCGTCTGAGCGGTCGAAACATAGCACTGCACTGCGGTACTGCACGCAAAGCAAGCAACACAAAAGATCATAAAATACGAGGACGAACTTTTGAAGTTATGGGATGTCCTTTTCAGATCTTTTAATTTGGGCCACGCTTTTCAACATTTTGAAGATATGGGATGTTATTAAATCTATATACATTATATTATATTATATTAATAAAAAACTTGGGAAATTGAAAAAGAAAAGAAAAGAAAAGATAAGAAGGAAGGTGCTTTTACTATCCCCACAAGAATCATCACATGGTTAAGACCTGCAGTACCAAAGTCTTCTTCAAAAATATCAGGATCCACTGTGAAGCATACAAAAGAACAGAACTTGATGATGGGAAAACAAGTTTTACCCAATTTTAAAGTATGAATGTAAAATTTTAATAGAAGGCTAAAATACAAAAGTGGAGGTCACATGAAAATAGTTATTTTGATAAACCTTGGCAATGAATTTTAAAAAATTAAAAAAATATTTATAGACATATTCTTAACTTATAAATTAATTATGTTGAAATGTAATATAATTTAAATATAATTTTATGCTCCATTAAACACCAATTAAGTATGAACCTTTGCAATTTTTTTGTAATTCTAATAATTATTGATGAAAAAAAACTCCAATTGTATTAAATTTGAAACGCAATTAATAAACAATTCTAGAAATGAGTTTTTTATATTTTATTTGGAACTTATATGAGTTTTTCTGTCAAAATTAGTCAATAATTCATTATCATGTGATCCTCTTTCTTAATAAGAGCACTCATAATTTAATTTCAAAGTCTTTACAAAAGAAACCTTGTTTTAACTTACAATTGTGCAAATCTAACTTAAACAAATTGTGACGAATGAGAACAATTGACATCAACGCCACTTATGCGGCATGAAACAGGGCTGAAAGACTTAACACTCTTTTTTGTATAATAAGCAAATAAATAATAGGAAGAAATAGTATATCACATTTCAATTCACTTGTAATCTTGTATGATCTTTCTTATTGGACTTTGACCTCTTCTGACTTCTAGTATCTCTTGGTTGACCTTCTAATAATTAAATATAATTCAACGTGATAAGTCTCATCAGTCATCACTCAACAATATCAAATCCCAATTTACAATATAAAACAACATGAATAATATTTCGTAGTTACTAATATCGATACCGACTATCGATATCGATGTTATTAAGCATATTTAGTTGAATTGTTATGCACATTATTTGAGTTATTATGCATGTTATTTCATGTTATTTTTGTACTGAAAAATTATTATGCATGTTAACAAAATAATATACATAATAACTCAAATAACATGCATAATTATTTCAGTACAAAAAATAACATGCATATCTATTTCAGTACAAAAAATAACATGCGTAATAACTCAAATAACGTGCATAATAACTCAACTAAAGATGCATAATAACATTGATATCGATAACGATATCAATATTGATATCTGTGTACCTAACTCCCAAACAACATTCCTGAGTCACTTTTTCTAGAGACTAGTCTCTCACCGAAATTCTACACGGAGTAAAACATCTAAATCAGCCACAATAAATCAAGAGATTCTCTGACGAGTTAACGCCTATTTATAGCTTTCCCTTCTTTCTCCCCCCTTTCAATCCCTCCTCGTGCCTTCTCTCAAACCACAGCCGCCAGGTCTCTCCTCTCTCCTCTCTCCTCCAGTTACTTCCATTACTCTTATCTCCATGCGCACCTCAATCCAGCTCCAAATGACACCACCTCACCTCCATTCGCCTCCCCTTCCTCCCGCTTCTCCTTCCCCTTTACTAAACCAAGACTCCCAAAAGCTCCTCTGTGCTCAACGCGCTGCCTCTCTTGTCAAACCCAGTACCCTTCTCGGCCTCGGTACCGGCTCTACTGCCTCTCTCTTCCTCCAGCAACTTTCTCACCTTCTCTCCACAGCCTCTCTTCATTCCATTGTAGGTGTGCCAACTTCTATAAAGACTGATACTTTGGCCAAGGAACTCAATATTCCCCTCACTGATCTTGGGTCTGATCCAATCGATTTATCCGTCGATGGTGCTGACGAGGTGGACCAAGAGCTGAATCTTGTCAAGGGACGTGGTGGGTCCCTTTTGCGTGAGAAAATGGTCGAAGGCGCGAGTAAGGAATTTGTGGTTATAGTTGATGAGTCGAAATTGGTACCGAGGCTTGGTACCACCGGGCCTGTACCGGTGGAGGTTGTCAAATTCGGATGGGAATATACTGTTATGAGAATAAAGGAGCTGTTTGGGGGAGAAATGGGTTTTGATGCGAAGTTGAGAACTGTTTGGAACGAGAAGGAAGGAAAAGAGGTGCCATTTGTGACCGATAATGGAAACTACATAGTTAATTTGTTGTTTGAGAAGGGAATTCATGGTGATTTGGGGACATTTAGTGATAAAATATTGAGAATTCCTGGAGTAATGGAGCATGGAGTTTTCATTGGCATGGCAACATCTGTTGTTGTGGCGAGGAATGATGGGAGCATCATGATTTTGAATAAGAAATAGGAGGAATTTCCTTTCTTTATTTCATTCGAATATTCCAATTTTGAGACATGGGTCTTGAACTCTTGAGTCTTGATGCAACAAGCTAAGATCTTTTTATATGTACTACTTTTGAGTTAAGTTATGATAAATGGTCTAAGCCATTAAATAAAGCTCAAAAGAGAATAAATAGTGGTGCCATTTTACTAGTGTTGTAACATTATTTTCTGTATCTATGACATTTAGTTGCAAAAGCAGCTTTCGGCTTTCGGCTTTGGGCTTTCGGTAATGAAGCCGTGAAATAGGGTTGGGAACTTAGGATATGTTTCTTGCCATAAACCCGGCCTATCCATGGGAGCTTCAGATATGTTACATTGCTCGTTGCATTTCACATGTAAAAGTTTGAAACCGACTCGGTCTTGATAGAGCCACTAAGGTTTCACTCTTCTTTTCTCCAATAAAATGACCAACTTCTCTGCTTCAAATATTAGTCCATGCTAAACAGAGAATCCATTAATGCATTGAAAATCACTATAGCAGGCGATATTCCTTTTCCTTTATTCAGCATCTCCTGAAATGCTCCAATTGCACACTTCCACTCAACTAATCAGAAAGTCTGTGGATTAGACGATTGTATGTGACAACATCCGGCACAACCCCCATCTCTTTCATCTTTTGAAAAAGATCCAAAGCACGTGACAAGGCCCTCTCTTTGCAACAACCATCGATTAAAATATTATACACGTAGGCATCTGCTTTAAGCCCGGAGCCAATGAATTCTTCACATACTTTGAAAGCCTTGTGGATATCGCAAAACAACAACAACAACCATTTCCCCATTTTTGCAAAAGCCATCAATGAGAGAGTTACAAGTGATGACATTAGGACTCGCTTCTTCAACAACCATTTCTTTAAACATCTCGACAGCCATGACCATATCGCTCTCTTTGCAAAATCCATGGATTACAGTGTTGTAAGTAATTACAATATTAGGTTTACAGCTATTACCTTCCTTTGTCATCTGATGACAGAGCTCAAGACCAAGTCTGATTTCACCTATACTGCAAAGACCATCAATAACTAATAAGAGTGGCGTAGCTAGGTGAGAACATCCCACATTCCCACCAGAGGCGTTTTGTCAGACACCATAGCTGCGTTGGAAATCTGTTTGGCTGCACAAAGCCCCTAGATAAAAGAATTAATTAAACAAGATAGTACTAACATCCGACTATCCGAGATCTTGACGCCCCATGCGATGACACCAATCACTAATCAACCTCTGTCACTAGTTCTCTTCAAAGCGGTTGAAGAGACTACTGGTGGAGTAGCGGCTGGGGTGCTTTCTCCAAATGAAAAATTTAAAATTGTGCATTAATTCTCGATGCTCCACATTCCACAATGATGTATCCTTAACCAATTAAGATTTTTTATCGGACTTATTCATATTGGACCGTAACGACCGACCGTTGGATATTATTTCTGCTTCGACGTACATGCATGATACAAAATCATTTGGAGAAAATATTTAATTTTAAGTGATCTATGTTACTATGTACATGAAAACATTACTAATATTATGTAGTCCCCGCATAGTTAGAATCTAACAATATTAACAACATATATGATGAAAAAACGATTCAACAACAAAAACACCAAGCTATGTATAATCAGGTGCTCGCCTTTTTAGTGCTAGCTCCGGCTCCCCTCTCGATCTGTAATGTTAAAACTCATATAATTAAGCAGCTGCGCATTCACGATTTTTGTAAGGGTGGTTCGAAATTTACGATTTTTTTCAGGAGATTCAAAATGATGTTTATTCTTAAAAAAATTTATCTTATATAGTCATTTGTACAAAAATATTTCAAATACATGATCGTTTTTGAATAACTTTCAAATATATGGTCATTTTCAACTTTTTTTCTAGGAGTGCAGTTGACCCTTGAGTCTGCATATAAGGGCTCTCATATCTCATAATGCATGCCCTGCATCACAACTGAGTTCATGGATGGAACCAGAACACGGAGTTAGGGAGACGAAATGTGACTGTTAAATTCTTCATTTAGTTTAACATAAAGAGGTGGATGCTCTGTTGAGAAATAAAGTTTAGGTCTCAGAAAATCATCATGGACATTTTATAGAAACAAATCCAGCTAGCTTCTTGTATTGGCCATAGGGCTAAAATAGTACCTAGCATAGATTTGAATCAAGGGATAAATTCAGCAACTGTAATTTAGGAAACTTACTAACGGCTAAATCCTCTTAATCTATAAAAGAGAGATTAGCACACAATGTAAATCAGAACAAAATCAATAGAATTTCATTCATCATTTTTAGTCTCAAAACACATTATGGTATCAGAGCGGGTCAGAAGGGCCTGAAGACAAATCCAACCAGCAGCACAACAGCAGCTGGTATCAAACAGCAACAAGGCTGGTACCAGCAACAACAGTAGTATCAGCACCAGCAACAACAGTATCACCAAGAACAACAATGGCAGGAGCAACCACAGGCGGTCAACAGTCGCTCAATGGTGACCTCAACCCAAACCTGAGGCTGACCGCCACGCTGCTCAATGGCAATAACTACCTGTCCTGGGCTAGATCCGTTTCACTGACTATCAGCGACAGAGGTAAACTAGGTTTCATTAATGGCAAACTGAAAAAACCAGAACCACCAAAGAAGGTGTTGGAGAAACCCAAGAACTAGAACAATGGCAAATGAACAACGATATCGTCTGTTCTTGGCTCCTCAACTCTATGGAACCAAGCATAAGTGAAACATTTCTGTTTTCAAACAGTGCCAAAGAAATGTGGGATTCAAACAAAGAAATGTATGGGCACCAACAAAACTTTGCACACATCTTTCAAATAAAACAAGAAATTGCTCAAATCAAACAGCAAAACCGACCGAATACAGAATATTATGGGTAGTTAAAGAAAAAATGGGATGAATTATCTGTTTACTTGCCCTCATCCAACGATCCAAAAATTCTGCAAGAAAGGGTAGAATTCGAAAGAATCTACACCTACCTGGTTGGACTGGATAACAGTTTTGAACCGATCCGAGCCCAGATCCTCATGGCACCGGAGCTACCCCACTGTCAAGCATTATAGCCACTGTACAGCGAGAGAAGTCAAGAAGAAAATGTATGAACAACGAACCTAGTGGCGAAAATCAAGCCTTCAATGCTCAATACCAGAACCACCGAAACCCTAAACAAACCTCTCGGGAGAAGGCGAGGGGAGCCAACAATAATGGAGAACGATGCACAAACTGCAAAAAAGAGGGCCATGATAGAGATCAATGTTGGTTCCTCCACCCTCACCTTCGACCACAGAGAAGATCTGAGAGAGGAGGCGGCGGAAATGGCAAGGCAAGAGATAGGTCGGGAGAAAGAGCAAATACAGCTAGGAACTTTATCGCTTCAAGTCCCGTCGGTTCGAATACTGTCGCTTCCCGGCACTCACAATCTGTCGATCCACATCCTGGGTCAGCATTATTTATCGGGACAGAGCCCACACCCGAACCAGTCAGTCAAGGAACATGCATAGGCCCACTCTCCCAAGCCCAATTAGACAACATAGTGGCCCAGACCACAAGTAAGCTGGGATTTACAGGTAATTATACAGGTATTGCCTCTAATGCTAAATCTAATTATATTTCATGCAAAAATTGGATTATCGATTCTGATGCAACTAATCACATGACCGGTAATCTTGAGATTTTAGAAGATGTAAAAAAATTGAAAACCCCTCAAAGTGTGATTGTTGCAAATGGTGACACGGTACCTGTGTTAGGGTTTTGCCATGTGTAAAGATGCGGAATTTTAAAATTTTTACACAAAACCCATGTTTGCCCAAGGATCAATTGCATAGATCAATTTAAAACACAAGATCATCATAAAAGAACAATAAAGATTCGACCTTTATGATGTGTAGTCGCGATCCTCTTTCTCCAACCGACAGCAAGAGATCGCAAGCTCCCCAAGCGTGAAGCCTCTACAAGGAGCGCACCCCGACAAGACGAAGCACGACTGCTAGATCGTCAACGGAAGGGTTTTCTCTCTCTTTAGGGTTCTCAACACATGAGAGAGAGAGGAGATGAATCTAGGGTTAGGTTTTGGATGTTAACCAGGGAATAACCGTCTTAGATCTCTGTCTAATCTCTGGAAATCGATGATAAACCTCAACCTGGTCCCTTCTATTTATAGCAGAAGGTCAGAAACCGACTTAACCTGAACCGACTTGCTTCCTGCGGTCCGCAGGGCCCTCCTGCGGTCCGTAGGGACAGCCTGCGTCCAGTTAAACCGACATAATCAAGCACTCTCAGCCCAGCGGCCCGCTGGACCCTCCTGCGCCCCGTTGGTAGTGCCCTGCGGCCAGCAGGACCCTCACGCGGCCCGCAGGCAACCTGCATAAATGCAGATTTTGATTGCTTCTGATCCAAAACCAAACCCTTATTCAAATCCATTTAATTATGTCCCACATAATTAATTTATTCCATGCTTCAGTCCTATCTTAAGGTGTGACCCTGTAGGACCCATGTCTTGATCAGCAGTAAATAAATAAATATTCACAAGTTCATAATTGGCATCTAGCAATGCATTATGAACATCTGATCAAACACAGACATTATGATCCCTTATATCTTTTTATATTAATTCCTTTGTCACATGATAACCAATGTTCAATGTCAAGACTAGGTTTAAGTCATTCTTGACAATTAAATCACTTTCTTGATCTCCAATGCATAATCATCCATTTGTATTATCCCATAATCACAAATGTGCGCATGATAATTACCATTGCATCAAGGGGCCCAGGGATATCATTGCTTTTACAAGAAGTAAAAGGGACAAATGATCATTGTGATAATCTTACAGCTCTTGACATAATCTATGTATATTGACAAACTATCTTTATAACACTCGGTTAAAAGTGCGTTTGATAATTGCACAAATATACACAAATTATTCAAGACTATAAACTATCTCAATGAAAAGAATCAATATTATTTGTGACATGCTAATGACTTACACAAATCCTATAGCAAGTCAACGCGGGTCATGTCCAATATCATGTATCCCATACATATATTCGTGTGATTGATTAGATACCCCGTATCAATGATCTGTGAAACATGATCACATATCAATCCACACACTAGCTTATATATTCAAGCAGTGTTCCTTGCTGATGATTTAGCTAGGGACATATTTAGAGTTATAAAACTTAAAAGAGTTTCACAATTCCAAGTTATCAACACAAATGATCTAGTAATACATTTATAACTCAAGGAACAAGATAAAATATCCAATGCATATGACAAAAACAAGAGTACAATAATTGGTCCTCTAGGCCATTATTCCAACAATCTCCCACTTGGACTAGAGCCAATCAGATATCCCATATCCAAACTCTATCCCTTACAGTCATAGAAGCCAATCTCTCATGACCCGTATTCCCATAGCTCGAACATGCCTCTCATGTTTGACTAAGGGAAGTGGTTTTGTTAGTGGATCAGCTGTGTTACTGTCCGTGCCTACTTTACACATTTTTATGTCTCCCTGTTCAACAAGCTCACGAATCAAGTGATACTTGCGCTTGATGTGCATAGTCCTCTTGCTGGACCTATGATCCTTTGCGTTAGCAATTGCTCCCGTGTTATCGCAATAGAGCTCCACCGGCTCTACAATGCTGGGAACCACACCAAGTTCATCAATGAACTCTCTTATCCACACTCCCATTTTGCCTGCCTCGCAAGCAGCCATATACTCAGCCTCAACGGTGGAATCAGCAGTGCTGCTCTGCTTGGAACTCTTCCAACAGATAGCTCCACCATTAAGTGAGTAAATATACCCTGTCTGTGACCTCGAGTCATCACGGTCGGTCTGGAAGCTAGCATCACAGTACCCTGTAACTGCGAGATGCTCCTCACCACCATAGACTAAGATCAGATCCTTAGTTCTTCTCAAGTACTTAAGGATATTCTTAACAGCTGTCCAATGATCCTCCCCGGGATCTTTCTGAAATCTGCTAGTCATGCTCAATGCATACGACACATCTGGGCGAGTACATAACATGGCATACATGATGGATCCTATGGCCGAAGCATACGGAATCCCACTCATTCTATCTCTTTGCTCACGTGTTTTCGGACACTGAGATTCGCTAAGAGATATGCCATGCGACATAGGTAAGAATCCTCTCTTGGAATCTTGCATGTTGAACCTCTCCAACACTTTCCCTATGTATGTACTTTGACTCAAACCTATGAGTCTCTTCGATCTATCTCGATAGATCTGGATACCTAGAATATAGGTAGCCTCACCCAGGTCTTTCATCGAGAACACCCTGCTCAACGATGATTTAACAGACTCAAGCATAGGAACATCATTTCCTATTAGCAGAATGTCATCCACATACAACACCAGAAATACAATAGTGCTCCCACTCAATTTCTTGTAAACACAAGGTTCTTTTGGATTTCTGACGAAGTCCAATTTCTTGATCTCATCATCAAACCTTATGTTCCAACTCCGAGATGCTTGCTTAAGTCCATAAATGGACTTCTTAAGCTTGCACACCTTCTCAGCCTGTCTTGGATCGGCAAAACCGTCGGGCTGTACCATGTACACGTCCTCATCAAGAACCCCGTTCAAGAATGCGGTTTTGACATCCATCTGCCATATCTCATAGTCATGAAATGCAGCAATAGCTAGAAGGATCCGAATTGATTGAAATTTGGCAACAGGTGAGAAAGTCTCATCATAATCGATCCCCTCGATTTGTGTGAAACCTTTTGCTACCAACCGTGCTTTATACACAGTCAAGTTGCCATCCATGTCGGTCTTTCTCTTAAAGACCCATTTGTTCTTGACAGGTTTTACCCCATCAGGCAGATCAACCAGGTCCCACACATGGTTATCTTCCATGGATTGCAATTCGGATTTCATGGCTCCCAGCCATTTATCGGAGTCATCTCTTGACATTGCATCATTGTAGGTCAAGGGTTCGATATCATCAACATGTAATATCTCGTGGAATCCCAAATACCTCTCAGGTAGTCGGACCACTCTCCCCGATCTTCTAACATTTGGTACCTGCTGAACTTGTTCCTCAGCCCCGCTTGGAACGTGTTCAGCTTCAGTTTGACCCGAAGCATCAGGTAGTGGGTCTCGAATTTCTTCGAGTGTTACCTTGCTCCCACTACTTTCTTTGGAAAGGAACTCTTCCTCCAAGAAAGTACCATGTCGTGCAACAAATACTTTGTTGTCCGACTTATGATAGAAGTGATAACCCTTGGTTTCCCTTGGGTAACCTATAAAGAAGCATTTATCAGATTTAGGATCAAGCTTGTCAGATGTTAATCGCTTAACAAAGACCTCGCAACCCCAAATCTTGAGAAACGACAAGTTAGGGACCCTCCCTGTCCACATCTCATATGGAGTCTTGTCTACTGTTTTGGTGGGTACCCTGTTAAGGGTAAAAGCAGCAGTTTCTAGAGCATACCCCCAAAAGGACAAAGGTAGTTCCGCACGACTCATCATGGACCGTACCATGTCTAACAATGTACGGTTCCTCCGCTCGGACACACCATTCCATTGTGGTGTTCCAGGTGGAGTCAACTGTGGAATGATCCCACACTGCTTAAGGTGATCTTTAAACTCATTGCTCAGGTATTCGCCACCACGATCCGATCGTAGTGCTTTAATCTTCTTCTCAAGTTGATTTTCGACTTCACTTTGGAACTCCTTAAATTTCTCCAAGGATTCCGACTTATGTCTCATCAGAAAGACATAGCCATATCTACTGTAATCATCAGTAAATGTAATGAAGTACGAATACCCGCCTCTTGCACTAGTCCCAAAAGGACCACATACATCAGTATGAACAAGTGCTAAGAGTTCAGTGGCCCTTTCATTGTACTTATTGAAAGGTGCTTTGGTCATCTTCCCAAGTAAACATGACTCGCATCGGTCCATTGACTCCCAGTCAAATTGACCTAGAAGTCCATCATCTTGGAGCTTCTTGATGCGTTTCTCGTTTATATGACCCAAGCGACAATGCCACAAAAAACATGAGTTATTATCACTTATTTTGAGTCGTTTAGTATTTATGTTGTTGATGGGCGTTCCTTGGTCTATCACATACAAACCATTCACAAAGGAAGCGCTAGCATAATATAAACCATTACTACTAATGGTGCAACATCTGTTCTTAAAAGCAAACTCAAAACCATGAGAATCTAAACAAGACACAGATATAATGTTTTTGCTAGCACAAGGAACATAATAAACACTAAAAAGTTCTATTATTAGCCCAGATGGTAAAATCAACTCCAAGTCTCCTACAGCTACAGCCGCAACAAGCGCGCCATTGCCAAACTTGAGTTGCATTTCACCCTTTGCAAGTCTCCTAATTCTTTTGAGCACCTTCATATTTGAACAAATATGAGCGCCTGCTCCTGAATCCACGATCCAGGAACTAGAAGAGGAAATAGCAAAGTTTATTTCAACAACATTAATACCTGAAGATGCCACCCTGGCAGTCTTCTGTTCCTCAAGGAACTTCGGACACTCCCGCTTGAAATGACCCTTGCCATTACAGTGGAAGCAAACCGTGTCCGCGGTAGGTGTGGAAAGCTTCACTGGCTTAGGTGTGCTCTTGCTCCCAGCTTGAGCGCTCCCTTTGCCTCCGGTCTTAGCCTTCTTTTTCTTCTTGCCCTTCTTACCAACCTTCTTGCCAGCTTTGTTCACCGCCATGACCTCAGGAGCCTTCCTGATGGACGACTCAGCCGTGGAGAGCATGGAGTGCAACTCATTCAACGGCTTTAGTTCTCCCGCCATGTTGTAGTTCATCTTGAACATACTATAGCTGGGAGGCAGAGAATGAAGGATCATGTCTGTGGCCATCTCTAGGTCTATCTTGTAGTTCAGCTTCCCAAGCTGCTCTACCAGACTGATCATCTTTTGGACATGTGGACGAACTGAGGCCCCCTCAGCCATCCTGCACTCAAAGAGCTCCATTGCCACACGATGTTTCTCAACACGGGCTGGCTCTTGATACATGCCCTTGAGCTCTTGTATCATCTCATAAGCTGTCCAATCTTCCAACCGACGCTGCAGGTCGGGTGTCATGGACACGAGCATGAGACAGCTCACTTCATTCGAGTCATCTCTAAGTTGATCATATTCATTCTTTTCAGCGCGTGAAGTGTTAGCAGCAGGTGGGTCAGGTAAAGGAGCATACAGAACATGCTCTTTCTTTTGGTGTTTTAGGACAATTTTCAGATTACGATACCAATCGTTGAAATTAGTACCGTCCAATTTGTTTTGTTCCAGGACAGATGAAAGTGGGTAGGAGTGTGTTTTAGAAGCCATTATCTAAAAGACATAAAAAAATAAAGATTTAGTCTTTGTCATATGTTTTAGTGTTCACAAACTTTAAGATGAACACACCTACTGTACAATCATGTGTGATGTCCCTTGTACAGCAGGGCCGAGATCCATATTTTACCAAATCAAGCCAGCGTCGGCGTGAAACTTGAAAAGGGTTTATTTAGGTAAGACTCCCAGTCTAATCATGTGCCCCGCAACATGACTCTCGGTGTGTCAGAAGCATACCTCGTATGAATTGACACTACGCATTAGGGCTCAGCGGCGGCATGACAACCCTACTAGACAAACCTCACTCTATGTGCCCCGCACGACCCCAACTCCCAAAGGATAAAAGGAGATGCCTACTGAGTAGGAACACATCAACCTAATGCCAATGGTTTGAAAGGGATAGAGTAGGAAGTGCGTTACGCTCTAGTTTTTAAGGGGACGGTTGTTTATTAATATGTTCAGTTGGTTCAAGTCTGGTTAAGCATACACCCATACTTTTAAGACTCACAACTACGGACTCAACATAAAAATAAACAATAACAAGCAGGGGATCAATTACATCCCATGCAATCAATCAAGCATTGAGTAGTATGGCATCTTGATATGTCTTGAAGCGCCCTTGCACACCATGGTAAAAGCTCCACCTATCTAGGATCCTATCTATGTGTAAATCTAAATCCTTACTCTCTCAGAAATAAATAAAATACATAGACTATCCTAATAGGCATGCAAGCCCCAAATCACAAATATTGGCTTTTAACATTTGCCATTAATTAATGAAATAGATTAATTATCATGGGGCACCTTAGGCCGCTTACACACATCAATCATATCAATCAATTACAACACACAAGGCATTGATCATTTGCCATACTACTCAATTCCCTGCAAAATAGAGTTAGTATGGTGCGCCATATCACACAAATGGCACACCTTTCATGTAATCACATGCAATCTATGCATATAACCCTTGTGTTTTCCCAAAACAATGATTTTTCTAAAAATAACATTACTATGTACTCTCGTTCCCAACCAGAGGCCAAAAATAACTTCCCTGCGGTCCGCTGGAGGACCCTGCGGTCCGCAGGCAACCATGGTATCCTCTGTTTCCCAAACAGATGGAAAAATAACTGCCCTGCGGTCCGCTGGAGGACCCTGCGGTCTGCAGGCAGCCCCTGCGACCCGCAGGTGGTCCCTGCGGCCCGCAGGCAGAGTCGGTTTTCTGGTTTCTTCTCCGTTTCCCAAACAGAAAAGATTAAATACCCAATTCTAACCCTAGAATCGTATTTAACTACCAGAAATACTTAAACAAGTCATTCTAAATAAAATAATCCCATTAATTTATTCAAACTTATCAAAGTAATCTAGAATTCAACTCTTAGGATCTCAAAAGACCGAAAGACTCAATTCCTTATAGATCCCATCTATAAAACAGTTCTAAACAGATCTTAAATGCAAATCCTATGCTCTGATACCACTGTTAGGGTTTTGCCATGTGTAAAGATGCGGAATTTTAAAATTTTTACACAAAACCCATGTTTGCCCAAGGATCAATTGCATAGATCAATTTAAAACACAAGATCATCATAAAAGAACAATAAAGATTCGACCTTTATGATGTGTAGTCGCGATCCTCTTTCTCCAACCGACAGCAAGAGATCGCAAGCTCCCCAAGCGTGAAGCCTCTACAAGGAGCGCACCCCGACAAGACGAAGCACGACTGCTAGATCGTCAACGGAAGGGTTTTCTCTCTCTTTAGGGTTCTCAACACATGAGAGAGAGAGGAGATGAATCTAGGGTTAGGTTTTGGATGTTAACCAGGGAATAACCGTCTTAGATCTCTGTCTAATCTCTGGAAATCGATGATAAACCTCAACCTGGTCCCTTCTATTTATAGCAGAAGGTCAGAAACCGACTTAACCTGAACCGACTTGCTTCCTGCGGTCCGCAGGGCCCTCCTGCGGTCCGTAGGGACAGCCTGCGTCCAGTTAAACCGACATAATCAAGCACTCTCAGCCCAGCGGCCCGCTGGACCCTCCTGCGCCCCGTTGGTAGTGCCCTGCGGCCAGCAGGACCCTCACGCGGCCCGCAGGCAACCTGCATAAATGCAGATTTTGATTGCTTCTGATCCAAAACCAAACCCTTATTCAAATCCATTTAATTATGTCCCACATAATTAATTTATTCCATGCTTCAGTCCTATCTTAAGGTGTGACCCTGTAGGACCCATGTCTTGATCAGCAGTAAATAAATAAATATTCACAAGTTCATAATTGGCATCTAGCAATGCATTATGAACATCTGATCAAACACAGACATTATGATCCCTTATATCTTTTTATATTAATTCCTTTGTCACATGATAACCAATGTTCAATGTCAAGACTAGGTTTAAGTCATTCTTGACAATTAAATCACTTTCTTGATCTCCAATGCATAATCATCCATTTGTATTATCCCATAATCACAAATGTGCGCATGATAATTACCATTGCATCAAGGGGCCCAGGGATATCATTGCTTTTACAAGAAGTAAAAGGGACAAATGATCATTGTGATAATCTTACAGCTCTTGACATAATCTATGTATATTGACAAACTATCTTTATAACACTCGGTTAAAAGTGCGTTTGATAATTGCACAAATATACACAAATTATTCAAGACTATAAACTATCTCAATGAAAAGAATCAATATTATTTGTGACATGCTAATGACTTACACAAATCCTATAGCAAGTCAACGCGGGTCATGTCCAATATCATGTATCCCATACATATATTCGTGTGATTGATTAGATACCCCGTATCAATGATCTGTGAAACATGATCACATATCAATCCACACACTAGCTTATATATTCAAGCAGTGTTCCTTGCTGATGATTTAGCTAGGGACATATTTAGAGTTATAAAACTTAAAAGAGTTTCACAATTCCAAGTTATCAACACAAATGATCTAGTAATACATTTATAACTCAAGGAACAAGATAAAATATCCAATGCATATGACAAAAACAAGAGTACAATAATTGGTCCTCTAGGCCATTATTCCAACAACCTGTTACACATATAGGTACAATTAATTTATGTGGAACAAAATATCAAATGTCCTGTACTTACCAACATTTAATGCCAATCTCATGTCTATTAGTAAAATTACAAGAGATTTGAATTGTAATGTGATTTTCTCATCTCAAGCTGTGAAATTTCAGGACAAAGTGAACGGGACAACGATTGGTGAAGGAAGATTAGAAAATGGCCTTTATATTCTAGTTTTTTTCAAATAAAGCTTTTGTAGCAATTAATAATGTAGAACAACATAAATTATGGCATTGGAGGATTGGTCATCCCTCTGATAATGTTTTGAATAAGTTAATTCCTTTTTCTAATTTGATTTCAAATTACTGTGAAATATGTCGTTTTTCGAAACAAACCAGACTACCATTCTCTTTGTCTACCAATAAAACCTCACAAATATTTGAACTTGTTCATTCAGACGTTTGGGGACCTGCACCAGTAGAATCTTACAATGGTTTCAGATATTTTGTTACATTTATTGATGATTTTTCACGTACCACTTGGATTTATCTTTTGAAAACAAAGAACGAGGTTTTTTCTAAATTTCAAGAATTTTCAAACCTTGTTGAAAACCAATATAATAAAAAAATTAAAATATTTAGATCAGACAACGGTACCGAATATATCAATAAAACCTTTCTAGAGTTTTTTCAACAAAAAAGAATTTTTCACCAAAAAACATGCATAAATACACATGAACAAAATGGAGTATCAGAAAGAAAAAATCGTCACATATTAGAAGTCACTAGGTCTTTACTTTTTCAATCAAACGTTCCTAAACATTTTTGGTCAGATGCTATTCTAACTTCCATATATCTTATTAATAGGCTACCAAACACAAACTTGAACAACAAAAGCCCATTAGAAATTTTAAATAAAAGAAAAATGAATTTAGATCATCTTAGAGTATTCGGTTGCACTTGCTTTGTACATGTTAAACGACTGGATAAGTGAGATAAAAATGCAGTAAAAGCCATATTTATCGGATATTCTTTTCAAAAGAAAGGGTATAAATGTTATGATCCAATCAACAAAAAATTATATATATCTAGGAATGTGTCATTTTTTTGAAAAAATACCTTTTTACAAACCGAATGAGGGAACACTACCATTAAATGACAGTGTCCTTCCAGAACTAACATTTTTTAAGGTTCGCCAATTCAAGAAGATCATACAAGAACAGATGACGAGAATTCACATTCAGGGGGAGAAAATCACATCGAACAATCAACTGAAGCTGAGGAACAACACACATTAGAAGATCAACTCGATCAACACAACCATCATCCAGGTTACGTGACTTCGTCACATACAATGTAAAGTATCCCATCCAAAATTATATTTCCTACGATAAGATCACACCAAAACATAAAGCCTTCTTGACAAATATATCTGAGTAAACCGAACCAAACAATTTTCAAGAGGCCGAAAAGAATCCAGTTTGGAAACAAGCTATGAAAGAAGAACTAAAAGCCCTTGAGAAAAACAATACGTGGTCCATTATCTCTAAGCCTAATGGAAAGAAACCTGTAGGATGTAAATGGGTATATAAAATTAAATACAACAGTGATGGAACTGTAGAAAGATACAAAGCCAGACTTGTTGCCAAAGGCTTTACTCAAACATATGGCATTGACTACCAAGAAACCTTTGCCCCAGTAGCAAAAATGAATACTGTTAGAGTACTTTTATTAGTTGCTGTTAATTCGGGATGGAGTTTATTCCAGATGGATGTTAAGAACGTCTTTCTTCAAGGCACCTTGGAGGAAGAGGTCTACATGACTCTACCTCCAGGACATGAGAATGAGCACGACAAAGACCTAGTATGTAAGTTACACAAGTCGATTTATGGATTGAAACAATCTCCACATGCATGGTATGCTAAACTCAGCCATTCTCTTTTACTTAATGATTTCGTAAAATCTTCTGCAGATTCACCTATGTTCATTAGACAAGCAAATACCTCAATCACAATTGTTTTAGTCTATGTAGATGATATAATTATTACTGAAAATGACAATATAGAAATCAATAACATAAAAAGAAAACTCAAAGAGAAGTTTGATATCAAAGATCTAGGAAAACTCAAATATTTCTTAGGAATTGAAATTGCTCATTCCAACAAAGGTTTGTTCCTTTCTCAAAGAGAATACACCCTTGATCTATTAAAGGAGACAAGTAAACTTGGTATAAAACCTGCTAATACCCCTATGGATACCAATAATAAGCTTGAACCAGACAGTGGTGAACCTTTAAAGGACATAGGACAGTACCAAAGATTGGTTGGTAAGTTAATCTATTTAACCGTTACCAGACCCGATATAACCTTTGCGGTTGGTACTGTAAGTCAGTTTATGCATGCACCAAGAACCACTCATCTAGAGGTAGTAAATATAATTATTAGGTATCTAAAGAGATCTCCTAGACAAGGGATTTGGATGAAGAAAAATAGTACTAATAAAATTCTTGCCTACTCTGATGCATATTATGCGGGAAATTTCGATAGGAAATCTACCACAGGATACTGCACATTCGTAGGTGGGAATCTAGTAACATGGAAAAGCAAAAGACAAGATGTAATTGCTAGGTCAAGTGCAGAAGCAGAATACAGATCAATGGTGTCAATTGCAAGTGAACTTATATGGCTCAAACAACTCTTGCACGACATACGAGTTAAAAATGAAGAACCAATGCAAATGTACTGCGACAGTCAGGCTGCACGACACATTGCCTCGAATCCAGTATTTCATGAGCGAACAAAACACATAGAGGTGGATTGTCACTTCATACGAGAAAATGTTCAAGCTGGAGAAATTGAGACTCCGTTTGTAAGAAGTCACGATCAACTGACATATTCACTAAAGCATTGGATAGAGGAACCTTTCAGAAGATATTGTGCAAGTTGAATTCATTCAATTTGTTCGAATCCAACTTGAGGAGGAGTGTTGAAAAATAAAGTTTAGGTCTCAGAAAATCATCATTGACCTTTTATAGAAACAAATCCAGCTAGCCTCTTGTATTGACCATAGGGCTAAAATAGTATCTAGCATAGATTTGAATCAAGGGACAAATTCAGCAACTGTAATTTAGGAAACTTACTAACGGCTAAATCCTCTTAATCTATAAAAGAGAGATTAGCACACAATGTAAATCAGAACAAAATCAATAGAATTTCATTCATCATTTTTAGTCTCAAAACACATTATTCTCCCAAACAAAAAGGTTACATAAAATATAATGGAATATCTCCGATGAAAACAAAATTAATGTCAGAAAAAGAACCCGTTTTCGTGTAAAATAGAGTGACATTCTTATATTGCTACTCTCTGGCTTGCTGGATTGGATATATGAATTAGCACAAAACTTATTGGG